>OU015493.1:15347273-15587273 GCA_907164885.2 Dolomedes plantarius | reverse complement strand
ATGGACCAAAGAGATACATGAGAAGTATACAGATGAGTAAGCGGGCGAAATGAAGAAACAAATAGAGATTGATGAATAGATGACGGATGATAGGAATATGAGATACAAATTTTTTGAAGGAGGGGGTGGAATGTCACGGGTAAAAGTGACATTGTAGACGCAGGGGTCGGCAATCTTTTTTACTAGGAGGGCATATTTCAGAAATGCGGGAGTTCGGCGGGCACCCCTGGATGAAGAGGAGGAGGAGGAGGAGGAAGGGGTCTTAATATTTAAATATGAAAATATTAATGTGACATAATTTTTTAATACATAAATTAAAATTTCAATTTAAACAAAATAATCTTAAAATTGATAATTAGTGCAATGTTTGACATTGCAAATCTGCGACCAACTCGTTGTAATGTGGCCCTTAAGTATAATTCCCAGTTCTCAGGCAATGGTCCAAATGAGTGCCAGTGAGGCTTGATCGGTTCTTTGATTTTAAGAATTTCGTATTAGAAAACAAATATTCACAAGTATTTGTCGACGCACAAAGAGAGTTCAATTTCAGAGCACATTTTCTCAACAAAGGGAAGCCATCTCCATTCACAAAATTCCAGAATTTTTCTTCGTTATGATGTAATTTTGATTCAATGTCATTTCTTATATTTATAATTTCCAATTCGCAGTCCTCTGTATTGGAAATATCAAAATATATTGCGATTTTATTAGTCACATCGTTCTCTGTATGAGAGAAAGGATTAAAAAAAAGTTAAGAATGCCTCCAATTCGTACAATTCTTCAAATCTGGTATTAAATTCTTCCAATAAGGAATAAAAATGTTTGGCAAACTGATAGTTGGTAGAGTTTCCATCGTAATAATTTTCTATCCCCATTTTTAAATTTGGAAAATGTGATAAATTATCTTTCTCCATTCGTTTTCTCCAGAACGCCAATTTAGCTTTAAATGCATTTATCGAACTTGTCATAGAAGCAATATGATGATTTCTACCCTATAGTTTCATATTTAGTTCCTTCAATTTTACAGTTACATCAGTTAGAAAGCCTAGCTCAATTAACCAAGGTTTTTTTTCTAATTCTAAACAAATTTTATTCCTGGATAATAGAAATTCTTTCACCTGTGGTAATAAATTTAAAAACCGCTTAAATACCTTTCCTCTACTGATCTCTCTCAATCAAATATCTAAAATCAAAAATATCTAAAATCAAATTTCTAATATCAAATACCTAAAATTTAGATATTTGAACGGCGGGCACTTTAAAACTGTTTCGCGGGCACCTTGTTGCCGACCCCTGCTTTAGACGTTTAACAGAGAAAGAAAAAAAACTAGTCATATAGCAATGCCTGGTGACGTTTACAGAGGAAAAAAAAAAACTAGTCATATAGCAATGCCTTGGTGACATTTAACAGAGGAAGAAAAAAATCTAGTCATATAGCAATGCCTGGTGACGTTTACAGAGGAAGAAAAAATACTAGTCATATAGCAATGCCTTGGTGACATTTAACAGAGGAAGAAAAAAACTAGTCATATAGCAATGCCTTGGTGACATATAACAGAGGAAGAAAAAAATCTAGTCATATAGCAATGCCCTGGTGACATTTAACAGAGGAAGAAAAAAAAACTAGTCATATAGCAATGCCTTGGTGACATTTAACAGAGGAAGAAAAAAAACTAGTCATATAGCAACAATGCCTTGGTGACATTTAACAGAGGAAGAAAAAAATCTAGTCATATAGCAATGCCTTGGTGACATTTAACAGAGGAAGAAAAAAATCTAGTCATATAGCAATGCCTTGGTGACGTTTAACAGAGAAAAAGAATTTATATAGCCTTAGCGATATATAACAGAGGAAGAAGAAATAACAAAAAAAGAACGACTTGGTGCGTATTAAAAATCTAGAACCGAATATTTTTTTATATAGATTTTTGTTTCAAAATTAATAAAAAGAAACTCGCAAATTTTAATTATTCAACTTTCATTTTGATTGCGTTTGCTTCTCTGTTTAGTCCATATATTTTTAAAGACTGTTTTACCTGTTTCGAAATTCGTTACATATCTGGTAAATTTTGTTTTACTCTCCGGACACTTCGTTTCTCTACTTGAAAACAAGAGAGCGATAGAATAAATACATCCGTGTTTTTACGATTTTTTGGATGGTCCTGTGGAAAACGTGTAATTGGGGTTTTACACTAAATGTAGGTGAAAACAGAATCATGGCACAATCATGGACACTTCTAAAAAGCATGGTTATCTCAAAACGATCATCAGAAAGAAATAACAGAGAATGGCAATTTTAAGAGGGTCGAAAAAGAAGACGATTCGAGACTTCATGGTCAAAAGAAAAAATAAAGTAATAACTACTTTTTAAAAATAATAAAAGGAAGTTCAAATAATTATAAATAAATTGTGGCAATAATAATAATAATAATGAAGAATAGTAAGGTAAAACGTAGTACAAAGAACAAAAACAGAATCGGACACTAGTCACATGGTTCAATATGAAATGAACGCAGTGTAAAATGAGGTAATTCAAATGATCGGATCCCGAGGGCTGGTTTCAAAAACCAATCAAAGACCATAATTTCGACCAATGAGATAATGCTTGAACAAGAGACCGTAGAATACAAGGCGGGGAAAAAAAAAGACTGAGTTAACGGAATATAATAGCCAGCCAAAAAACAAATTAATTTTTTTCATTATTAATTGGATTCCTTCATAGCTTTTAAAGTACCCTCACACGTAGAGGAAATCCTTGAGATTTTGACTGCGCAGTCCAAACTTTGAGGATTTCCCCGTCGTGTGTTGGGGAAACCTTGAAACCGGTGGCGGACTGTACAGTCTCCGAAATTTCGATTTGGAAACATTTCACGTGTGTGCGCGTGTGTTGCACGTGTGTACTCGTGGGTTCAGTTGTGAGGAAATTCTCAAGGAAATCCTGCAGACTTTTTCCTTGGGGATTTCCTGCACGTGCATGGCCAGCTTAAGATAATTAACAAAGGCTAGATTTTCGAATTTAGCCCTATCGACCAACGAGCCCTGCACACTTTAGCAGTGAAAGCTTTGCAAGCGCTTATGTATTTATTTAATATTATTTCTTTTGTAAATCTACTTTTTTTCCTAATGTATATGAAGCTTGAAACATTTTGAAATTTTACATTTTGAAATTTATCATGGTATAATACATCTGGAAATAAAAGGTAGTCTCAGCTTGAAAATAAACCTTTGTATCATGTCTCCAGATCTTTTCCTTTCTCTTAGAACATTGGTTCTTAACCGTTGGTCCAGCTGAACACAAGAAGTGATCAGCAAAGTCGGTAGTGATTTAAAAAAAAATAAAATAAAAAGGTTTTATAGTTTCGAAACCACCAAAAATTCAACATTATAGTAAAATTGGGAACAAAAAAATTTATTTCGCTCCCAATTTTTGGTTCAGATTCTAATTGTTCATGTATTTCTTCCATTTCCTGCCTTTTCAAGTACGAAAAAAATCCTGTTCTGCTTTAAAGTCTCCAATATATTTTCTGTGACGGTGAGTCGACGCAGCACAACAATTTCTTAGTGTCTCAGAAATTTTACATCCAGTAAAGCAAATGCAAGCTAAAAAACCTCATGCATTTTTGAGCTTTCATACTCTTTTACGTTACCTATTAAGTTTACTTTTACATTAAATTCGTTATTGTTATTAAGATGTGGGTCAAAACTTTCCATAACACAACAAAAATTCAAAAAATTAATTCACTTCAGAAATCTATTACAAACGTACAAAAACTTTTATTTTGGCAATTTCTGATAAGAATACACAGTGCATACAATGTTTTCCAAAAGCACAATGAAAAAAAAAGAATGATTTGCAGTTAGCAAAAGCTTTTTCAAAGAGTCTTTCGTGAAAAGAAACTGGTCTTCGAGCGATCACAGATAATTCATCGAGGTAGTCCTTTGTGAAAGGTTTCACTCAGTTCAACAGATTAAGTTCCTTTTTGATTTGACGTGCCTATGAAATATTACTTCAGCCCTTTAGCCGTTTCTTTTTTCAGGAAGGAACGTTGCCCGGGGAGTACCACTTGGAGGCAGGCTGTTTAACACTCCCCGAGACCATCCGCGCAGCACGATGGTGGTGTGCTGGCGTGTTTCTCGCCTTTTTGATGGTGTGGAGAGGCACGATGTTAAGGTGGTTGTAGTTTAGAGCCCGATGTTGTTGGCTCTGGGAGAGGCAAGCATGAATGAGCCTGATGTTGTTGGCTTTGATGGAGAGGAGAAGCAAATGAGCCTGATGTTGTCGGCTCTTGTAGAGAAGAGGATGATTTCAGCCAGGTGTTGTCGGCTGTGGTGGAGAAAAAGATTTGGGCCTGATGTTGACGGCTCTTGTGGAGAAGAGGATAGCTTCAGCCTGGTGTTGTCGGCTGTGGTGGAGAGAAAGATTTGAGCCTGATGTTTACAGCTCTTGTGTAGAAGAGGATGGCTTCAGAGTGGTGCCGGAGAAAAAGATAGTAAGTGAAAGACATGTGAAATTGATGATTTCGAATTGCTGGATGATAAAACTGACCGAAGAGAGCGATGAGCAAAAACATCATAAACCAGAAATTGTACTGAGATGCAAAGTTTTGTAAACGGACAGTGATTTATTACATGCTAAAAAAAATGCTGTTTCAAAATTTCGTTTTTTTTATCTATATCTATAAAGGAAGAAGTCCTGACTTATATATACATACACGTATCAACGCCCAGCAAAAACTATTGGAGATACAGATATCAAATTTTAGGAGCTTATTACTTTTGTGCTGAAGGCGTCATTTAAGAAGCGATTTTTCAAAATTCGACCCCCAAGGGGGGGAGGGGGGCAAAACGTGTTTTTTACATATTCCTTCATATCTCAAAGAAGGATATTGATATCCATAACATTCTTGCTTTAAAATGTAAGTAACATGAATACCTAAAAACCAATTTCAGGATTTTTCAAAATTAGGCCCCCAAGTGGGGGAGGGGGAAAAAACGTGTTTTTACGTGTTTTATCACATTTTCCTTCATATCTCAAAGAAGAAAACAGATATCCATAAGATTCTTGCTTTAAAATGTAAGGAACATAAATACCTAAAAACCAATTTCAGGATTTTTCAAAATTCGACCCCCAAGGGGGGGAGGGGGGCAAAACGTGTTTTTTACATATGCCTTTATATCTCAAAGAAGAAAATCGATATCCATAAGATTCTTGCTTTAAAATGTAAGAAACATGAATACCTAAAAACCAATTTCAGGATTTTTCAAAATTCGTCTCCCAAGGGGGAGAGGGGGGCTAAACGTGTTCTTACGTGTTTTATCTATATATATAAAGAAATCAACACCCAACAAAAACTATTGGAGATACAGATATCAAATTTTAAGAGCTTATTACTTTTGGGCTGAAGGCGTCATTTAAGAAGCGATTTTTCAAAAATCGCCCCCAAGGGGGGGAGGGGGGGCAAAACGTGTTTTTTACATATTCTTTCGTATCTCAAAGAAGGAAATTGATGTCCATAAGATTCTTACTTTAAAATGTAAGGAACACGAATACCTTAAATCCAATTTCAGGATTTTTTAAAATTTGGCCCCAGGGGACGGGGAGGGGGGGCTTAACGTGTTTTTCACGTATTCCTTCATATCTCAAAGAAAGAAACAGATATCCATAAGATTCTTGCTTTAAAATGTAAGGAACACGAATACATTAAAACCAATTTCAGGATTTTCAAAATTTGGCCCCCACGGGGTTAGGGGGGCTAAACGTGTTTTTACGTGTTTTTTACATATTCCGTCATATCTCAAAGAAGGAAACAGATATCCATAAGATTCTTGATTTAAAATGTAAGAAACACGATTAAATGTAACAAACACGATCAATGTCACGATTTTTCGACATTCGCTTTAGATTTTGAAAAAATTGCTAGAAACAATCGAATAATTTATATTTCCTATATATCACCATTTTGAACACCAAATTGGTGGTAGGAGAAAAGAGAGAGATCAATCTTAATTAAATGAAGTGTGGAAATTTGTGTGTGTGTGTGAATTGTATATATTTCGGTTGTTAGTACGTATACATCTAGAGCTCAGGTTAACTCCATCCATTTTTATTATCCTGGGCAACGTCAGGTAATTCTTTGTTTATGAAACCGGCGATTTTCACAAGGGTTTACGGGGAAGCCCTCAAACTCCTCGAAGGGCCGGGATCCAGTGGGTTATCAAAATTGAAAGAAACATTTTAATGCTGACATTAGCATGGGGAGGGGGGGGGTTATTATAATATGCTGATGGGATGATGACCAGTGGAGAGAGGTATAGATTGCCATAAAATACAAATATACATATCATACAAATAAGCTTTATTAAGGGTTCACCCGTGCAACGCCGGGTATATAAAGCTAGTTTATTATAAATGTCTTCAGAAATTTTGTCCATTTACGTAAATTTTGTTAGTCCTTAATTACAGACGAAATACAGCCGAAAATGAGACGCTTGATTCGTCTCTTAAACCGAAGTCGGAATCTTTTCCAGATTTCTCTTCCAGATTTCATTTCCTTTTCCTCGGTTTGGAGGTTGCTACAAGGATCCAAGGTCCCCGCAACGTCTTCGGTCTTGATATAGTCAAGACAGTCGGTTAAGAACCGGTTCATGAGCTTGTACCGACGCCTAGGAAGTTTAAGAGGCTTTTTTGGAGGTTTTCGTGGAGGTTTCGGAGGTCTGGCCATGAAATATTCGTCGTTAGAACTTTGTGTGGCAGTTTCGTAACAAAGATCGGACTCATCTTCAACAATATCCTGGCCAGCCTCCTTTACAATATTCTCTTTCCTTTTCTTTTCTGCGATAAAAGCATACAGACGGAAGATTGCAATTCCTGCAAGCAAAAACCAATATGCGTCCCACATAGCATACAAGAACACAGCCGTTATAAGAAATAGCATGGCGAATGATGTATTTGTGAACAATTGAGAATAAATCAAAATAAACGCCAAAAATATAGTAAAAATTGATAGCACTGTCGTATAAAACAGCAGAAAATTAAACGAGGTTTTAGACGCTTAAACCGTCACAAATGAGCGCTCGGTTTAAAATGGCGGCGTTAGAAAACGTCTGTTGCGTAGCAGTTCTGTTGTAACAATGTAAAATACTGTTGATGATTAACAAAGCTAAGAAATGCTTAGTGTTAACCCAACAATAGGAAAACACAGTATCTGCTACAGTGCTTTCGGTACTCTGTTTATTTTAGGCTATTAATAAAATTTTGTTTTTGAATATGGTGGCAGCATGGTCATTCTTAAATCCTTACTGCTTTAAGGGTCTTATCACATAGAATCTGTCAGCGTCAAGGCGTTGAAATAATTTTAACCAATCGCATATCTTAACAATTTCGCGGCTAATCGTTTGGAGGTTTGCGATTGGTTAAAAATATTTCAACGCGAGTAACGCTGACGCTGACGGATTCTATGTGAACAGGCCCTTAGAGAGAATGCGTCTATAAACTATGTTTGACAACTAAAACTACTTGGTTGGATATTTTCCCGCGTAAAGCTTCCACGTAGAGTTTGAGTCGCACATGATGGGTAATGTACAGAAAACCCTATTAGAACCCCCCCCCCCCCACCACAACTCTAACTTTTACTGAGATAGTGATCTTGTTTATCAGCTTTTGCAAAGCGTATTGGATAGAAAGTGCATTTAAAATGGAAAGTTACGAGAAATCGTCGTTTGCTTTTCCACATTGGCATTTTAAAACAAAATTCAATGAAAGCATACTTGCAGAAACATTTAAACGATCTGTTCTCTTGAAATGACACCCCATCCTGCTTTTTTTCCGGATTTTAAAGAAAACTGGTTTTTATCCGTTGATCTAACCTTTCCTTTTTTTACCCGTGTTTCTATTGATTTCTAGTGCTTGACTGGAATCTGGATGGAGAAACTTCATCCAAAGGTTTTTGTTTTTTATCTTCAGCACCTTTTCACACGACTTTATCACTTTTGTATTATATCATTGATTTTACCATATTTATATTTTAGATTTCTTTTACACATTTTTATGACTATCATTTTGTTATGATCTTCCCTCACTGTTGTTATCATCGTTGTATATCATTAGTTTTATCACCTTTATGCGTCTTTTAATCATCGTTGGAATCTACCACCTTTTTATTTAAATAATTATTCTGCTGTTGTTTTGTATTTGGCACATCTTGTCCTTTCTGGAACTTACGCATTTAAGTATAAAATATAAATCTTTGGTGAATGAATCGCTATATTTTTGGTCCCCTGAATAATCACAATAGAAAGTATCTTCCATGCTTTTTCCATCATCCCATGCTTTTTTCATCATACCTGATTAAAAAGTCTTAGGTTAATCCTTTTGTCCTTTTTGCTGGACTAGGGGCTTCGCCCCTAGCCTCGCTACGATCGCTCCTCTGGTGAATCAAGTGAATGAATGACTCAATAGTTTTTTACAGCGATTGAGTCATTCATTTGTTTACAGTTGAAGCTTCCCCCCCCTCCCGACGAAATGGATGAAGCCCGGCGAAATGGATGAATGGGTGAAAAATCGGATCTTCTTTCAAAGGAAGCGAATGAGAAGACCACCTTTTTATTTAAATAATTATTCTGCTGTTGTTTTGTATTTGGCACATCTTGTCCTTTCTGGAACTTACGCATTTAAGTATAAAATATAAATCTTTGGTGAATGAATCGCTATATTTTTGGTCCCCTGAATAATCACAATAGAAAGTATCTTCCATGCTTTTTCCATCATCCCATGCTTTTTTCATCATACCTGATTAAAAAGTCTTAGGTTAATCCTTTTGTCCTTTTTGCTGGACTAGGGGCTTCGCCCCTAGCCTCGCTACGATCGCTCCTCTGGTGAATCAAGTGAATGAATGACTCAATAGTTTTTTACAGCGATTGAGTCATTCATTTGTTTACAGTTGAAGCTTCCCCCCCCCTCCCGACGAAATGGATGAAGCCCGGCGAAATGGATGAATGGGTGAAAAATCGGATCTTCTTTCAAAGGAAGCGAATGAGAAGATTTTTTTGAAGTATTTCTTTAAAATTCAATTAAAAATCGAAATTTTAAGATAGAGACTTGAAATGAAGTTTATATGAATGAGAAAGCTTTCATCTTCCAGTTGATATAAATATTTTCTTTGTAATATAATAAGTCTGAGCGCATCGAATTTATATATCTCGAAACGCATAAATTTTTCCAAAAAAAGGGTTTTCAATTTTAAAAAAAATATCAGTCTGTTTTAAATTATTTTTAAACAAATGAGGTCTTGTTTGAAGGACAAATGTCTGTAGTCTTAGATTGTAAAAAAAAAAATTCTACGATCCTTTTTTGGCGAGTTATCGTAATCTGAACATGAAAAAGTCAATATTTTCCCACAAAACATAAAATAAAAAAAAAAACTTAAAGTCCGACGAATATTAGACATGTCTTACTTTCTTCCCCACATTGTTCTGCATCGATTGGCATCGGTCTCGACCCCATACCCCCAGCGGTTTCGGAGGAGATAGCGTGACAAGCTTTTGACAGCGGCGGCGGCGGCAGCGGCAGTTAGTTCTTTTTAGAATAGAGAGATTAGAGACTTGTTTGGCTCGGTTTACATGGTTTCGCTTTTACATTGTTTCTAAATTTTATAAATAAAAAAAATTGATGTATTATTTGATTGAGTGTTTTACATTGAACGCACTCATTAATTATTTGCACAGACGTCACAAGTGCATTGCATTGCGTTTAGCACTGGCATCATTAAAGTAGATTTTTTTTTCATTTCCATACTGTCATTACTAGTTCCGTTCTACACAAGGTGAGATGCTAATTTTTGAAATACATATGTGAATAAATAATTTATCATTGCATATTACTTAAATTACTTTGTCTTCCCTTCGGATAAACTCTTTGTATTTTTACACTGTTATTACAAACATAACTACGGCTTGCACATATCCCCTTGTTTAATATGAATACTGTGTCATGTTTTACACGGTTCTGATTTACACGATTTGTCGTGGAACGCATCTGTCGTGTAAAACGAGGGATAAGTGTATATCCTTTCATCTCCAGTCAATTGCTGTGACTTCAGAGGTTGAAAATCATACACCATACACTCTCTTCAAATGTGCCCCAGTCACGCGTGAGAGCAAACAGGTACTGTTGCTAAAAATTATTCACAGTTTGACTGAAGCAAAACGTGCTTTCAGTAAGAAAATTCATTTTTCCTGTTTTCCAAGCCAGTGTAGATAGGTATAAACAAAACTGAGCCGAGCTCAAAACCGTGAAAATGCATTTAAGCTTTATTTTCAAATGAAGAGCTGCTCGATTTAATACTGACGTTGCTCTGGCAGCTACATTGGCAGAGGAAGGTAATTCGTACAATTCTTTAAATCTGGTATTAAATTCTTCCAATAAGGAATCAAAATGTTTGGCAAACTGATAGTTGGTAGAATTTCCATCGTAATAATTTTCTATCACCATTTTTAAATTTGGAAAATGTGATAAATTATCTTTCTCCATATGCATTCTCCTGAGTGCCAATTTAGCTTTAAATGCTTTTATCGTACTTGTCATAGAAGCAATATGATGATTTCTAGCCTATAGTTTCATATTTATTTCCTTCAATTTTACAGTTACATCAGTTAGAAAGCCTAGCTCAATCAACCAAGGTTTTTTTTCTAATTCTAAACAAATTTTATTCCCGGATAATAGAAATTCTTTCACCTGTAGTAATAAAACCGCTCAAATACTTTTCCTCTACTGATCTCTCTCAATCAAATATCTAAAATCAAACAACAAAAATATCTAAAATCAAACAATCAAAAATATCTAAAATCAAATTTCTAATCTCAAATACCTAAAATTTAGATATTTGAACGGCGGGCACTTTAAAACTGTTTGGCGGGCACCTTGGTGCCCGCGGACACCTTGTTGCAGAGGGTAGTTGCACTTGTTGCACCCCTGTTGTAGAGGGTAGAAAATGATAATGAATGAGCCTGTGAAAAGGTCGGAAGATGAAGCAAGCTGGGAAAATAAGAATCCATAAAAGATGGTAGAAAGGAGAATATTGATGGATCCTATATAAGTAAAAAAAGATCGTTACGGTATGAAAAGAAATATCACGAAGAAACGCCAGATGAGTAAGGCGTAACGAAGCAAGTATGGCATGAAAAGAGATGACAGATGGGAAACGGTTAAGAAGAATAGGTCTGTAAGAAGGGAGGAGATGGATAGAGAGGAGTCAGAGGCGTAAGAAAAATGACTTAGCCGAAATAATAGGAGATCGGAAGCGAGAGAAGAGCGGCAGAGATCAAATACGACCCCCCGGAAAAGGTGCGGTAATGAGATGGGAAGAAACGCTCCAGCAGGGCGGGATGGAAACTCCCAGAAAAAATAAGAGCCCAATCAAGAAAATATAGGAGGAGTTAGCGGCAGAGGAGACAGATATAAAAATAGAAGCGGGATAAAGATTACATGCAGAGAGAGAGATTGTGTGCCTAGGAAAGATGACCGAATGTACGTAGAGACAGCCATTCCCCGACAAACGAAGGAGAGAGGCCCGACGGATTGACCCAGCGACCGTGTACGTGAACCTGAATTGTGAGCTCTGCTACGCGAAGAGTGACTTGACCCGACGGATGACAAAGAGAGTCCCAAGAACTGGCCGCCAACCAAACGAGTGAATACCCGCTCCCAGGGGACTTAACGAAGGACGTCCGCCAGCAACTAACTGATATACCCCCCACCTATGCTGTTACTGTGCGAAGTTCATCATGATTCCTGACGCGTGCCCAGGTCCACGAATGCAGCGTCAATAAAGGTACGTGTGGCAGTTGTTCATTGATCCTGTAAAACTGTGTATTTTCCTATCTAGAACTCACCAAGTAAATAGTTAATCAATACCTCAGAGATGACTAAGTGAATTATATGTAGTTGATGAAGTCCACTTGTAGTTATTCTAAAAATTAGAACATTTAAAATAAGGTTATGAGGACAATAATTGTGTCATATATTGTAATGTATTTATGTGTGTTAGTAATTTCAATAAATATTTCCATTTGCAATTTCAATCAGGTAATTAGATTATTTTGTTTAAAAAAACACAACGCAATTAAAGAAGATGATGTTAATCAGGTAGTATGGTAAATGATTTATATATGTTGGGAATACACCCCAAATTTAGCTACCCCGATAGTAATCATTTAAGGAGTAAGATAAACAATTTAATTATTGCGGAACATTCTCCAAAACATTAAACACCCATTATAATTTTCTTTCAAGTTGATGGGATAATTCATCAAAAATTTTAAAAAAAAATATTTATTAATACATAGAATTGTCAAGTTTATATGATTCAACAGAAAATTCGAAAACATGGTTTATAAAAAGTTCTTTTTATCTTGTAATTATTCATAGTAATATTTGAGATATCAAAAGGGAAACAGTCCTTAAATTTTTGTGCATAAAGGTTAAAGAATAGACTAACAATTATATAAAATCAACAAAGTAAAATCTTAAAGTGACAACAAACTATCAGTAAGTCGTCATTCCGTTTCAGCCCATTATGGTTATGATAGACGACAGTGTATATCAACTTATAATTTACGCGTCATTGATTCAAATAATACTCTGCATATAATTCGTCAGTAGGGGGGAAAATTGCATAAAACAATGTGAGATATGAAATGAATCCCCAACATAATATTAATTTATAACCCAAGTTCTAAGTAAAAAGAAAAAAAAAGGTTCATATAAGACACCAAATCTCATTATTTCAAAGGATTCCCACAGGTTATAAAAATTTGGAGAGAGCATCGCACTTAAGCGGCTCCACGATCACATCTTATTTTTACCAGCGAGCATTGCTGCACTTCCTCAACCGCTGGATCGCTAGAAGAGTCGTTCGCGATTTTAAACGTTCACATACAGTAACCACCGCTTATAGTGATCAGTGGTTATAAGAATCAACCGTTTATAAGAATCAATATCGCAAAAACAAAAACAAATGTATTATTTCCATGTTAAAATTTCCGCTTTAAAGAATCAATCCACCGGTTATAAGAATCAGTTTGCAATCTTCGCCTTCCTTTCATTTTTCCAAAAAATGCCACTTGAACTCTCAAAAGGTAGGAAATTCTTTCTTAAGTTTTTGAAAAGAAAGATTGATAAAACTTTGGGGTGGAAAACAGTCGTAAAATACATTTCTTTAGACATAACATAAGAGTTTCTCCTTATACGCTTTTGCTAAACACTGTCTTATTAGCTTTACCCAGGGGCATCTAACCCGCCCGGGTCCGATTTCGCTTTTCTCCAGACAGTCACTCCTTTTTTCCCACCACTTACTTCCTGGTTGTGGATTTCTGGACCCTGAAACACATAAATCTTCCGCGAAGTGTCCACCATCACTTACGCAAACGGGACAGTGGATTCTGCACTTCAAACCGTGAAACGTAAACGGATCCATTTTGCTGAATCAGATGAACCAGATGCTGAATCAAACGTTTCACGGTTTGATTCAGAATCAAACCGTGAAACGTAAGCTATAAAGTGAATCTTCTTTTGAGACTGTAATAAGCATACGTCGCTAGTATTCACTTTAGTTTTCTAACAAAATTACCAGTTAGTGTTAGAACTTTTTGATAGTCGAATTCAATATGATAAAAACAAGGAAAACTATTAGTTTTTCTGAAAAACAGAACTTGTTAATTAGATATGGTGCTCTTCCAAAGTGTAGTCAAAGAGAAGCTGCCTCTAGTTGATTTTATAATCATGTGTTGTTACTTATAGGCCTAGAAATTGAGTTATAGTATTTTATTTAGAAATTGAGTATTTTTAAAATTATAAAAAATAATTTTAATAAATGATAAATAACGTAAATTGAAGAGTATTTAATGGTAAATTATGTACACTGCTGGCCACCCAAATTGCAACACCAAGAAAGACAAGAGATATCACAACAAAATTTATTTTGTAGATAACATTGTGTGTGTGTGCCTGCCCAAAGGGAAGTTTCGGTTATAAGAATCAACCGCTTATAAGAATCAAAAACAGTAATAACAAACATGATTCTTATAAGCGGAAATCACTGTATCTATATACAGTGGCTCCCAAAAGTGTTCGTACACTTACGATTTTCAATGAAATAGGGGTCTATCCATTTATTAAAATGAATATTTCAGAATGGGTATTTAATAATAAGATCTATAATCTATTCTTAACAAAACTACATGAAATATTTTGAAAACATAGCAAAATTTTTAAGAAACCAATAATCCAAAAGTAACAAAAACTTTATATCACAAAAGTCATCGTACACTTGTAAAAAATCTCTACATATTAGTAAATATTCTAATTTTTCGTTAAATTAATATTTAGTAGGTTATCCTTTAGCATCCACAACAGTTTTAAACGTCTGGGAATAGATTGCTTTAGTTCTTTTGTAATTTTTGCATCAATGTTCATCCATTCTTCCATCATAATTGTTTTTAGTTCGCTTTTCGTGTGAATGTCGTGTTTTCGTACTCGAACCTCCAGTTCTCTACAAATATGTTCTATTGGGTTTAAATCTGGCGATTGAGGTGGTGTTTTCAAAACTAGTGGACAATTATAGAGGCACCAGATGCGAACGTCGAGAGCCGTGTGCTTAGGATCGTTATCTTGATTAAAAAAAAAAAGAAGTTGTTTCCAATACCCAAATTTTGAGCTGATAATTTTAAATTGTCTCTTAAAATATTTATAAAAACGGCATGATTCATTATGCCATCAATAAATACCAAATTTCCTAGTCCTGATGCTGACATGCACCCCCACACAAGGATACCTCCACCGGCATGCTTAACTGTTCCTACTAAGTTCTTGGGATTAAGTTCCTCATTTTTTTCTTCTCCATACAATTATACGCCTATCAGCCCCAAAAATGTTCATCGGCAAATAAGACATTATTCCAATAGGTTTGGGGCTTATTTATCATTGATAGTGCGAAGGGAAGCCTAAACTTTCTGTTTTTCTCACTTACAAAAATTTTTCTATGGGCAGAACGTCCATGTAATCCAGCTGTTCTGTGAACTCGTCAAAAAATTTCAGGTGAAATTGAAGTAGAAAATGTTTTATTGAATTCTGCAGAAACTTTTACAGCACTCAAACGTGAATTTTTCACAAATTTTCTAATTATAAATCTCTGATCACGTTTTGTTAACTTTGCCGGACGGCCTTTTCTTACCTTGTTTTCGATCCAATTTTCTTCTTTAAAGCGTTTTTTCACATACTGAACAGTAGAATGGGATAAATTAAGTAATTTAGCAATATTCCGAACTGATTTACCACTACTATGATGAAAAATAATCAATTTTCGAATGCTGTTGGTTGTTTCTTTACGACTACGAACCATTTTTAAATAATAAATAGAATATTACGGAGTAGGCAAGCAAAAATTAAAGCCAAACGATATTTTAAATGCCACCATAATTCAAAAATAAAAATAAAGCGTCAGACGATAATTTTAATTATGAATTTATCCGAAAATATTTCAGTGTACGATGACTTTTGTGAGATAAAGTTTTTGTTACTTTTTGATTACTGGTTTCTTAAAAATAGTTTTCCTATGTTTTCAAAATATTTCATGTAGTTTTGTTAAGAATAAATTATAGATCTTATTATTAAATACCCATTCTGAAATATTCATTTTAATTAATGGATAGACCCCTATTTCATTGAAATTCGTAAGTGTACGAACACTTTTGGGAGCCACTGTATATATATAAAACAGTTCCGTAACTGACTGACATACAAAGACTGACATACTCAGCTGACATACTTCATACAAAGACTGACATACTTCAACTGACTGACATACTCAGACCAAACCGCTGGACCTAAAGGGCTGAAATGTTGCATGGCGATTCTTCTTATAGTGTAGGGGTGCACTAGAAAGATTTTTGAAAAATTCTTCTTAGATTTTTTAAAATTAAATGTTTAAGCTGTTTTAGTAACTTTTTTTAAGTTTGCATTTAAAATAATAATTTGAGGGTTATAAAATTTATATCACGAGAAAGATCATAAAAATTCCTTTAAAATGAAATCTTTTTCGAATCTTTACCTCCATTTTCTGATTTTTGGTGAATTTTTTTAAAGATTAATCTTTAGAATTTAATTTATTACATGCTGATCACGTGATTTCTTTTTCTGGTACTTTAAATAAATTTATCGTCACGTGCATAACGACGAAATTGACAAAAAAAAAAAAAATTTTTTTCTTGCTAATGCGGCAGACGATTGGACATTATCCAAAAAAATACTAAAATACAGTAAAAGATATGTTCCTCAAACTGTACTATATTAACTGTACTATATTCTTTAGTATGTCCTATTAGATTTAATTTGAATATATATATATATATATATATAAATTTATTTATCTACTTATTTTTTCGCATTAATTACTTACATTGACCGTTGTATTAAATTTGAATCAAGCGGAATTCAGAATTTTCCTGAAGAGTTTCTATAAAACTTGAGGAAGTCGGACATTAATTCTCCGTTAATTAAATTTATTAGAAATCGCAAATGAGATTTGATTTTATGTTCTCGGCATGAATGCCAGAACAGATATCGATCCAAAAGATCATAAAAGATTTAATTGCCAATACGAATGAGAAATGGGAAACCCAGAGGTAAAAAGAAACTATATGAGGAAATAATTTCTTGATTTAATATGACACAAGTTCTTAATGCCTCATAAACAGTTCAGCGCTTGCTTACGCCGACTTAAAACGCTACTAGTTAATGAATTCAGAGCACTAAATATTTTAGAGAAAAAGGTAAATGTCTAATAGGTGTTAATTACAAGCGAAATTGAAGTCATATATGATATGGCAGGCATGTACACTGAAGATCCACCCGCCCCCCCCAAAAAATAATAATAATAAATAAATAAATAAATAAATAAATAAATAAATAAATGTGTGTACACTGAAGAGAGAAAAAACAACAAAAACTGGTACAGGCGTGTGTAAGCAAATGACGGAGATATGCAATCAATCAGTGTAACGCAACGAGGTCGGCAGCGTCTATATAAGACAACAGGTGTCAGGCGAAGCTGCAGTATTGCCAACCTCTACGAAGCACCCCCCCCCCCCCCTAGCGCCATCTCGAAATCCACCTGTTTCCCCCTAACACCAACTTGAGATCACCCTAGACCTTCCTAAAAGAAATTCTGGTTCCAAATAGGCATCCTGTTTGAGAGATAAATTAAAATAAATAGAAAATACACACTTACGCAATGAAATGGAGGTTTATTTACTTTTGACATATGTATGGAACTTATAATCTAATAAAAAACGCGTCTCGATTGTACAAAATATTAAAAAAGGTTCCCCCCCACTAAATGCCCCTAAAAAACTGGGGCCCCTAAAAACACCCCTTTTCGTCTAACTTACCCCCAAATTTAGGGGGAAAAACCCCCAAGTTGGCAACACTGCGAAGCTGTTAGATCGGTTTCTGTTGCTACAATGGCAGGTTATCACGATTTATGTGGCTTTGAACGTGGTGTTACAGTCGGCGCACGAAAGATTGGACATAGCATCTTCGAGGTAGTGATGCAATTTAGATTTTCGCGCGCGACCATTTCACGAATGTACCGTGAATATCAGCTATCCGGTAAAACACCAAATCTCCGATAGCGGCGAGGCCGGAAAAAGACCTTGAAAGAACTGGATCATCGACGACTGGCGAGAATCCTTAAACGAGATAGACGTGCAACGCCACCTCATAACACCTCCTTCATTGCTGGGGCATCAACAAGTGTCAGCGTGCGATATTGTGCAACGGACCGTCATTGATATACGCTTTCGGAGCTCCAGGCCTATTCGTGTACCGTCGTTGATTGCACGGCATAGAGCCTCACGCCTTGCCTGGGCCCGCCAACACCTCCGTTGGACTGTTGATGACTGGAAACACGTCGTCTGGTCTGACGAGTCTAATTTCCAATTGTATCGGGCGAATGGGTGTACCTCATGAATCCATGGACCTTACATGCCAACCGGGGACTGTTCAAGCTGGTGGAGCCTCTGTGATGATATGAGGCGTGTGTAGTTGGCGTGATATAGGACCCCTGATACGTCTAGAGACGACTATGACAGGTGACGGGTACATAAGCATCCTGTCCGATCATCTACACCAGGAGTCACCAACCTTTTTGTACCCAAGAGCACATTCTAGAATACCGGTCGGACGGCGGGCACCATTTATCTTTTCAAGGTGAAATTATAGTTGGACATAGTCATCAATACAGGCCCATAATGTACAAAAAAAATTAATTCCAAAAATATAATTTAACATACAAAAATTATTGTTAATATTCTTGAGTAAAATAAATGATTACTAAATAATGCACATAAAATCTACACAGTATAAAAATTCTTTATAAAAAATATAAATCTCAAATCCAATGTGATTTTTGGTATTGCAATTCATTGGCCATTTGGTTAATTTCATTGTAGGTGTTGGAAATTAGGTTGGCCAAGATTTGGCGCGCGGGGGAAAAGAGATCAGTCGCATTACGCTTTGTGCTTTTATCTGTATCGGGCACCACTTCTATTTTTATGTGGTTAATCATTAAAAATGAAAAACAAATTACATAGCATTTTATTGAAAACTGAAATATTTTTATCGGGGTCGCAAAGAGGCGAGCACACGTAAAAAACGATCGGCGGGCGCCATGGTGCCCGCTGGCATAGGTTTGGGGACCCCTGATCTACATTCATTCATGTCCATTGTGCATTTCGACGGACTTGGACTATGCCAGAAGGACAATGCGACACCCCCACATCGAGAGTTGCTACCGAGTGAATCCGAGATCACTCTTTAGACCTGACTTTAGACACTTCCATTGTCCACCTAAATCCCCAGACATTAACATTATTGAGCATATCTGGGATGCCTTGCAACGTGCTGTTCAGAAGAGATCTCCACTCCCACGCACTCCTATGGATTTGTGGACGGCCCTGCAGGATTCATGGTGTGAATTGCCTCCAGGACACCTTCAGACATTAGCTGAGTCCATGCCACGTCGTGTTCCGGCACTCCTGCGTGCTTGTGGGAGCCCTACACGATATTAGTCAAGTGTACCAGTTTTTTTGGCTCTTCAGTGTGTATCTGTGGTACTGAAGCTTAACGCTCGTTCAGATAAAGGTTAAAGTAGATTTGAGATAATTGCAAGATAAAAAGAACTTTCTATATACCATGTTTTTAAATTTTCTGTTGAATCATATAAACTTGACAATCCTATGTATTAATAGATACTTTTTTAAAATTTTTTGATGAATTATCCCATCAACTTGAAAGAAAAGGATCAAATGCGTAATAAAGAGGTATCAAATGCGTAATCAATCCTTTAGCTCGAGAATTGGAAGTTAACTTGCGTTTAACTTTTCGTTCCCGTCCCGGCCCGATAGATGGCTGCACCATTCTACAAAACAAAATTAACTGAAAACGGATTCAATTTTGCTTAAAGATGGCTAAAAGTATCAAAATAATGCATTGTCATCGTGTTTTGAGCTACTCTAAAAGTTTCAAATGTCTAGCTAGTCGGGAAGTTAGTTAAAAATCGATTGCAAGATTTGTACCGGGCAAACACACAAACACACAAACAAGAAAGCGAATTAATAAAAACATGGTAAAAAATAATATAATTATAGCTTTTGTCTAATACTTTGTACTACTGTTAAACGCACCGTAACAAATAAGAATTTAAATGATAGTTATAGTAATGCACATTGCATAATTTTAGCCGTTACTTCGTTTAAATTATCGCAGATCTTAAAAAGTCAGTTTTTTTTCCCGTGATAGCGGCTGAATGAGGTTTTACTGAATCAATATAGATTCTAAGTGATTTTTTAAGGGAACATGTTATTCTGCTGATGTATATTGCCACAAACACATCAATGTACTTTATAGGGTTAAAAAGAATGAATTAAAACGGAAGTTATGCTTTTACATAGTAAGTTATCATATACGTTTATATAGTAAGTTGGCTCGAGGTAGCCTTGTGGTAACGCGTCGCCTTTTGGTACTGAGGGGGCTCGGATCACATCCAGACCCGCACCATCAAATACCCACGTGTCTAGGCCGGATATTGGCACGTTAAATCCGTAGACCGAAAAGTCCCTCTATAAGGTCAGAGAGGGTGTGATACCCCCAGATGTCGCTCCCGAGGTTGCTCGGTCAAAATTGAGGTGGCAACTAGCTAAGACGGACTCCGACTCATGTGGTGCTATATAAACCGTAGCCGCACACTTCAGCCAGAAGCCTCTATGGACCTGGTTTGGAACTTCCAGCCAGGGGGCATTAGAAACAACAACGCAGCAACACATAGTACAGAGGTGGGGGACCTTTTTACCATTAGAGGCCACATTTAAATTAGGTAGTAATAAAGGAGGCCGCATAAGTTGATGAACCTATAAATGCGAGTTTTATGAAATTATTATATTTAGATATAGTTTTAGCAATTTGGTACATTATATAGAAAAATAACAAAAAAAAATTAAGTCCTTATTTATTTACTAGATGGTACCCGTCAAAACTTGACGGTTATTAAGTAAACATTCCAATAAAAAAAAGGGTTCATAACCTTATTAAAATATTAGAAATTCATATGAAAGCCACGCGTGCTGGTAATTTAGAAATATTCAATAAAACACTTAAAAAAAATGTAAGAATATTTTGCGGTTATATTATGTATTCGCTTTGAAAAGCAAGCTACCGTACAGACATTTTTGAACATACCACTATCCATGCACCGAGTTTGCAACTTTCCGAAAATACAAAATTTGATATTATTGTAATATCTGGTTAAAATAATCCCTATATATAAAACGCGTAGGTATGCGGCACAAAAATCTACGATATTTCTACACTTCGAATGGCAACGGCTGCAACTACCGGATGTAAACAGCGGCTGTCCGCAATTTAAAACCGCGTGTGTGTAGTGGCCGTATAAGTTACAACCGCTGATCTTTTGACAATACATGTTTAGACCTATCAAATCCAGTGTTTAACCATGGACAGTTGTATGTAGGTTTATCTAGAATCCATTCTTTTGATTCTGTCGCTTTAGTATCTCCTACTTTTGAAATACTCAAATCTGTATATCAAGAAGTTTTATGAATATCATAGTTGAAATCCACACTATATTTTAAGTACTTGCTGAATTTTTGCTCCATTTTATAAGTGAGGAAATTTTCCCAAGAATTTATTATTTAATATGATTAAGTGTAGATATCTGAATTGTGAACAGTAATACATACAGAGAGTGATGTAATCAACACTGTATTTAAAATTTCCCCCCCAACAATTTCTTATTTCTTGTAATGGTAAAGTGTAGATATCTTAATTTTGAAAAATTGCTGAATTTTTGCTCCATTTTATAAATGAAGAAATTTTCCCAGCAATTTATTATTTAATATGATTAAGTGTAGATATCTGAATTGTTAACAGTAATGCATACAGAGAGTGATGTAATCAACACTATATTTCAAATTTTCCCGCTGCAATTTCTTATTTGTTGTAATGATAAAGTATAGATATCTTAATTTTGAAAAATAGTACATACAAAGAGGGATGTAATTTTTAAAATCATTGATGTGGGCTTTCTCAGTCTTATCTTTAACTCTGTTCTAAGGTAATAGAAATTCACATTTTTTGATCACGATGTTTTAGAATCAGCTTAATAGAGAATACCCCTTAACAACATATATTTATGATGACAGGTAATTGTAACATTCCTTACATATGTCACTTTCAGTTGCGTTGTTTTGCAAAAGGAAATTTAAAACTAAAAGTGACCATGCTGGTCACGCAGTGGCTAGTATGGTTAAAATATAAATATATATATATATATAAAAAAAAAAAAAGATGAATGAATGACTAACTTCATGTTTACATTTTCATGTCCCGAATATATAAAATGAATACTTGTTATTAATTTAATTGAAACGCTATGAAAACGTGAAAGGTATCGGAAAATTTACCGACTTTTAAAAATTTAAGAAAATTTTGCCGTTATGTTAGGTATTCGCTCTGAAAAGCACACTACTATACAGTACATACCGTAGATAGTACATGTAAAAACGTGATGAATGAATGACTAACTTCATGTTTACATTTTCAAGTCCCGAATATATAAAATGAATACTTGTTATTAATTTAATTGAAACGCTATGAAAACGTGAAAGGTATTGGAAAATTTACCGACTTTTAAAAATTTAAGAAAATTTTGCCGTTATGTTAGGTATTCGCTCTGAAAAGCACACTACTATACAGTTCATACCGTAGATAGTACCTGTCAAAACTTGATGGTAAGTAATTGAACAGTTCCAATAAAAAAAAGATTCATAACCTTGTTAAAATATAAGAAATTTTTACAGAATATTAGAAAATAATATTCTGTAAAAATGTAAACATGAAGTTAGTCATTCATTCATCTTATAAAAAAAAAAAAGATGAATGAATGACTAACTTGATGTTTACATTTTCATGTCCCGAATATATAAAATGAATACTTGTTATTAATTTAATTGAAACGCTATGAAAACGTGAAAGGTATCGGAAAATTACAGACTTTTAAAAATTTAAGAAAATTTTGCTGTTATGTTAGGTATTCGCTCTGAAAAGCACACTACTATACAGTACATACCGTAGATAGTACATGTAAAAACGTGAATATTAGAAAATAATATACTGTTTTGCAACCTGATGTGTTGCAATTTAGAACATTGAAATTAACTTGAATGTTTGCTGTCTGATTTGTTAATTTTAAATTGTTTTCTAATTTGAAGGTGAAATTTTTTAATACTTTTTTTATTAGATCTGAAAAATAAAGTAATATAATTCGAGAAAGTGGCACAAAACAAAATAATAAAATGTCCCCTTATAATCACCTGAAATATTGGGTGATGAAATTTTTAGGTGAAAATTTTAAGGTGACTGCCTACATTTGGAGCCAATTTTTTTAAAAAATCATTTTTTAAAGATTTTTTTGTTTTTTATGGTAAAATAGCACTTGAAAATTAAAAAATAAACAAAAACTTGCCAGTAAATACCATACTTTTTTATAAATTGGTCAATTTGAAGTAATTTTCAATGAAAATTAGCTAAAATGCGACACATATGACAGTTATCTTAAATGACCCACAATCTAAGAGAAATTTTAAAATACAAAAATGTTGCAATATGAAAATTTCCCCCGATTCATCATTCCTATCCTTATAAAAACAGCTCCAAACACAGTGGCGTATGCAGGGGAGGGGTTGATGGGGGTTAAACCCCCCCCCCATTTTTTCTGATTACATATATTACTTAAATAGGTTCAAGCTCTGCACTGATTGCTCAAAACTACTTTTTCATAGTAACCCCCCCCCCACTTTTAAAAATTTCGGCATAGGCTGCTGCCCAAACAAAAACTATTTAACTATTTATTATTATGCATCAATTATTCAGCGTCATTTCATTAACAATAGCATCTAAAACATTTCCCGAAAATTTTATCAAATTATATGTATTATTGTGTGAAATATCATGATAACGGTAAAGATTTGTGCTAAAAACATAATTCTGAGAAAAACTCAGTTCAAGTTGTTTGCCACTTCAATTTTGTAGCAGACATTTTTTAAAATAGCTATAACTCTGCTTCTAATTGATGTAGAATGAAAATCCAAACGGTTTTGAAAAGAGAAAAGATTGAATTGCACGATTCCTGGAAAAAATAAAATTGACCAAAATAGTCAAAAAATGAAATTTTCAACGTAGGCAGTCATCTTAAAAGATACACTATCATCGCAATAGAATGCTTTACTAAAAATTATTACAGTGAGGTTTTTTTTAAAAAATATTGAAGTTTATAATTAAAAAAAACGTTCTTGGAAAAAAAAGCATGCTTGCAGCTGATTTTAAAATCCGACTTGTACAGTCTAACTAATGCAGCCAGATATTTAGAAACAATACTGCTAATTCAATCTATTTCAATGTAATATAAATATTTTATATAATCATGTATTATGCTATATATATGTATAAATAGGCTATGTATAAATATATTAAACAAAAATAAAATATATAAATAAAATCAGATTAAAATATCATGCAAATTATTCACGTGCAAATAATTTTTGCATGTGTATTTCAATTTAATGTACATATATTATATCTTATGCTATATATATGTATAAATAGGCTAAGTATAAATATATTAAGCAAAAATACAATATATAAAGAAAATCGGATTAAAATATCATGCAAATTATTCACGTGCAAAAAATTTTTGCACGTGTATTTCAATTTAATGTACATATATTATATATTATGCTATATATATGTATAAATAGGCTATGTATAAATATATTAAGCAAAAATAAAATATATAAAGAAAATCAGATTAAAATATCATGCAAATTATTCACGTGCAAAAAATTTTTGCACCTGAATATATTTAATGTACATATATATAATGACATTATATCTTATGCTATATATATGTATAAATAGGCTATGTATAAATATATTAAGCAAAAATAAAATCAGATTAAAATATCATGCAAATTATTCACGTGCAAAAAATTTTTGCATGTGTATTTCAATTTAATGTACATATATTATATCTTATGGTATATATATTTAAATTAAATGCTGTATTTCAATTTAATGTACATATATTATATATTGTTAAATATATATATATATATATATGTATAAATATATAAATATATGTATAAATATATATTAAGCAAAAATAATATATATAAACTAAAGAAATTCTGATTAAAAATCATACAAAGTTATTGAATCGTTACTAAACACGTATTAGATGTGGAATATATAAAATTCCATGTGTTGTAAATGCAAAAAATCTGTATACTGAAGATTTGGCCTTTTGAACCGGCTAGCTTTTGTGACGTACAGTTTGGAACATATCACTGCGCATGCGTCAAGTTTGCAACTAAATTCGGCATTATTGTAATATTAAATTGTAATACTGTATTGTAATATATATTATATATTATGTATTAAAAAATATATAGTATATATTAAAATATATATATTATATATGGTTAAAATAATGAAAACCTGTTTTACTATGAAAAAAATTCTGATTCAATTTTTCTTAAATTAACGAATCACGGTGAATGAATGACTCACTTGTGTTTACATTTTCAAGTTCTGAGTAACACTATGATAACGCGAAAGGTGGCGGAAAAGAGATAATTCTCTAATGAAGAGATAATTTTGAAATAAAATTGATCGAAATAAAGTTGATTTGTGTCGATATTACGCTGTTTTAATTACAATTATTTGGGTTTAGTTGGCAAATAATCTTTTTGAACTTTACTTTTAACTTGTTAAGCCTAACTCATAAAACAAAATGGATGCCAAATGGATGGATATGAGGTGGTCGCTCCGGACGCGTTACGGACAGAGTCGACTACAGAACACGGCAACTATTATAAGGATTATTTGACATAAAAAGTTGCGATATAAAATATTTTTGTATTCACATAAGGATAAAAACTTGTTATAATATTAATCATTAATTATTGTTTTTTTTTTTTTTTTTTGCAGAAAAAATAATACGTTTTAACGTATATGGAGTCAGTCACAACAATAATAGTAAGAAAATAGTTTTTGTGTAGATATGATATAACGTGTCTGGTAGTATTGCTAAGAAACTCTGAGCATTAAATTACATATAAAGTGTAGTTAAAGTATCGTACAATCAAGGTAAACGAAGCTCATTTGGATAAATATACAATTGTAGCGACTTTAGACAACAATTTTAAAATGTCAACTTTATTTTGGCCGATACTGTACATACATTCATGCCGTTCTTTATTTAATTCCATTGATTTTGAAATTGTTGTAATCTATATAATTAAATATTAATTAATACAAGTGCTAGCTTTTATGAAGGCCGCAAGAGAAGATCACGGAGGCCGCGCGTCCCCCACCTCTGACATAGTAGGTTATCTAGAATTCTGCTGAAAATTCTACCGTAGGAAGTCGATTTCTTCAATCTGTATTGTAACAAATTTGGAGTCCCCGAAATCATTAATAATACCTAATTAAATCATCTGTCTGTTATACGATGAAAGTTTGGCCTTTGCAGACAGTCGTTGCATTAGTTTTAACATTAGTTTTTGACCGTGTTGAAAGTGGTTTCATTGCGCAGAGTGAAATTTCCTCCTCTGTTTACAGTATATTCGTGGATTTCTCCCCTTAAAAATTTAATGAACAGAAAGTTTCTTGCATATCAACAATATTGTAAATTTGCATATAAATACAACCTACTAAAAGTGAGTTAAGTTTTGGTTAAAAATACCGCTATTAAAGCAGATTTAAAAGCTAGTTAGTGGAAGTAAATATGAGCCTAAGAGAAATTGCCAAGAATGCTTGTTATAGTTTAAAGCAAAATATGGAAAGCTACATTTTTATGACATTTAGAAAGAGTTATTTAAAAGGTAATTAACTTTAAGCTCTGTAGGATGAAGGGCAAAGCTTTATAATTATATGTTTCCTTTAAAAGTTTTTGCTATCCACTCACTATGTTTCTGAAATAGTTTAAAAACTAGTTAATGTAAGGTTTAAGCTATATCTCGTAAAGCGACAGTTAATGAGTTGTAAATATGAAAGACGTATAACGTTTTGCAAGGTAATCAGTTATATCTCATGACGTTTAAAATGATTGACCATATAAAGATTGGATTACCGTGGAACTGAGAAGAATTACAAATAAAGCTTAATAATGTTTTTAGTCCTGTATTTCTCTTTCTGACTTATTTCCTTTCAGATGCTATGCATTTTCATTAAAAACTAGATAAAAGACAAAACAAAACGTATAGGTAATTGGAAAGGTAGTTAGCCTCTAGCACCCCCCCCCCAATAAAAAAATAAAATAAAAATAAATAAATATTTCTCTCAGTTTTATATTATAGAACTTGGAGCGCAATAGGAAAATAAAATGTATAACCATGAAGGTCAAAAAGTTAAAAGTATAAAACATACTTATTTTGTGTACTCTTATATATTTATGGTGCCCTGTATAGAGGGCTTAAGTCAACAAGAAGTGATTTTTACCATGTTTTTATTAACTCGCTTTCTTGTTTGCGTGTGTATTTGTCCAGTACAAATCTTGCAATCGATTTTTAACTAACTTCCCGACTAGCTAGACATTTGAAACTTTTAGAATAGCTCGGAACACGATGACAATGCATTATTTTAATACTTTTAGCCATCTTTAAGCAGGATAGAATTCTTTTTCAGTTAATTTTGTTTTGTAGACTGGTGCAGCCATCTATCGTCCGGGACGGGAACGAAAAGTTAAGCGCAAGTTAACTTCCAAGTAACTTCATTTTCTTTCAAGTTGATGGGATAATTCATCAAAAATATTTTTAAAAAGTATTTATTAATACATAGAATTGTCAAGTTTATATGATTCAACAGAAAATTTAAAAACATGGTATATAAAAAGTTCTTTTTATCTTACAATTATTAGATATTTGTTAGTATTGATAAAAAAAAACTTTGACTTGTATAAAAGGCTTAAGTCTATCAATTTTGTATACAAAAATACATTTCTTTGTACAAAAGAAAATGTTTAGAAATTAATTGGGAAAGGAATAATTAAGTTAAATTTAAAGGGGGCTTAGGGATTAATTCATTTTCGTGGCGCGAAAAAGCCACTAGAATTCATATTTTCAGACGCACGGGTAGAAAAGTAGCTTATTTTCCCCCTTTTGAGATTGACCTTCGATTCGCGATGGTGGGGAGTCTCGTAGAGAGAATTTATTTTTAGATCATGTACATGATTGGGCGCGTAAAGAAAGTTCGAGAAAATTCTAAATTGGGCTCTGCGCATGTGCCGGGAGAGTGGACATAAATAAATTAAATTATGAAATGAGATGAAAGGAATAAATTAAATTAGTTTAAAGTATGGACTGATATTATTTATTTCTACCACTCGCCACCAGTACTAAAAGATGATGACTGCTTTAAAGGAATTATAATAGGAAACATCTATCCTGTCATATATATATATATATATATATAAATTTTTTCTTTGTTATTTCTTTCTTTATTTATTTTTTAATACCCCAACACCCCCCCGGAAGGTTGCAGTTCCGGGACCTCTATTTCTAGAAATCGAGCACTGTATGTATGTACGTACTGGGTTTGGCGCGCTGCCAAAATTATAACTCGCTACGACGGACGCTTTTAGTGTCTGATGTTTTGTTTTCCGGAGGACCATTATGGAGGACTAGTAAGCGGCAGAAATAAGTCAAGCTCCGTTCCTCAAATAATTAATAGCTCCTTTAGTGGTGAATCAATATACGTGGAATGCGCCACAGCCATGTTGAAATGTTTAGAATAAACAAACAAATAATGTATGACAGAATTCACGAAGTTCGGTTGGATAACATAAGACGATTAATAATGTGTTTTATAAATTGGTCCTCTTTCTCTCTCTATGATTTATTTAGACTCCCACGCGATGTGCCTCTAGTAAACCGAAAGCTAGATAAATAAACATATAGAAAAATTTCGTACAAGTGCGTTTAGTCTATAGCGAAAAATAATTACAAGATAAAAAGACCTTTTTATATACTATGTTTTTAAATTTTCTGTTGAATCATATAAACTTGACAATTCTGTGTATTAATAAATACTTTTTAAAAATTTTTTTGATCAATTATCCCATCAACTTGAAAGAAAATAAAGTTAATTGGAAGTTAACTTGCGTTTAACTTTTCGTTCCCGTCCCGGTCGATAGATGGCTGCACCAGTCTACAAAACAAAATTAACTGAAAATGATTTCAAATCTGCTTAAAGATGGTTAAAAGTATCAAAAGGATGCATTGTCATCGTGTTCTGAGCTATTCTAAAAGTTTCAAGTGTCTAGCTGGTCGGGAAGTTAGTTAAAATCGATTGCAAGATTTGTACTGGACAAACACACACGCAAACAAACACACAAACAAACAAGAAAGCAAGTTAATAATAATTACAAGATAAAAGAACTTTTTATATGCCATTGTTTTAAATTTTCTGTTGAATCATATAAACTTCACAATTCTATGTATTAATAAATACTTTTTTAAAATTTTTTTGATGAATTATCCCATTAATTTGAAAGAAAATGAAGTTAATTGGAAGTTAACTTGCACTTAACTTTTCGTTCCTGTCGCGGCCGATATATGGCTGCACCTGTCTACAAAACAAAATTAACTGAAAATTAATTTATTTCTGCTTAAAATGGCTAAAAGTATTTAAAAAATGCATTGTCATCGTGTTCTGAGCTATTCTAAACGTTTCAAATGTCTAGCTAGTCGGGAAGTTAGTTAAAAATCGATTGCAAGATTTGTAAGGGACAAACACACATACAAACAAACAAGAAAGCAAGTTAATAAATACAAGGTAATAAGCCCTGTTTCTTCCACTACCATGTTGCAGTGTTGTGTAATACAACACTGCAAATACATGACCCCGATAGTCAGTTGCGTTATAGTTAACAGAACGCAGAAATATAATGAGCGGTAGGAAATGGCGTAACGAGTGAGACAATTTCGCGGTACTGGCTTTATTTAATAAACATGCATCATTTCACGTTTCAGATGTTCATTTTTTCGGTTGGGAAATTTAGAGCAGTGGTTTTCAAACCGTGGTTCGACAGAGGAGAGCTAAATGTCAAGGGAACCAAACTCAGCAAGAAAATTATTTTCCTTTGATCTTTTGAAAAACTTCTCAGATTGTTGTTTTCCTTATATCGAAAGGCATACATTTATTTACATAGTACTCCCAAAGACTGATTTTTTCTCCGAAACCCAATTGAAACCGGACTATCGTTAAGTCAGACAGTTGAATATAGTCATGTCGTTACACCCCTCTTTCAAAAAAAAAAAAAAAAAAAAAAAAAAAAAAAAAAAAAAAAAAAAAAAAAAAAACTTTTTAGGATGCATGATCTCTCAATTCCAAAATCAGTTGAGAAACTTTGATTAACACATTCATTGTCATTTTTTTACTACCATGTTTTTATTAACTCGCTTTCTTGTTTGTTTGTTTGTGTATGTGTTTGTCTAGTACAAATCTTGCAATCGATTTTTAACTAACTTCCCGACTAGCTAGACATTTGAAACTTTTAGAATAGCTCAGAACACGATCACAATGCATTATTTTAATACTTTTAGCAATCTTTAAGCAGATTTGAATTCATTTTCAGTTAATTTTGTTTTGTACAATGGTGCAGCCATCTATCGACCGGGAGGGGAACGAAAAGTTAAACGCAAGTTAACTTCCAATTCTCGAGCTAAACGATTGATTGCACATTTGATACCTCTTTATCATGCATTTGATCATTTTCTTTCAAGTTGATGGGATAATTCATAAAAAAAAATTTTTAAAAGTTTTTATCAATACATAGAATTGTCCACTTTATATGATTCAACAGAAAATTTAAAAACATGGTATATAAAAAGTTCTTTTTATAGTGTAATTATTCAAAATTTTGAAGGTATGTTCCTTTAAGTAAGAAAATTATTTAAGATCTTCCTGGTTTACAATAAAATTGTTATAACAATATACAATTGTTACTTTTGTACTGTTTGTAATATCTTACTACGCATAAGTTTCATTTTAAAACATAAAGTAATTTATCAGAAATTGGCTAGGTAGTCATAGTTTCTTCTTAAATATGTCAAAAGGGAAATTTATTTTGAGGGTGTACTCTAGATGTTTAGTTAAGAATAATTACAAGATAAAATGAACTTTTTATATACCACGTTTTTAAATTTTCTGTTGAATCATATAAACTGGACAATTCTATGTATTGATAAAAACTTTTTAAAATTTTTTTTATGAATTATCCCATCAACTTGAAAGAAAATGAAGTTAATTGGAAGTTAACTTGCGTTTAACTTTTCGTTCCCGTCCCGACCGACAGATGGCTGCACCAGTCTACAAACCAAACTTAACTGAAAATAACTGAAAATTAATTTAATTCTTCTTGAAGATGGCTAAAAGTATTATAAAAAATGCATTGTCATCGTGTTCTGAGCTATTCTAAAAGTTTCAAATGTCTAGCTAGTCGGGAAGTTAGTTAAAAATGGATTGCAAGATTTGTAAGGGACAAACACACAAACAAACAAGAAAGCAAGTTAATAAAAACATGGTAATAACTAGGACTTTACAACAAGAATTTTACTACATAAAGTGTGAAATGTACTGGGTTGGGTAGGTAAGGGTTGTACGATCGCACATGCTAGTAAGGTATACTAAAGCAGAGCATCAGGTATTTATGTTGGGTTGTTTGTTGAAGCAAGTATCGTTGAAGCAAGCTCGGCCGTTTCTCTTTGAACGGGCTGCAGTTTTCCCTGACTCCCAGGCTGCGATCCTGGCTGTTGCTTTCTGCTGCCAAGCCCCTGTTTCTGCGTATGTGAAACGATACAGGTCCCTTCTTTGGGAACTCCACGATAGGAACCAAACAGTTGTCCTGCAGTGGATGCCGTCTCACTGCGGGATCCCTGGTGTTGGGAATCTCCTTTGGCGCCGCTAATTGAGGCGATAGTTTTTTTTTGTTTGTTCACGTCGCCAATTTTCCATCCTCCCCCGCAAGAATGCTTTCTGCGAGCACTTAACCTTTTCCTTACGGGGTGGGATAGCATATATCCCAAGAATATGGGCCCAACAAAGAACATATATATATATACATATATATATATATATATATATATATATATATATACATATATATATATATATATATATATATGTATATATATATGTATATATATAAGTATATATATATATATGTATATATATATATACTTATATATATACATATATATATATACATATATATATATATATATATATATATGTATATATATACATATATGCATATATATACATATATATATATATATACAGAGGCTGTTCACACATTTTTTAGACGATGTATATTGTATTCACAAAACTAAATTACATAAAATTCTTGTGTTTTAAATGTTCTATTTGACATCCCTTATTCTGAACTATCTTTCGACACCGCAATTTCCAGGATAATAATTCCTTTTGAAGTGTCAGAAGAGGTATTCTATCCCATTCCTCCTGAACAGCTTTCCAGAGTCCTGTAAGGGTTTTGGGACGACGTTTGGATAATGCAGATTTTAAAAGTCCGAAAGAACAAAAATCCATAGGTGATACATCGGGAGATTTAGTAGGGATATCAGTGAAGGGTATGGCCTTGATACCAGTTTTTTTGTTCCATTTCTTTTAGGAAATTTACAGTGGATTTTGATGTGTGACTGCTAGCTTTGTCCTGATGGAGTCTCACAGATTGATAGCACTGTGGGTAAAGCGATGGTATTTCATTCAGAAAAATTGGCGATAAAATATGTTCTGATAGTATTTGGAGTTAATCTTGACATTTTTTTCCACTCTCTTTATTTTTAACTTTCCATTATAAGAAAAACCAGCAACAATCATGAATCCCTTAGAAAAACGTTCCTTCGATTCTTTGAACCATGTACTTAAATTTTTTTCTCCCCTTTTATGATAATAAATGGCTCTTTTTTTGTTGCAATCATTTAAATACACCCATGATTCATCTATTGTGACAATTGTTTTCCATTTTTCTTTGGATAAGTGTTTCTCATATAGAATTCTGCAGCGTGTCCTGCGTTCAGCGATATGATTTGGAAGAAGACGATGCACATTGCGTTTTTTCGCTTTCTTATGATTTAAATCAACGTTTATCATTTTGTTTACAGTGGACACCGAGCATTTTAATGATTTTGCAACTGTCCTTTGACTAGGAGGATTTTCTTTTAACATTAAACAACGTACCTTTGCAATAGTCGAAGATGTCCGTTTTTTCCTTGGATACTTGTTTGGAATTTTTGTCCCACTTGAGGCTCCAATTTGACGTTTTTTCCTTTCTTGTTGACTATATTACCTATCGACGCTTTAGATATCACAAAACCATGACTCTCACATCGTTTTTGGATAACGGAGTATGCATATTTCTCTTCGGAAAGAGCATAAATGTAGCCTTCGAACCACTGCTTTGTTAAAAACGCCATTTTGAATAAAAACAAAACTTTCAAGCCACAGACGAAAATTTTGACTTTTAAAAACATAGTACAATTTCAATTATTTCTTTTGCAGCAACCGATTTTTTATTACCGCTTATCAAAATCGTCTAAAAAATGTGCGAACAGCCTCTGTATATATATATATATATATATATATATATATATATATATATATATATATATATATATATATATATATATATATTCGTTCGTTTGTCCGTTCGTTCATTCATTCTTCGGATACATGGTATCCCACCTCGTAAGGAAAAGGTTAACTTCTCTTGTTACACCGCTGATAGAATGTAGCGTGCCCCGAGCACCGAATCGTATTATTGTCTGTTGCGTGCATCCAGCACCATTTCTGAATGTTTCACAGTCCCCTTAAAAGTATCAATAAATTTGTTGTGTTTGTCTAAATTGAGGACTTTATGTTCATGGCCAACACCAGCGCACCCGCCGTTTCACCTGGAAATGAGACTGTTTTAAATTCTTGTCAAAACTCATCTCGGAGTTTTTTTAAAACCCTTCAGCGGTCGCGCCAGTGTATAAAGTGCAACATATTCATAATTTTGAATAGTTTGTTTTTACAAGTAAGGTTTGAATGTTCTAAGCAGTTTCTATTTATAGATGCACCCTTTCCAATGCAGGTCTGATTTTCTGACCCTCGTATTCCTTTCCATTCACTGTTAATCGTGATTTAACCGTGGTAAACCAGCGATTATGCTGGATTGCAATACGACAAAATGAGTTTATGTAGTCGATCAAATGTATCTATTACACGGTATCCCGCATATCACGAAGACGGACAATCTCGTTGGTTTTTAGGTTTTTGGAAATAATTTGGAATCGATTCGCAAGTTGTCCTTAGATGCATTCAACCAGACAGTTTTGAAATAAGGCGATTGTATCTGCATTCTTTGGCCTTTAATTATAAATATATCTCAATATTATCAACATTTTATATCTTGTCATAAAACGCAGAATCATTACTTTCAATTTGAAAAATAAGAGTTTATTACAAAAGGAATAATCAAGGTTGAAAGAGACGTTGCACTTTGTGCCACGCGCGCCTGTTGGTGTTCCAAAAATTGGCGCGCCCGCTGAAGGGTTAAATTAAAATGAAGTTAAGTGCACATACGATTTTTGCGTGCATTACGATCTTTATTGCACTTACATTTTTAGCGATCGTTATTGTTACAATTTTAGGGCTATACAGTGCCAGAAACAGTATTTCTAAAGTCAATACACTTCTACAGTACTATCCGCGAACCGCGAGAGTGAACCAAACCCTTGCCTATCAAAGTATTGAAGGCGACTTTTTTCAACAGGGCACACAAATTTTCAGGGGGAGGACCCCCGGACCCTCATTCGGCTGGGGGGGGGGTATTCCATACCCCCAGACCCCCCGGAAGACACCCCTTCTAGTCCACCCTGATAATAGGGCGTCAGGGAAATGGACGACCCCTAGCACATGGAGGCCTTGACCTCCCCCCAGAACAAAATCCTGAGCACGCCACTGGATCTATTAGTCTCCTTTTGATAAGGTCTGTTATGGAGATCGTCTGTCATGCTGCTTCAAAGATCAATCTGGCCATAAGAGACTTGCAATTATCCGAACTAAAGGAAAGAATAAGGGAGAAGCCCTGGTCTGAAACCATCCTCAGGCTCCCGGATTACCCCAGGTATCGTACGGTTGCTGCTTTCCGAATGACGACCTGGCATGACTGCCTTTATGCCCACCTGCATCGACTCGGGATCTTCGACAAGTCTACTTGCCCCCCTCTGCTGCGGCGACGCTGTGATGACCGCGGAGCACCTACCTCTTTGCCCAGCCTTGAAAGGGATTTCTACTTACTCCCGTTACTGGGAGGCAAGGGAACTCATCTTTTGTTTTACACTTTAATTCTTTCCTTTTCTTTTATAGTTCAGTTTTTAGTACTTGTTTGAATTCTTGCTAGTCTTATGTAGCATCTTGGAGAAAGAATTGTGTTCCCCTTTGCCCGCTGCATTGGAAATAATAAAAAAATAAAAGTATCTTTGTGTCCAGGTTTATCTGGAGGGCCCGAGGAAGCGTGTTGGCTGAATATGGGCACGTTAAATCCGTTGACCTGAAAGTCCCTCTAGATGACTTCTCTGCGGTTACTCGATCGAAATTCAGTGCCACAGCGAGCATAACTGGCGCCCGAGGCACGATACCTCTTTGGTGCCCCCCCCGAAAAACATATGGTAATATAATATATAGAATTAGTTAAAAGGACCATTTGGAGCCCCTCTACGAGTGGCGCCCGAGGCATGATACCCCCCCCCCCTTGCTACGCCACTGTCGAAATTGAGGTCAATGTTGACTCGTCTGTGTGGTGCTCCCAGATAAAAAAAAGTAGTCAACTATATCCGCGGTATACAGTGTAAATAGCGCCCATTATACGTACGTTCTTTCGCGAGTGCTTGGAGCGTACGGGATTGCGTGCGGGAAAACTTGCAGTACGCTCCAAAGCAGCTTTCCCTTCCTCTCCGACACCTTCACACGTGCACTCAATCGCGCGGGATCGTGGTTTCATGCGGGAAAGAGCGTACGTGTAAAGGGCGCTAATATCTCAGGATAAGTGCACGGGCATTGTGGATAAGAGATTCCGTTTTTCTTGTCAACAAATGAGGCTGTATCAGAAACATGTAAAAGATGTATACCATCGATTTAGATAAATCAGATACTTTCATAGCATTTTAAATAAGTTATTTTTCGAATGTAGTAGGCACTTATCTTGAGGATATTCGTCGCAGCACAACTCAATTTCCGTTGGCCTTTTTTTTATCATCACGGAAACATCCCATAGGTATACCACTATTGCTTATTCTGATGGAACAACACAGGAAAATCTCTGCCTTATCTGGAAGATCGTGATTCTACTGAGCGGCTGCATCAATGATCCTAATTTTTAGGTTAAATATAGATAGTCTTTTAAAGATTTGTTCCAAACAAATGGCTAACCCAATGAAGAGAAGTTCCAGTTACCTGAATGGATGAGCTGCATAATGCACCACGTCTATTCATTCATGCGTTTGTGATCTGACAGTTTAATAGCGTAGGGTTGAACAAAAGGCAATTAATTTTGTTGACCTTTCTTTTATCTGTTCCAAGACTTTCAACAAGAATAAATTTTCAGTTTGTAAACACCACCACTGTTGACATTGGTGTCATGCACCATTAGTTATCCTTGCGTATAACACATTAAAAAATGGCATTTAAAGATCCTTCTTCCCAAGACTAATGATCTTTCTGGGTAATAAACGGTTTTTGTTAGTTATCTGAAACCATTTGGAAAATGTGGAAGGACAATTAGTGTTTGTTTTCCCCCGCATTCTAATACGCGGTCACACGCTAATTAACTGCAGACAGAAGTTGCAATTACCGCGCACACTCCTAAAAATGCTAGTATAGAAAGTCAGTATTCTGAGCCTTTATTTGTTCTCGCGTTACAGTCGCTGAATTTGGTCGCCGGGCAAAATATTTGTTTAGCTAATGATGCAAATTTTGCCTTTTGGGGTCGTTAAGTCAGTTTCTTGCGTCTCAGTTGTCTAATTAATCACCTAGCATGTGGCTTTTCTTTTGTTTTTGGTTAAGGATTTGTTTTTTCTTTTCTTTACTTACCTTTTAAAATTTTACGAAACTTGAATGGAGTTTTCGCGTAACTTGCTGAAAGAGTGAAAAGTCTGAAAATAAATAAAATATTTATCGTTTTAGCTGTAATTATTATCTGTAAGTAATTAAGGCGATTAAAACATCTCTTAATTATAACAATTTCTAAGCATGTACAATGGTTTAAAAATCTTGTATGCCCGAAGATATTTAATATCCAGCTGTTAACGAGATAAAGAGCCATTTAATTAAATATCGCCTTTTATACACGAGATGTGAAATACGCAAGGCTGCACAAAGTTCTTATGCTGAGGTAGTTAGGGATAAAAGTTACGGATTCTCTTGGAACGTTGACCACGCGAAGAAAAACTGAAAATTAGGGTGATTAGACAGATGAGACTAACCACCTTAATGGATGTTGCTTTTAGATCTAATCTGGGTATAAACCTGTTATGATTAGCAAGTGCTTGGGTAAAGGTCCGAAGTAGCCTGGTGGTAGCGCATTTGGCTTCGGACTTGGGGTGTCGGTTCGAATACCGACGATGTCATTAATTACCTTCGTGTCTAGGACGGCTATGAGCACTTTGAATCTGCATACAGAAATCCCGATGAGGTTAGAGAGGCTGGGAGAATGTACAAGCCCAAGAGATGTCTCTGGGGAGGGGCAAATTGTAATGTCACCCTATTCACCTATAATAATTCACCATATTCACGCATTCAATCCCGGAATGCGTTAGTTGCTATGTCAGGTCCTGTCTGGTGCACTGGAAATTGGAAAGTGTTTGGTTAAACTCTTCTTGAGTTAACTGGCAAGAAATTTTGACGCTGAGCATCAGCCCCCAATACTAGACTGTGAATAATAACTCTGTACATTAGGGTGGGTCGTTTTTTACTTTTTTTAAAAAATCGAAATCGCCTGTGGTGGGAAAAGCTATGTATTGCTATCAAATGTTTGTAAAATAAAATTTTTTTGAAATTAAAATATATTTAGGCCCCCGCCGGCCCTTGAAGTTTCTCCAAAAATGTAAAAAAAAATGCATTATTTATTTATTTTAAAATTTTTTTACGTATAAAAAATTTTAGCCACCTGTAGTGGAAATCGTTGCATAGCAAGACCCTTTGTTTGTAAAATTTTTTTAAAAATTAAAATATAATTAGGCCCCAACCCCCGCCGGCCCTTGAAGTTTCTCCAAAAATGTAAAAAAATGCATTTTTTATTTATTTTTAAATTTTTTTACGTATCAAAAATTTTAACCACCTGTAGTGGAAATACACTGAAGTGCCACTGAATTAGGGATACCTACCTAGTAACGAGTTGGGCCTCCTCTGGCCTTGATAACGGCTGCCACACGACGAGGCATAGATTCAACAAGTTTCTGGAAACGTTCCACGGAAATGGCTTGCCAAATATTGGCTAAAGCTGTCCATAATTCAGTAAGATTCGTTGGTGCTGTGTGATGGCCTTTCACGCCTTGTTCCAAAACATCCCAAAGATGCTCAATAGGATTTAAGTCTGGGCTTCTAGGTGGCCAATTCATGACAGAAGTTAGAGGAATGCTCATCCAACCAGCCAGTAGCCAACCGGGACTTGTGAGAGGTACAGTTGTCTTGCTGGAAAACTCCATTACCGTGCGGATAACAGAACAGCATAAACGGTTGGAGGTGATCACCCAGCAACTCTACGTACCGAATTGCATTGAGGGACGTTGGTACACGCACCAAAGATCCCAAACTGTGCCACGAAAAAACACCCCAGACCATGATTGAGCCACCATGCCCTTGTGCAGTTCCAGCCAAGCATGCAGGATCCATGGCTTCATGAGCCTGACGCCATATTCTCAGCCTCGCGTCGGCGTTAAGTAGTCGGAATCGAGACTCATCACTCCATGCTACTCGTTTCCAGTCCTCTACACTCCAGTCTCTGTGCTCTCTTGCCCAGGCAAGACGTGCAACCCGATGGCGAGTATAGAGCAATGGTACTCTCGTAGGTCGACGGCTCCCAAAACCCATACGGTGAAGCGAGCGGTGCACAGTCCGTTTACTGACTGTACGACTGGCACCGTCATTAAACTGGGTGGTAATTTGAGCTAACGTTTGGCTTCGCTGGCTACGTACAATACGCCTGAGCCGTCTCTCACCACGCACTGTCAAAGCTAATTGTCCTTTGCAGTTTGCCCGATCGCTAGTTTTTTTTCCACCATCCATGTATTCTTGGTATACTCTTGACACTGTCGACCTTGAAAATCCTAGCTGTCTGACGATTTCGGAAATTGAATGGCCCATGCGTCGCGCACCTACGATTTGTCCGCGATCGAAGGCGTCTAAATCAGGCAGTTTACCCATACTGGCAATTCCAACAACTAATTCAGGACAACCACAGTACGGGCTATATATGAAGTTACCACAGCGCCCTCACTTGCGCATACATGATGCGCAGCGCTACACAATTTGCATAGGCTTTGCTATCCCTAATTCAGTGGCACTTCAGTGTAGTTGTATGGCAAGACCCTTTGTTTGTAAATTTTTTTAAAAATTAAAATATAATTAGGCCCCAACCCCTGCCCGGCCCTTGAAGTTTCCCCAAAAATGTAAAAAAATGCATTATTTATTTATTTTTTAATTTTTTTACGTATAAAAAATTTTAACCACATGTAGTGGAAATCGTTGCATAGCAACCATTTCCACTTCATTAGCTGTGCCATTTTCTGTAGACCCATTGTTTGTAAAATTTTTTAAAAAATTTTAAGAAATTTTACAAACATTACATTTTTGAAGTTTCTCCAAAAATGTAAAAAAAAATGCATTTTTTATTTATTTTTTAATTATTTTACGTATCAAAATTTTAACCGCCTGTAGTGGAAATTGTTGCATAGCAAGACTCTTTGTTTGTGAAAAAAATTATTTTGATATCGTATCATATTTAAAGTCCCCGCTAGGCCGGCGAAATTTTGATACTTTTAACCCTTTGAAGCAGAATTTTTATTAAACATATTTTAAAAAATTAAAGTCATTATTAAACTCAATGTCCCATCTGCGTCAAAGGGTTAAAACAGCTCTTTTGCATATTTTGCCAAAATTATGGCAGAATAACCCAGAATTCACCACGAGGAGGTGTCTGCATTCAAATTCCACCCGCGCCCACCCAACCTCCCAACCAAATATGGGCGCATTTTCCCCCCTGTTTAGTGATATAGCAATATTGCACTATATATTTTGAAGTTTAGCATGAGATTTCGAGACGCCAATGTTGTGCGTATAAAGCCTATAGATAAAATATAACTCACTTCTACCCAGACTTGGGTGTATATAATTTGAAGTGGCACTCTAAATGAATTTGATGCAAACACAGTTTATATATGAAACAATGTTTATTGAATTCGTTGCACATATAGAATTTGCTTTTACAGCAATAGGCATGCGTACTACTTGTACGGAATATATATATTAACATTCAATAGAAATACATATTTCAAATACTCACAAACCAGCAGAGAGTCAAACCAGCAGTACTGCCACGTAAACTTTGGGCCTGCTAAGCACTAACGCAGGATAACACCAGGAGCTGCTTAACTCGTAGTTCCCTCTAGCTTATCTATCAACCTTAACAACCTTTTTTCAACCATAACCACCTTTTTTATTAATGACGCTGCATGGTATTTATACTAAGCGCGTATGCCGAAATTAGCATATCTCAAGCAGCTTCTTTATTCATTCACTCAAAAGTTCGATTCTTGTGAATCGAATCTTGTGTATACCTTACAAGCCATCACGACTTTTTGTTCCACAGACAGATGAGGATGCCTCTAACACTATCTTGACTGCCCTTTCGACAGCCTGAGTATGGCATGGGGGATTCCACAGCTTACTTTCAATAAAGCCACCCATTTCAGCCATTTTCTCAATTTCTGCACTGGGTATATGTTTGGTCAGCGGAGGTTCTGTAAGTGAACATTTCTGCCAATTGATCAGTTCTGTTTGGTCTTTTGCGGGATAATTGACAGGCGGAATGACAAAATTACGAGTTGTTACATTGGGAAGTGTCCGGGCCTTCATGATTCTTCTGAAGCCTAATTTCCTCACATAGGATCATTTATCGTTGATCATGGCAATCAGCAGGTTTTCTGGGTGACCATAAAAACCATTCCTTTGAATTACAGGATCTACTACTACTAATTTCAGCTCATCGCTCAGATATCTTGAGTAGTGTATAACTTCCCAAAGATGCTGTGCACCAGCTGTGCATGAAGGCTCAGTTTTAGTGAGAAACCAAACATTTGCATACACTTTTGCAATCTATTTCACAAGTCTTTATTTCAAGTTATGGCTCTTCTGTACCAATATAGAGACGAAGCACTCTCTTTGCCGTTGTAAAACACCTGGCATGAGAAAGCTTTCCTGGTGATTTAGTGGATAATGCTGTTGGACAATGTCCAGAAGATATCGCTTGACAGATTTGGTACAAATATTTTTGGTCAGTACTAAGTTTATCCACATATAATGTGGGCAGGTCAACAGTGATTTTTTACCATGTTTTTATTAACTTGCTTTCTTGTGTGTTTGTGTGTGTGTTTGTCTAGTACAAATCTTGCAATCGATTTTTAACTAACTTCCCGACTAGCTAGACATTTGAAACTTTTAGAATAGCTCAGAACACGATGACAATGCATTTTTTTAATACTTTTAGCGATCTTTAAGCAGAATTAAATTAATTTTCAGTTATTTTCAGTTAATTTTGTTTTGTAGACTGGTGCAGCCATCTGTTGGCCGGAAAAAGAACGAAAAGTCAAATGCCAGTTAACTTCCAATTAACTTCATTTTCTTTCAAGTTGATGGGATAATTCATCAAAAAATTGTTGAAAAAAGTATTTATTAATACACAGAATTGTCAAGTTTATATGATTCAACAGAAAATTTAAAAACATGGTATATAAAAAGTCTTTTTATCTTGTCATTATTTCTTATTCTAAACTTCACAACTGGTAGTTGTTCAGAAAAGTCAAGAAGTTTCCCTATAAGACCACAATATGCAAAATGGCCTGTAGTGTTTCCATCTAGATGCCGTATCTAATGACATAAAGGTACTCATTGACATGCAACTGACATATGAGCCATTGCAACGGTCTTCTTACATGCAACTCAAACAGTCGTATCACACCACCTTTAACACCAGTCAATACTGGTGTTCCATCCGATCCAATCGAAACTAAATCCGTGGTAGATAACTGACTTGTTTTCAAATAATCTAAAATGCTAGACAGTATTTCATTAGCTGTGCCATTTTCTGGTGACACGTGACCGATGAAATTGATTTCTGGTTCTTGCAATAACACTACATGCTCTTCCATTTTAATTCTTCTGTGGGAAATGCCCCTTTCTTTAACAATTACTAAGGTTCGGTCCTTTCTTCCATCGAAATATACTGCCTGCAACGCTGTCTTATCTTCCACTAAACTATTCTGTATGTCAAGGCGAACTTTCTTCCTTTGACGGTCGACTTTATCGATCACCATTGTTGAGTCTTTCTTCGTGATCAAGCCAATATCTTCAAGTGTAGCACTTGCTATCAGTGCACCTTTTCGACTCGAAACTCCAGATCTATCTAATGCTGTTGCCAGTGACGATAATGGAAGTGTCATTTTGGAGCTGCCCACTTCTTTTGAAGATGTAGCAACTTGCTTAAAATCCTCATCAGAATAAAAATCCTCTTTACTTTCAGAAGTAGAGCTACCATCCATAATACTTTCCCATTGTTGAGGTTGGCTATTTATCTCAGTTTCAGATTTTTGCTTATTCAATCTTTCAGCATCCATTGCGTTCCTTGCCGCTCTAAGTTTTTAGCACCCTAGTGATTTTAGCATCCAAATTCCACATATACATTTTCGTCCAAGATCTCTGGTCCTTCAAATATTCTTGTTCCAAAACCGGCACTTTTCTTGACTTCTCACATGTGCGAAGTCAAGAAATCTGGTCCTTCAAAAATTCTGATTATCACCCGGAATGGGAAAACAAATATTCCGTAATATACCACGCAGTACAATTGCACCATCTATCGGTGAAATTCAAAACAAATTTCGCCGGCCTAGCGGGGGGGGGGGGGGGGCTTGCTTAAATATGATACGATATCAGAATAATTTTTTTTTTACAAACAAAGGGTCTTACTGTGCAACAATTTCCACTACAGGCAGTTAAAATTTTTCATACGTAAAAAAATTTAAAAATAGATAAAAAATGATTTTTTTAAAACAATTTTTGAAGAAACTTCAAGGGCCGGGCTAAATATTTTTTAATTAAAAAGAAAATTGAAAAGATTAAAAGAAAATTTAGGCAATAGAATATGCAACATTTAATTAAACTAGAGGTCACTAAAACAAGATTTTAATGTTGTGACATTTTAAAAATTAATTTAGTAATGATTTTTTTCTTCTTTTCTGCCTAGACAATAAAAAAAATCATCGTCAAAATAGTGTCGTGATAATGCACCACTGAACAGCTAATAAAATTAAATTAAAAAAATTGCATTAGTTTCCGTTAATTTTAGGTTTTTTTAAACGGTACAATAGAAAGGCAGTTTTAGATGAAAATGAAATTTTTAGTAATGAGCCAAAGTGATAATCAAGGCTTAATAAATATACAGTCACTGTTCAATCAGCGTTATATGCCATTGGTTTTCAATATCTTCATTGACTCAGTTAATTTGAGCTGCAGCTCATAAATTTGAAATCATTGCATACGTATTGCTGAGAAATACTTTGTTATCCGAAATAGCACGATTCATGGAAGTAGGTTCCTGAATGGTATGCAAGGCAAGAAAATTTGAGAACCATTATCATAAAACTTTATCCTGTTAAAGAAAATTAAACACAAAGCATTTAATGGTTACTTGTTTACCATCTATTCTGCAAGCCAGAGACTTCTACAGAAAACTCATTTCTTCTTCCACATTAATTATTAAGCGTATTTGGAATTAAAATCAGCTATTTATCGCATCCCATATCAATTTATTTTCAGCCATTATTATTATTTTTTTTGTGGAGAAAAAGGATTGTGAGAAATTTAAAGACTTTTTTTTATATAAGCAAAATCTATATTACGTTTACTTATTTCTCGGCCCCTTCCACTTTCGATCGAGTCTAGAACCTTCCAGATCTTTCGAAATCCACTTGCCAAGCATTGCACAAAAAATTCTCTCTTATGAAAACTCGTCAGTCTATGTCCTTATTTGGTAACAACACTTTGAGACCTCCGTTTTGTAGACGTCATGTTGTTTTTAAGCCAATTGCAAGTCGCTGTTTCGCTCGCCAAGCATTGCGCAGAAGAATTTCTCTTATCTGAAAACACCTCAGTCGATGTCCTTATTTGGTAACAACTGTTTGACTTCCCCAGTTTGCCCTCGTCATATTGTTTTTAAGCCAATAGCAGATTTCTGTTAGGTTTACCAAGGCTTCTTCCATTTGTCTGAGCTCATTTCTACCGGAGACTTCGACTTGCACGGTTGTAGATGTTGTTTGGTCAGAAGTCTTTAATTTAGAAGTCTTCCTTCAACTGGTATCTCCATTTGATCAAAGATTTCAAAAGATATTTAGCGAATTGTCAAGTTTTTAATCACTGTTTAAGTTAGTAAACGCATTATTCGCTCGTCCAGCTCTGACGAAAGGTAATCCGCTCACGAGACAACAGTAAGTTATGATTTCTGATACTCTTCCTGATATTTTTCATGTCACAGTAGATGTTTCTAAAATAATTTGTGTATAATAATGTTAATAGAATGTGATCAATCTTTTTGACACTTACGAATCCAATTTAATTTAAGGGCCGTTCGCCTACGCCATCGGGAGCAATCGCCATAACAACGCCGAAAATCGGAAGAGTCGTCTATGCAGCTTAAACATCTCATTTTCTTTCTCCTGTTATTTCACGTGTATTGTGAAAGATTTGTGTGGCATCTAAAAACAAAGTGTTAGTCATTTCCCTTGACTGACGAAATAATTATTTTTCTTCTGTGAACTAAAGGTCAGTTGAGATTTCATATTCATATCTATACATTTTTGACATGATTGTAAAAACTGGGCTTTAGTCAAAGAGCGTACGAAAATTTCGCTGTGGGAAAAGGACATGAATTCGTGACATAAATTTGTAGATTAGACCAGTAAGCATTATGGTCGTTTAAAAATATACGTCACGATGATGACGTTTTCGTTAGGCGAAATTTTCGTATGCCCCGAGACTAAGGCGCATTACTTACATGATCTGTGTATAATAAATATATGATGTTGTTGTCTGATAGAGCTAAAACTTAAGGGGACTACGGACCTTCAACTTCGTTGTTTTAAATTTAAAATTTTTAACTTTATGTACAAAAAGAGAACAATTAATATTCTTTTTTACTACATTGAAGACACTTAAAATTCACAAATTATGGCCGAATAAGGTTTAATTTAAAATTAAAAAAAATGTTAGCATTTTTCAAAATGCTCCATGCGCATTCCATATCAATTAAAAACCTTAATTTTTTAATATAAGTTTACCGTATAAATATAAACAAAATTGTGCATTTAAATTTTTTTTGCATGAAGATTTTTTAGATTTGTATGAATGCATGCATGCATGCACACACACACACACATATATATATATATATATCTGTATATTGTGATGGCTCCAAGGAAGACGCTTCACTGCTGTGCCCCGGGTGATCACTTGCTATCTGTCCCGGCTTTGACTGGCCGAGACTATTTCCACACCCCACGAAAGTGACTCTAGGAGATGAGTTTAGTGCTTCAAAAACACTTTATTCTTTTCTGGAAATGTTCACACAGAAATGCAACTGTACATAAAGCATTACCGTACGCAAATGCCAACTGCCTTGCGGTTTACACAGCCCACAGCCGAAAAACAAAAACGCTCACGCTTCGACTGTCCTGTCCATCCACGTGGCCCGCTGACGAGATCACGCCAGTCCTCTAAAAGTCCGGCGAGCAACGCCTCTCTAAATCTCTCAGCAAAAAGCCCCTGTCAAGGGCACGCAGTCCCTTTTTAAAACTTGCTCCCTCGATGAACTGGTTCCTGGTGACGTCAACCCTTCCGGCGGGGAGCATTTTTCCACAGCCCGGCGACATGCCCAAAGGCGCTGTCAAACAGGTCGCGCCAAGTGGGACCTGGCAGGAAATTGTCTTTTCATCCCCACAAACCGTTTGGGGACAACTCCTGGCACAGCGCTATTCCCCCGCTATCATAATATATATATATATATATATATATATATATATATATATATATATATATATATATATATATATATATATATATATATATATATATACAGTGGACGCTCGTTAATTCGAACTCAAAGATTCTCAGAAAAGAGTTCGAATTATCCGATGTTAAGAGAAAATATATAACTTTAAAAGTGTATCACTGAAGAAGAAAAATCCTCCTGGTATGTATGACCTCAGAAAATATATTATACTACGCTATCTAAAGTTAAACATATTAAAAAGCAATATAGACTTACCTTAATCATAAAATGAAGCAGAAGATATGCAGTAGAAAGTAAACTTTAATTAAAAATATGAATTACAGTTTTAAGAATAACTGAAAAATGGATGTTTGGTTTTGTTTATGATGCCTACATTATTCAGCCAGCTTCTCGATTTGAAGTAAACATTTTTGCATTGGATCAACTGGCAGTGTTTTAATTCCTTTAAGACTTCGTGGATTCTTGGACTTTCCAATCACTAATAATTTAAGCTTTTCGATCCCATCCATATTAGCACAAACTAAAGCTATAATCCTCTCTTTACTGCTTTTATCTCCTACGCAAGCATCCCCTTTAGAATGTAATGTCTTGTTTAGCAAGAGTTTATAAAAAAAATGCAGTTTCGTACCGAAATTAGTGCATACGTCTTCGTTTACATTAGAGCTTTGGCCACATACAGTTTGATAAGAAATATTGTGCCTTAATTAAATTGAGAAATCCCTCCATCACTGCATTTAAAATCTTCAATACCCATTCGACTTGCCAATTCATCAGCCTTCGTCTGCACTAAAAGCCCATTTATCGGAAAATTTTGAGATCTAACTTCCTGGAACCATAGCAGTAGAGCCTTTTCTAGATCTTCTTGGGACACATTTCTCATGCGTTTCCTTCCTCTAGCAAATTTTAATTTTTCCCATGAATCTAAAATTGACTCCTTGTTTTTCAAATAAGTTGACAAGGTATTTTTTTTTAAATTCCATAGTCAGCTGCTAACTTTGTTTTACATTCGCCATTCCCTTCTTTGTATAAAATTTCTACCTTTGTCTCCAAAGTTAGGGTTTTGTACTTTCTACGTGTAGACATCCTGAATTTTTACACGTTCACACCACACACTGAGGCATGGATGCTTGTAGCCGTTCGGAATCGGCTTTAAACTGTAGGTCCCGGTCTAATTAGCCCTCGTAAAGCAAAAAGTTAACCGCAGCGGTCCAAACCAAACCAAGAAGAAAAACTAGATTACATTAACTTGTCTGCACTGAAAGCATAACTGACGCAGCTCCCTAGAATCTGTAGTAAAGACTGGTTTTTCTGAAATTCTAAGAAAATCGATACAAATAACGGAAAATCGCTTTGTCTGTTAAGCACTCATGTCCCTAATGTGTAGCGGAAATGCAATAGTCTAGGAATGCAGGCATGTGCCTCTTTACACAAAAAAGAAATACAGATGATTTTGACACACAAAATAATAAATACAGAGTGTATTTTCTCCGTTAAACGAGGAAAAATAATTTTTTTTTGTCAAACTTTTAGTTCCAATTAACAGAAGTGATAAAAATTTAGTTCGAATTAATGAGATATTTTTAACATTAATTCCAATACAAGTTTTTTGGGGCCTTTGGATTAGTTCGAATTAAGAGAAAGTTCGAATTAACAGAGTTCGAATTAACGAGCGTCCACTGTATATATATATATATTAGGGCGGAGCGTAAAAAAAAAGTTTTCGATTTTGTTTTTGCCCTAGTGCGGAAAAGTTGTGTACTGGTGGATAGGTCACGTATGCAAAGTTTTGGGAAAAACAAAAAATATCTTCCGTCTCCATTTTGGCCGTGATTTTTAGCAGATTTTTACCATAGAGTTAAAAATGTGTATTTCCATTATTTTGTATGCAGCTTTTCGCTTTTTCTGAAATAAAATTCAGAAAAAAACCTAGAACTCACCACGGGGAGGTGGCTGCATTGCGAGTTCCACCCGTGCCCACCCATCCACCCAAACATATCGGCACTTAACTCCTTTGTCCTTGCAGTTATTCCGGATTTACTCGATACTCGCATTTGGTTTCAAATGATAGTATAGCTTTTCTCGACTCTGTTCGGGTTCTAACTAAACCGTCAAGCTTATTTTCTCCACACACAGCCGCATAAACCTCTGTTACTAGTTTCACGAAACGTTCAACACTTTGGGTGTGGCAAGGAAATTTTAGGCTTCCCAGGTGTTGAGCTACAGACTCTCCACTGGAAATTAAATTTCTCAAATCATCTTCTGTCAAGTAAGATGTTATTGGAGATTCCGTCAAATTACATGTCTGACAATCAGTAAGGTATATGAAACTATATATGAAACTTCCTCGAAGTTGAGTGACGGAATATTGTAGTGTCTGATTCCTTCCTTTTTTTCCTTTCTTGCTCGTAAAATCCTACGTAGTCCAAGTTCTCGAATGGACTGTCTATCGTCTGTGATCATTGACAAGATTATTGCTTTCGGGTGGCCGAAATAGCCATTTCTCTGGATAATGGGATCGACCACAGTCTTTAAATCGTTTTTAAGATAGCGTGAGACGTTTATTGTCTTCCACAAATTTCGTGGACCATACGTGCAATATGAATTTAATTTAACTGTAAACCACATAGGTGGGTACACTTTCATGATAAACTCTGCCAGGGTTTGAAGTTGGTTTGAAGGCTCTGACGAGCTAATGTATAAACGCTTTATTCCATTTGCAGTTGTTAGCCAACGTGAATGAGACATTTTCCCAGGGTGCTTTTGTGACAAACTTGATTAGCAGTTTCTATTTGTCACAGCTTGACAAATATCCCAAAGCTATCGCTTGTGTGTGCTAAGATACTTTATGTCGATTTTCGGAAATTCGCTCGAAATCTCTACAAATCTCTCAACTGGGAGGTTTTTACAATTTGCCAATGCTTTCCTAGTAGGACCAGAAAATGCATTTGGGTCACACGTTCCACCATCCAAATGCTGCACTAAATGTCGGAGTGGCAACTCATTTGCGTGTAACAGGCAGATAAACCAGTGCAAGTCTTTCCAAATGGCTTCCCCAGAAAGGCGAATCACGCCGATTTTATAGCCAGTATTACCGACTGTTCCATAGCACCCTATTGCTACTAGTTGGCTAATGTCAATATTCTTATTCTTCATGAATTGCAGAATCATTTGAGAAATACTCAAAGCTGCTGAAGAGGTTAGTGCTATGTGTCCGAGGTACTTGCTTCCAGGTTCCTTAATCATTGTAACGTGTTCTTCCGGGACTGTTTTCTGGTACATCTTTCCCCCTACGCTCTCTTGCATTAGAGTTTTGTCCTTCCTTCCGTCAAAATAAAGTCTCTTCAATGGTTCCAGCTGTCTTTCATTTCCTTGCTGATATTCTTTCCAAATTTTTCCCTCTCTCTTCTTATTTTATGTCTATCAATTACAATTAAAGTGTCTGTTTCGGTAATCATCCCCAAATCTTCCAAAACAGCGCTTGTAATGATGGTTCCAGCCCGATCTGAAACTCCGGTTCTGTCACAAGTTATAGCTACTGCTGGGTATCGACTTGATCATAACGTCTTTTTCCCTTCAGATTGAGTCATCTTGGATGTGGATGGGGAAGTTATCTGTGTCTCTGTCGGAGTTATGTGGATCCACGTCAGAATCTGGATCAAGAAATATGAGCCTACATGGAGTAACAGATGGCAAAACGCTTATTTTAAGACTTAATGCTTCTGTCTCTTTCTGCTTGCTATCGGCTCATTTCCTCAGCTTTCAGTTTCTTTTAAGTCAACTGCGCCTATGGACATTTGCCTAAATGCCCGTTGGTCTATAAGAGAAGTTCTTTCCATTTCAGGGATCCTATTATGCTTTGGGCAAGAACATTTGTTAAAAGAAACACACTTACATGAAGAAATGTCGAACAATTTCCGTGAGTCTTTCACGAAGGTTTTAAGCTTTGTTTGTAAAGTTGTTGTTGACAATGTTTTCATGCCAAAATATTTCTTTACCTTTCTGAACGCAGTGTGTCAGTTGCTGCCTTTCTGTATTAAGCTTCGAATTGCCTCTGTATTTTATTTAAGAACAAAATGACGAGTTGCATACAAAACAATGGAAATACGCATTTGTAACTCTATGGTAAAAATCTGCTAAAAATCACGGCCGAAATGGAGACGGAAGATATTTTTTGTTTTTCCCAAAACTTTGCATACGTGACCTACCCACCAGTACCCAACTTTTCCGCACTAGGGCAAAAACAAAATCAAAAACTTTTTTTTTACGCTCCGCCCTAATATATATATATATTTATCTATTTTTTCAGAAGCCATAATATATATATATATTTTTAATCTGCCTGTTATTTTTATATATTTTTGCATCTTTTTACTGCATTTCATGGTCTATAACTTTGGAAAATATTTTTGGTTTGAAAGAATGATGTGCAGTTTTGTGACAAACACTTCCATTAACAATTCTAAGAAATTTGGAAGAAATCAGAAGGAAATTAATTCTCATGGAGCATAAAAAAAAAAAATTGAAACAAAGAAGGCTTTATTTATTTTTCAGGGGGAAGCACACCTTAAAACTTTCAAAAAACTCAATTTTTTATTATGATTTAATTTTGAAAAATGGAATATAAGGTATATTTTGGGAAAAAATGAAGTCGATATTACAATTAGAACCGCTTTTATGGCCAAATGTATAAAGCTAATAGTAAAGAAATTCATTGAAAATTTAAACTTTAAATGGCTTTTTCTGAAAACTGTTATTTTCAAACTTGTGTGCACTATTTCTTCAAAACTAATCCTTACAAATTGCTAAAATTTTGTATACATCTATATCTTGTATCTTTATACAATTTCTACCTAAATTTTAGTAAGTACATATTACAAATTTTTTTACAGAAATGTTTAAAAAAAAATTATGATATTTTTTGTACATTACAATACATTTGCCTGAAAAAATATTTTTATGTGAAATATGGTAATTATTTGAGGTGTAGATTAAAGTATAGCCTAAGGATAGAATATATACAAATAATTTAATATATATCTCTTATAGTTTTAAAAAAAATCTGCGCACCATGCATTGAAAAAGGATTCATATTTCATAAAACATTAATTATTTTTTTTTACATAAAATAATTTCTAATAATCTCCCCAAAATTCTGCTTTTGTTTTCTAATAGATAAAGCTCTGTACAATTCACCCTAAAAAAATGGTTTAAATTAATGACAATCTAACTGTTTGACAACACGTTAAGCTTGGTAGTAGAATCAGTGCATTTTTGCGGGTGCAAAGGTGTACTCCCTACTTAAGTGATAATAATCTGGCTTTAGATTTCAATGAAAAAATTAAAAAGCCAGTTTTTTTTTAACGGAAACTTGAGGTCCAATAATAGGATTTTCCTAGAATTCAGTGGTAGTATAGAGCAATAATACATTGCTATTGGGATTACAAAATATACTGAATCATTGAAAATTAATTGATTCTGCTCATATAGGATCAGAGTAATCATCAGAGTTGTGTATATTTCTCTATGTATTTAATTATTAGTTATTAGATTAAAAACTATCTTTATCTTAAGGGCAGTAATAGAAATTCCTATGTGAGAAAATATAAAAAAAGTGCATGAATTATTTTGAAAATAAATATTCTTTAATTTTTTTTCCTTTTTGTATTTTTTAATTTAAAAGATATAGCCAGGTAGTAATTTTTTTTCAAATGATAGTAAACATAAAAATATAATCAGGTAGAGATTTTTCTTACATTAAGTGAACAGAAATTCTTTCAAATGTACATTTCTATTGCCTTAATTCTACAATGGCTTTCAAAGTATTACTGCAAAAAATAAAAATCGTGCATAAAAATGGGATCCTAAATACCCATTATTTCTGAAATCCACATTAATCACAAATTATTATACTTTTCAAACTTTAAAAATTAAGATTTTTTAATTTTATGGACAGTAAATATTCGAAAAGGAATGTTATGACTTTAAACTATTTATCTTTCATAAAATAATGAGTGGTTTGAAATATTTGTTTATAGTTTAAATAAAGTATTTCGTGGTGTACGCTTTAATTTTACGGAACAATATAAAATGATAAAAAATATTTTTAATGTCTTTAATAAACAAATTTGTTTACTGGATATCATTTCAGCCAGAGTATTTCAGAATAAAGTATTTGAAAATTTCCTCAAAGTGCTTTTAATTTTTGCCTAACCATTGTCCTAAAACTTTATCCTGTGAAGAAAATTAAACACACAGAAATTAACTGGCTGCTTGTTTTCCGCCTATTATGCAATCCAGACCCACCCTTCTACAAAAATCGCATTTCTTCTTTCACATTAATTATTAAACGTATTTGGAATTGAAATCAGTTATTTATCGCAATCCATATTAATTTATTTTCAGCTATTATTCTTTTCTTTATTTTTGAAAGAAAAATGATTTAAGAAATTTTAAGATTTCTTTAGTTTGTAAAAAACTATATTCCGTTCAGTTATTTCTCAGTTCTTTCCACTTCGAGTCTAGAACCTTCCAGGTCTTTCGACATCCGCTTGCCAAGCATTGTACAAAAGAATTCTCTTTTCTGAAAACTCCTCAGTCGGGGCCCTTATTTGGTAACAACTCTTTGAGTCCACCATTTTAGTACACGTCATGTTGTTTTTAAGCCAATGCAAGTCGATGTCCTTATTTGGTAACAACTCTTTGACTTCTCCGTTTTGTACACGTCATATGGTTTTTAAGCCAATCGCAAGTCGCAGCTACGTTTACCAAGGCTTCTTCCATTTGTCTGGGCTCATTTCTACCGGAGTCTTCAGCTTACACGGTTGTAGATCTTGTTTGGTCAGAAGTGTTTAGTTTAGGCGTGTTTCTGCAACTGGTATCTCCATTTCTGGTACTTACATTTTTCAAATGATATTTTGCGACTTATCAAGTTTTATCCTTGTTTAAGTTAGTAAGCATGTTATTCGCTTGCCGAGTTTTATTCCGCTTACGAACCAACAGTAAGTTACGATTTCTAAATACTATTTATATTTTTCATATCCCAGAGATGTTTCTAAAATAATTTGTGTATAATAAAGTTAAGAGAAGGTGATTAATCCTTTTGACACTTACGAATCGAATTTAATTTAAGGGCCGTCCGCCTACGCCATCGGGAAGAATGGCCGAGGCAGCCATAACAAAGCTGAAAATCGAAGGTGTCGTCTATAGAGCTTAAACATCTAATTTTCTTTCCACGTCTGCTTCTATTATTTCACGAGTATTGTGAAAGATTTGTCGTGCATCTAAAGACAATGTGTTAGTCATTTCCCCTGACTGACAAAAGATTTATCTTCTGTGAACTAAAGGTCAGTTAAGATTTCATATTGATATCTATAAATTTATGTCATGATTGTAAATACTGGGTCATAGTCTCGGAGCATACAAAAATTTCGTCACTACCAAACTGACGTCATCGTGAATTTGTAAAATCGCCAAGGAGTATTATTGTGGATTAAAGGCCCAATACTTACATCATTTGTGTATAGTATATGATGTTGCTGTTTGATACTGCTAAAACTTAAGCGTGGAATTTTAGTGAGGTGTGTAGGTTCGGACTTGACACTGCCCTGGTACTATTTATTAGCTACAACGGCGTGTTTTTCATGTTGTGATTAACGGTCATTTGAAAAATCTTGTTTTGATGGTTTGCGAAACAGAGGAAAAGCCACGTTTAATCGTACAATAAATTATTTTTTATCCATATTATTATTTAAACTTTTACCTTTTATTAAAGTAAATGATGTTATTGAAACAATCATAATTTCGCTGTAATTTCATTAAAAAGTTACTACGAATGGTGATACACGGTGTTCTCGATTACACACGCCCACTTCAGTAGCAATAATTACAAGATAAAAAGAACTTTTTATGTACTATGATTTAAATTTTCTGTTGAATCATATAAACTTGACAATTCTATGTATTATTAAATACTTTTTAAAATTTTTTTGATGACTTATCCCATCAACTTGAAAGAAAATGAAGTTAATTGGAAGTTAACTTGCTTTTAACTTTTCATTCCCGTCCCGGCGGATAGATGGCTGCACCAGTCTACAAAACAAAATTAACTGAAAATGAATTCAATGCTGCTTAAAATGGCTAAAAGTATTAAAATAATGCATTGCCACCGTGTTCTGAGCAATTCTAAAAGTTTCAATTGTCTAGCTAGTCGGGAAGTTAGTTAAAAATCGATTGCAAGATTTGTACCGGACAAACACACACACAAACAAGAAAGCGAGTTAATAAAAACATGGTAATAAAGAAAAGCAACTAAAATAATAAAAAAAAAATTCACGGAAGGAATCCCGATACTAAGTACTTAATATCTTTACCTCTCATGTAAATAGCATCTAAATGCTAATATTTCATTAAATGTTACCAGTAATTAATCTGTTGTTATATTTAATTGCGCCCACTCCTGTAGCAATAAGGAAAAACAGCAAAAAACGAATAATAACGAAAAGAATCATGATACTAACTACTGAGTATCCTTTCCTCTCATGTCAATACTAACTTAGTTCTAATGTTTCATTAAATGTTATCAGTAATTAATCCGCTGTTATATTTAATTGAAGTGTTATTACACACGCCCACTCTAGTAGCAATAAAGATAAGCAACAAAATAGAAAAAATCCCAAAGAGAATCACTATACTAAGTACTTATTATCCTTACCTGACATGCAAATGGTATCTAAACATTAATGTTTCATTAAATGTTACGAGTAATTAATCCTCTGTTATATTTAATTGATGTGTCATTACACACGCCCACTCTAGTAGCAATAAAGATAAGCAACAAAATAGAAAAAAAATCCCAAATAGAATCACTATACTAAGTACTTATTATCCTTACCTGACATGCAAATGGTATCTAAACATTAATGTTTCATTAAATGTTACGAGTAATTAATCCTCTGTTATATTTAATTGATGTGTCATTACACACGCCCACTCTAGTAGCAATAAAGATAAGCAACAAAATAGAAAAAAATCCCAAAGAGAATCACTATACTAAGTACTTATTATCCTTACCTGACATGCAAATGGTATCTAAACATTAATGTTTCATTAAATGTTACGAGCAATTAATCCTCTGTTATATTTAATTGATGTGTCATTACACACGCCCACTCTAGTAGCAATAAAGATAAGCAACAAAATAGAAAAAAGTCCCAAAGAGAATCACTATACTAAGTACTTATTATCCTTACCTGACATGCAAATGGTATCTAAACATTAATGTTTCATTAAATGTTACGAGTAATTAATCCTCTGTTATATTTAATTGATGTGTCATTACTCACGCCCACTCTAGTAGCAATAAAGATAAGCAACAAAATAGAAAAAAATCCCAAAGAGAATCACTATACTAAGTACTTATTATCCTTACCTGACATGCAAATGGTATCTAAAGATTAATGTTTCATTAAATGTTACGAGTAATTAATTCGCTGTTATATTTTAAATCTGAAACATCCGACACTTATCCGGTGCCGAGATTCTTAGACCCACCCTCCTCTTCCTCCTAGAAATTAAAATCGGTTGTATTACTAGAAAAAAGGTGCCGAGCTGTCTTTTTTTGTACAAGGGACAGGCCGAGGGCCGGAGTTGGGTTGGTGTGGCTTGCTCCCAGGGCATCGGGGTCCGTTGTGAGGACCTTGGTGCTTGGTAACGGAGAGCGCAACTGTGAGTCTCCTGGGGGAGTTGATCCTCTGTATCACCCTCACTGTATCACCCTCAAAGCTTCGGTTGTCACCACTTCCACGCAGTCTCGGCTGGAAACCGGGCGATGGCCCGGGCTAAGGCTACGGCCACACGAGCGTTTTTTCCCGCTACGGCTTTTCCCCCAGCTTGAAAATCTACACCAGCCGCCACACGTACATGTGAAATTTTTTCCCGTTGGGTCTTTTCCCGCAGCTTGAAAATGTACACAAACCGCTAGAAAAATAGGTCTGGTGCTATCCTCCAGCGGGCGACCTTGAGAACGCGACAGATAACTCCCCCGCTAGCGAGAAAAACAGCTGCGTTTGGCCACCCCTATGTTATAGAAGCTTATCTATATTTTGGTGCTTGTTTTCCCTCTGCGGTTGTGAGGGAAAAAACGCTCGTGTGGGCGTAGCCTAAGAGTGACATGGACGTTGGGGCCTCGACTTTCGCCACATGACGTTAGCTCCTGTTGCTCCGTTGGTCCTAAAGAAATACGTATAGTCCGACCACGGAAGCAAGGTCCCTGGAAGCTGTTACGCATGCGCGAGAAAAGCTAGTCTACTTAGAAAATAGGGGAAAACGTCATATTTTCGGATGTGTTTGTTTGTAAAATGCGGAATGTATTTCAGACTGCTTTTTGTCCGCAATTTTGATCGAATATGTGAATAATAATTTCAAAATAATAAAAAGAAAGAAGCAAATCTATTTAAAAAATAGGAGTTTTATAGGAGTGGATATTTTCGGATTACATCACAATCAAAATTATCTAAAGCTACGTTTTTGGTGGTTCTTTTTTTCTGAAGTTTCCTCGCAGATTCAAATTTTGGAGTTTCTTCACCCTTTGCTTCTCTGCGTATTCTTTTTACACTGGACATTGATATCCCGGTCATTTCACTAGCTCTCTTTAGGGATTGCGAAAGTGGAACAATAACATTTCCTTCTAGTGCTTCTTTATCACACAATTTAATTACATTGTGTATTATACGTTTACAATCACAACGGAATGGCTTATTCCGAGCAGTTGTGTTGGGTAAAGGATCCATTAATTTTAATATAATAATCAAATTAACAGACGGGGAAAAAGCAAGCAAGCGCAGTTAGTAACCGATTCTAAAGAATGTCGAGAGACTACGAGACTTTTCCCCCTCCTTCCTCAACAACCTTACCTACAGCGTGAATAGGATCGTCTTGGCACTATGCCAACCGTGGTTCTTCGTACTGTGGTCGGACTGTACCTGTGCTACTCCGTGCGCGGTGGGATTGCATCGCGCCCGTAAAACGATAGAATCATCAGGTACTACGATTGTCGCATACATTTCTTGGTGGAACGACGTAATACTTGAGACTTGTACAAGGGAAAGATATACAACTGCTAATTGTAAAACACTGAAAACGATAACTCTTATGAAGACCAGTTAATAGAACATTTAATACTTTTATTTTCGTTAGTTTGACTTCCAGAATGAATTTTTTTTTTTAAATTTACATTTATTTTCGAGAAATCCCAATTCCATGATCCAATTCTTGTTGCAGTATAAAGAACTAATATTATTTTACTAAGAGATCCTCAAATTCAATTCAGAATTTGAGCTTTAACTATTACACCTTTTTTCGCTTTTTAAAATGACAGTAGGCAGACATAATAGCCGAATTTTATGGAATTTTTCTTTCTTTTTTATCTATTTGACCTAAAAAAGTTCCAACTTAGTAAACTTCCCATTTATACTAATGTAGCCAAAACTTTTTCCGACACTGAAACTTCTCTAGCTGGCCACCCCCTGTTCCACTGTCAGCTCACTAAACGACCACCATTGTTCGACGGTCACCCCTCTAAACGTCCATATTTTGTTCAGAACCGATTCAAGACTCCGCAGAGCCAATGGGAAGAAACCTCTTTTCAACTGCCACCCCTCAAAACGGTCGGGTGTTTTTCGGAACCATTAGTGACCGCTATAGAGAAGTTTCATAGTATTTACAATTCCTGTCGGACGCTCCCAATTTGACAGAACTTTGTCGATAGATGGCAGCACATATGAGCTAAAAATTTGTTACTCGGCTTGCCAAGTTAAAAAAAAAATTATGTAAACTTAGAAACTTTCTAACTCTCGGATCCTCGAGCTTTGCTTTTTTTATCAACTTAAACTTCCTATTCTCAAGCCACTCCCCCGGATCCAAATTCCACCTATCTCTTTCATCTTTCTATGGTCAATTCACTATGCAAGCCTACGTTGGAAGGCGTGGCCTATGTAACGTAGTTACAACATTTTTCCTGATGGTCCTGATGGAACTCTCGGATCCAATGTACTATCTCTCATCCATCTACTAACCGATCTCTTTTCGTCTTTTTGTTTGTGTTTTTACGAGGAAAATTTTGGGGTAGTTTCTATTTCTTCCATTTAATAGGTTTTTTGGGGTGCTGAATCCGAATCTGAGGTTTGTTAACTAAATTTCGTGACGCAACATTGAAGAAAATGCAAAAAAAAGGTAAAAATTTTCATTTTTTGGCGGTTTTTTGCTTATAACTCGGAAACTATCAACTTTTCGTGTATAACCCCATTATTCAAAATGAAAGTACATAAAATTTCCTACAAATTTCACTATTTAGGTTTTTTTCTCCGACGGACCGTTTGGGCTCAAGCGCTATTTGAAAATTTGCGTATTTCGGCTGTCTCCGCAAAAACCCACTTTTTCCACTCCAAAATTCTAATTTATTATTAATGGCTGTCAATTAGTGAATTCCTCCCAGTTCTCTGCACATACCTCAGTTAGATCGTATATATAGAGGTACAGGTATTTTTGTCAAAAATAAAATAATGTTCAAGTTATTAATAAAGTCCGAAATTGTACAAATTCAGTTACAAAAAAGTTGAAATTCCAACGAAAAATCTTGAAAAATTATTACATGTTATTATATTGTAAAAGTTCAATTCCCATGCATACCAACGTTAGAGGGCGTGGCTCGCAGAATACAGTGAACCCAACTTACCTCATGGACCTGATGGCTTTTTAAAATTTCTTATTCCTATTCAAATTAAAGTACATTTTACTGTCAGGCATTATCTAGGATGTGCTATGCGGTTAACATTAAAAATCTACAGCAATAAATAAATATATCTAGAGTTTCCTAGTTACAAAAATTAGTACTTCAGAACTCAATTTTGAACGCAATTCATATAAACGGTTTATTAGGTTGGAAAAGTTTGCAATCTAATTCCAGTAGTTTGATTTGGTTTGGAGCGCTTTTGTCATTTTTGCTACACGAGGACCGTACTCCTTAAAGCCGATTCAGAACGGCTTCAAACGTCCATGCCAAGGGGGAATGGGACTCAAACCCACCGACGCTGATACCGAGATGCCAGTGCCCTAGAAATTCGGCCATCGTCCGGCTCCAATGCACTTTTTTTTATAATTATCAATAATAATTTTTTCCCTCCAGAAATTTTGGCAGGAAATTTCAGTATTATAAAATGTTAACATTTTTAACACTAAACGGAAACTTTTAGTCTGAATGGGGAGAATTTCTAAGGAAGTTTTGTTATACCGGGTGTGTCACAATTCCCTCCGGGGTTTGGAAGGCTTATAAAAAAAACATTTTATCAATACAGCAACAAAGTTGACTTTACTGGAGAAAGAAACATTACAATTTTTGTTTCACAATATTGTTCAATATCTGAACCTTTCGTGATGCGGCATATATCAAGTCTAAAGTCAAATTTTTGTTTCACTCGCTTTTTTCCCTGGATGTGTAATTCCGCACTCGCGAATTGACTTTCGCGGGCTTCGTACAAACGCATCTCGTACACGAGTAACCTTTTTCGCCGAAGGGCCTGGACGACCAGTTCGTTTTCCATCACACAAGCAACCAATTTCCTGAAATTTCCGAAACCACGCATGAATTGTTTTATCCGTTGGTGGTTGAAATCGCATTTTGTACGAAATTGTCTTTGAACTATCACAACAGATTCACTTTTCGCAAATTCTAACACGCAGTAAGCTTTCTGTGAACCTGTAATTGCCATTGTCTTATGAGCAAAATTTTCAAAAAAGTCTGCGTTTCCGTTATTTGATACTGCTATCAGACCTAGTGCCGCCATCTACTAACACTTTTGGGAAACAAAACTTGTAATGTTTCTTTCTCCAGTAAAGTCAACTTTGTTGCTGTATTGGTAATATTTTTTTATAAGCCTTCCAAACCCCGAAGGGAATTATGACACACCTGGTATTACTTTATATACTAAGTTAAACTTTTTAACGTCGTATGTGTGGTTCATTTGATTTTTTACTGTATTCACTTTACTTGACGCATTGTTAAGTCGGGATAACTTTTATAACAGAGCATATCGAAAAAGTTTCGGTTTTAAACCAGAAACTAGTCTTTAAATTTTGAATTAAAATTAATAAAGAAAATGTAGAAGGGAGATTTTGTGCGTTGATACTCAATTTTACAAATTTTCTTCACAGGACTGAGGTAATGAATTTAATTTACGTATATTAGTTTAAATTTGAGAGCTTGCAGTAAAATACAACATTTTTGAAATTTTGATTACGACATTTTGAGGGCTAAATAGCGTATTTACCTAATTTCACATGCAACATATTGCATATGTTTTTATAGTTTAAAAAAAAAAATTTATTCTCCTTTGTTTTCATGGAAGATAGATGTTGTCGGTTTTGAAAAAATTCTCCATCCCAGGGCTCAAACCCAAAATCACTAAATTTAAACATAGAAAACTACTAGCACAATACTTCAATTTTTAAAAAAATAAAATTCACTGAAGCTTCATATTTAATATTCCCTAAAGTATTGTTTAATAACTTTACAACTCTTTATGTTTTTAGAAAAAAAACAGTTCATCATGGCTTCTGGAAAAAGGATACCTCCTTCTCTCACAAAAGAACCTCAAGGTGCTTATTCTCTTGGTGTCCCTGGAGATAATCTTAACCATTCGGACAGCAGGCAAACCCTGAACCCGAACGTAATCTTCAGTGGTGAAGACATATCTGGGAACTATGATACGTCCATCGAGGATAACAGTGAAAGTAATATAGTTGAAGAGGCCGCAGTTGGTTCCGGAGAGATTCCAGGTTTCGACAAAGTATCAAAGAAAAATTCATTGGCTGAGAAATTTGAATGTGGGGAAGTGAGGAAGTTTCCTGTTTCTCCCATTCCCGAAGAGGATACGGCTTCCTCCTGCTATCTTGACACAGATTCCGAAACAGAGGAGCACCGAATGCCTTACATGTCGAGTTACACCACCCGGGAACCCAACAGAATTGTTGACGAGAAGGAAACAATTGGGCGTAAAAAATTCAATGAACATTCAGGAAACCACAAACACGGTGATCATCTCTCAAATATAAACAAAGACTGCAGAGGAAGTATATGTTTTTCTAGGAATCCTTATCTAAACGGTTTCCTTCACTGCCCAGTAACCCATCAACATTTATCCATACCCAGTCGACCTCAAGCCGTAGTGCCGGCTGCGTACAATCAACCTAACCAGGAATCTGTCTGCATGAGTTTACATGGACCAAATCTCGCAACCGGAAGTCGGGAGATGTTGATTCCGCATTATGTCGTGAACCCGTATAGCTTCGACATACACTTCCCTATTCCAAGTCCACCAGATGTTAAGCATGTAACACCCTTTATTAGTTACAATCAAATGGCAAACTCCCAACACCCTAAGCATGTTGGCTACGTTAGAATGCCAAACTCTGATTTGAATTGCGCAAACTTCCCTCGAACCTCACCTCAACTGCCTTACGTTGTTTGCTGTCATCCCATCAGATCGCAAAGTACCAGTAGCACTCTGCAAAATCAAAGTGCGATGAAGAAAAACTCAGAGCCGTCTGGTGGTGGAAATAATGTACAACAACAACTGAAATTTGTCAGTTCTTTTTCTGACTCTCTTACCAGTTCGCCAAAGGGTTGCAAAGCTAGTGAAACAATAAACGAAGAGACCCCTTGCAACTCAGCAAGTGAAACGTCAGAGGCAGAAAATGATTCAGAGGAAGAGGACAGTTGTGAAATCAAAAGTCAGATAAAAAATCCATATAATGTCCGACCCAGTATCGGTCCGACCCCTTCTTTTCTAAACGGTTTCCTTCACTGCCCAGTAGCCCACCAACATTTATCCATCCCCAGTCGACCTCAAACTGTAGTGCCGGCTGCGTACAATCACCCTAACCAGGAATCTGTCTGCGTATGTTTACATGGACCAAATCTCTCAACCGGAAGTCGGGAGATGTTGATTCCGAATAATGTCGTGAACCCGAATAACTTCGTGATACACTTCCCTATTCCAAGTCCACCAGATGTTAAGCATGTAACACCCTTTATTAGTTACAATCAAATGGCAAACTCCCAACACTCTAAGCATGTTGGCTACGTTAGAATGCCAAACTCTGATTTGAATTGCGCAAACTTCCCTCGAACCTCACCTCAACTGCCTTACGTTGTTTGCTGTCATCCCATCAGATCGCAAAGTACCAGTAGCACTCTGCAAAATCAAAGTGCGATGAAGAAAAACTCAGAGCCGTCTGGTGGTGGAAATAATGTACAACAACAACAACTGAAATTTGTCAGTTCTTATTCTGGCTCCCTTACCAGTTCGCCAAAGGGTTGCAAAGCTAGTAAAACAATAAACGAAGAGTCCCCTTGCAACTCACCAAGTGAAACGTCAGAGACAGAAAATGATTCAGAGGACAGTTGTGAAATGAAAATTCAGAAAAAAAATCCCTCTAATGTCCGACCCGGTATCGTCCAAGAGGTCGCTCATCAAACTGGACGAAGAGAGCCAAAAGAGGAAAGAAGTTACCGTAAAGATATAAAGCGTGGCATTCAAACCAAATCTACGCAGGCTTCTCTTTCTAGTCATTTTGCAACTCTAAATCCCTTCCGTGAAAATAATAGACCTTTACGATTAAGTGTCCCTCTGGAGAAACTTGAAAGGGAAGAAAACAAGCCCATCTCTAGTAAAAGTGTTAGGAAGACAAGGAATCCTAACACTTTTACTAGAGATATAAGAACTGGAAATTATGGTGCACGATATCCGACAAGGTGCGATTCAGCTAGTCATTGCAATTTTGTCAAATATGCTAAACAAGGGGTAGAGAAAGGATATCGAAACGTGCGAGAAAGAAATGGAAATCTTACGAAACCTAAGAACTTACAGCCCCAGTCCATGCAATACACTTGCTATAATTACCCTTCATCTCCTCTTCGATTCCCTAACCATCCTATGCTGACCATAAATTCAGTACGACTAAAGGAGCCTTCAGGCTATGAATTCCGCTATGAAGTGGATAATTGTGGGGATTTTAGAGACTGCAATCCTTCCACCAATGGAAATAAAATGAACAGGAACTATGGTAATGGTCCAAGACGTCAGGAGGTCTACAGGGATTTAACGATGCCCAACGGTAATATGACTGCTTGTGGACCGGAAATTAAGTCACCTGCCACAAAACCATATCAAGGATTCTCGGCGCAGGAACATTCAAATCCTGAGAAATACAGTCCATTCGACCACAGAAGCTTAATAGAACGAGATATTGCGAGAGGCAGACCCATAAACTACAGAAGAGACAGAAATCTGCAAAACCAACGACATATGAATTTATCAGCAGACCAGAGAAACCGTGAAGCTTCACATTACCAATATATCAACGAAATGGGCTATAGGCGGGAAAAAGATAGAAAGAGAAACAGCGAATTTTTCGCAAAAGATTATTTGTATTCACGTTATGCTTGGAATAGTGGTTTTAAGAAAAGATAATTGTCATCTTGAAGAACACATTGCATTTTTTTTTTAATCTTAAAAACTCCAACAAAAATACAATGCTGTCGTCCCACATAGATATTCATCTTAAAAATATTTCAATTTTTTTTTAATATTCTGCGTCATTAAAAGAAGATTATTTTTTAACAGTATCATAAATAATTAAATTTTCTAGCTGATGAAGATTTTTGCAGAACCATTTGGTAATAATTTTGCTTAACGTAATTCTTCTCATATTTTAATTTTTTTCCTCTTTAATGTACCGAAGCAACAAAAGATTACTGTTCAGTTATTTTAAGCCAGATATGTTCCAAATATGTGGGTAACATCTCTCAAAATTTTGCATTTCATGTACATGTACTTAAGCTAAGAGAACTGCCATATTAACTTCAGGTAAAATTTAAAATTAAAAAGTTACAATTTAAGTTCATCTTTTAAATTTTTTTATTGTGACAATGTGTTGTTTTTCCAGCGGAAAGAAGTCTTTGCGGGAATAGTTTGTGAAAAAATATTCTCTTCAACTCCCCGAATACACTGACTTCGCAATTACAATTCTTTTTCAGCGAGAGCGGCTAGATGATTTAAGGACTTTTTTTCTCTCTTAATGTCATTCAGAATATTTACCATCAAAACAGCAAAGACAATGGAAGCCATGTATACCGTACGACTCCAGACAACAATATTGTTCTAAATGGTTTCAGTTACAGAACGTTTTAGTCCACAGTCTGAGGGTTACATGAAAAAGGGTGATTACATGATCTGGAATTATATAAGAACTGGATAAACTTCCACGAGTTTCGAGAAGCATAAACAAGCCTTCATTGAATAAAAGACAGCATTGTCTGTATGTATCCAATAATCTGCGGTATGTTGACTTTGTGTGACTTTGATGTATTCTAATAGTTATTTTTCTTTATAACTGCTCTCATTCTTGTTCATGGAACAATCCAAGTGACATTCTACCAAACTCGTGATGGCTGTTGCCTTAACCAGACTTTTAATTCCAGCAGAGCTTAATGTATGTTTTGTTGTAAAGTGTTGTATATGTTTGTATGTGAAGTATTGATGCTGTACCGTTTCTCAACTCATGGGATGATATAGAATCGCAATGCATGTACCATCCGTACTTAAGATTCTGAAGAAAAATAACTGTTAGAACATGTACTCTAACAGATATTTCTTTTTATAATTGCTGTCGTTCTTGTTGATGGAAGCATCTAAGTGATATTATACCACGTTCATGTGATAGCTATTGCCTTTACTAGTCTTCAAATTCCAGCAGGGTTCAATATATATTTTGTTGTAAAATGTTGTATATGTTTGTATGTGAAATATTGATGCTGTACTGTTGCTCAATACATGGGAAGACATAGAATCACAACGCATGCACCATCCGTACTTGTGAAGAAAAATAACTGTTAGAACACGTATTCTAACAGCTATTTTTCTTTATAATTGCTGTCATTCTTGTTGATGGAAGCATCCAAGTGACGTTCTACCACGTTCGTGATATCTATTGCCCTTACTAGACTTCAAATTCCAGCAAGGTTCAATATATGTTTTGTTGTAAAGTGTTGTATATGTTTGTATGTGAAATATTGATGCTGTACCATTGTTCAACTCATGGGATGGCATAGAGTCGAAATGAATGTATCACCCGTACTTAAGATTGTGAAGGAAAATAACTGTTAGAACATGCATTCTAACAGTTATTTTTCTTTATAATTGCTGTCATTCTTGTTGATGGAAGCATCTAAGTGACGTTCTACCACGTTCGTGATAGCTATTGCCTTTGCTAGACTTTCAATTCCAGCAGGGTAATATATATATATATATATATATATATATACACACACACACACACACACATATATATATATATATATATATATATATATATTGGTATTGATCGTTGTACAGTGTTGTATATGTTTGTATGTAAAGTAATGATGCTGTACCATTGCTCAACTAATGGAATGGCATAGAATAGCAATGCAGGTATCACCCGTACTTCAGCGCTCTGTTGATTAAACACACCAACCATTTTTTAGAGGTATTGTACCAAACAGAAAGATTTTAGACTTTTAATGTCGCTGCCCCAGTGCTCGCATGAAATTATTCTGGTTCGCCTTAGTGGCATCACACTAAGTAGAGCTCTCTCATTGATAAAATAGAATAGCTACAACTTTTAGAGGTCCGAAATAAGATTTTAAAACATTAATGCTATTGTACTATTTGATACATGAAGTGATGTTCCGGCGCCAAAGTGGAATCTGGCATAATTAGAACACTTCATGATTAACTGTCCGAATATTCACCTGTTTTATTGTTGAGGAGCTAGAAATGTTTAGAATGATTCTTCAATACCCATTACATCGTAATTAAATCTTGCAGTGTAAAATCTATTGCATTCTAGCCAAATTTTCTAGAATTATTTTTATAATATATGATAATCAATTAAATTTTTATGTAGTAATGATTTTTCCCGAACTATAAATTTTGGAATTGAACTTATGAGCAAGATATCAGATCTCACAATAGAAATTAAAAATAATATCTATTAAGTCAGTGGTTCTCAACCTTTTTTCTGCCTTCCTCCCTTTCATTATCGTTCAGATTATCTCTCCCCCCCCCCTTCCCAAGACTGCCGAACTCAAAAGGTGCATTCCAAATTTGCATATAATAATGAAAATCTTTTATTATTTTTTTTTCTATATTAGCACGTATACATTTATTTGGATTACTTTATAGCAGTTTTACAAATTTAGTAGCAATAAAAATGCTGATAGTTTTCAAAACTTAAATAAAATTAGTTTTTCTTTTATATTCTGAACTAATCACTTAACATAGACTAAAGTTACTGAAACATCATACTTCTATAAACAAAAAAGTTCAATAGAATGCCAGGGTAGAGTAATTTATTTCCTTCGGTAAGAAACCTGGGATTGTTTTTTATTTGCCAATAAACCTTGGCAAAGAAATAAACATCGCCAATAAACTTTACTGAATGTTGCATATTAAATTGAAAACAAAATCCAATTTTACGGATTGTACATAATCTACAGGACACCCCACTTTTCTGAACAGTGGTCCCAATCCTCTGCTTGAGACCCTGAAATTCCTCCCTTGTTGAGAACCCCTGCATTCAATAATTTTTTTCTCTTTTCTTCCTTCCTTCCTTGAATGGACTTTTCAGCTCTCTGACGTAATTTTGCTTTCTCTAGCACTTACGTTTGAGTTACCACTTCAGTGAAAGAGTATCGTGATTTAAGTATTATATTGGATTGGCGAGAACTCATAACAGACGTGATGAAGCTTTCTCCAGCACATGTGCGAGTTACTTCAATAAAAGAGCATCGTGACTTTAGTACTACGTTGGATTGGTGAGTACTTACAACAGACGCGATGAAGCTTTCTCTGGCACTTATGTGCGAGTTACTTCAGAGAAAGAGCATCATAACTTAAGCATTGTGTTGGATTGGTGAGTGCTTATAACAGACTTGATGAAACTTTCTCCAGCACTTATATGTTAGTTACTTCAATGTAAGAGCATCGCGACTTTAGTATTACGTTGGATTGGTGAGTATTTATAACAGACGTGATGAAGCTTTCTGTGAAAGAGCATCATGACATAAGCATTGTGTTGGATTGGTGAGTGCTTATAACAGACATGATGAAGCTTTCTCCAGCACTTATATGCTAGTTACTTTAATATAAGATCATTGTGATTTTAGTATTACGTTGAATTGGTAAGTACTTATAACAGACATGATGGAGCTTTCTCTAGCACTTACTTCAGTAAAAGAGCATCGTGACTTAAGCTTTATGCTAGATTGGTAAGTACTTATAAAAGACATAATGGAGCTTTCTTCAGTACTTACGTGTGATTTACTTCAGTAAAAGAGCATTGTGACTTAAGTATTATGTTGGATTGGTGAGTACATATAACAGACGTGATGAAGCTTTCCGGCACTTATGTGCGAGTTTCTTCAGTGAAAGAGCATCGTGACTTTAGTATTACGTTGGATTGGTAAGTACTAATAACAGACATGATGAAGCTTTCTCTAGTACTTATCTGCGATTTACGATGCGTAAAAGAGCATCGTAACTTAAGTTTTATGTTAGATTGGTAAGTACTTATAAAAGACATAATGGAGCTTTCTTCAGTACTTACGTGTGATTTACTTCAGTAAAAGAGCATTGTGACTTATGTATTATGTTGGATTGGTGAGTACATATAACAGACGTGATGAAGCTTTCCGGCACTTATGTGCGAGTTTCTTCAGTGAAAGAGCATCGTGACTTTAGTATTACGTTGGATTGGTAAGTACTAATAACAGACATGATGAAGCTTTCTCTAGTACTTATCTGCGATTTACTTCAGTAAAAGAGCATCGTAACTTTAGTATTACGTTGGATTGGTAAATACTAATAACAGACATGATGAAGCTTTCTCTAGTACTTATCTGCGATTTACTTCAGTAAAAGAGCATCGTAACTTAAGTTTTATGTTAGATTGGTAAGTACTTATAAAAGACATGATAGAGCTTTCTTCAGCACGTATGTGCGATTTACTTCAGTAAAAGACCATTGTGACTTAAGTATTATGTTGGATTGGTGAGTACTTATAACAGACATGAGGAAGCTTTCTCTAGTACTTATGTGCGAGTTTCTTCAGTGAAAGAGCATCGCGACTTTACTATTACGTTGGATTGGTAAGTACTTATTACAGACATGATGAAGCTTTCTCTAGCACTTATGTGCGAGTTACTTCAGGAAAAGAGTATCGTGACTTAAGTATTATGTTGAAATGGTGAGTACTCATAGTACAACTGTAAAAACGAGGGAAATCAATCTCTGGTGGAAACTTTCGATCAGCGTGCTCTTTGGTAGTTGTAGTAATAGTAATGTTAATGTACAAGTTTTTGTGTTAGTAATCAAAACCAACTGTGCCTGCACTGTGTCATTCCTGTGAATAAATGTTAATAAATGTGAAGCCTTAAGTTCTTTTAAACTATACATTACAATTTTCTTTTTTTCTGTCGTACATATTTAGTCCACCACTCAGGACTAAATCCAGGGCAAACAGAGCTGTACATGTTGAGAAATATGAATATCGAGTGCCCAGTTTTGTAATTAGAGTTTTCAAAAAATGCTCTACTTTCACAACACGCATTATAACCAAACCTAGTCTTACATCAAAGATAATTATTGCCATTAATTACACATCTTACATGAACATGGATTGCAGAATTGGTCCTAAAATTCAGAAACGGGTTTCGGTTCTCGAGCTTTTCCAGAAATCGGTACCCGGGTATTACCCAGGTTTGAATAAGATACGAACCACAAAATACTATATGCCATTCGGTAGTTTCAGGTTCTAAAACCCGAAACTACCGAATTTTGGTTCACCTTTTTTCCCCCACCGGGAATGTTTTATGATTGTATTTTCAATTTGCAACTAGATTATACATTCGTCGAAGACTAGATTGCATAATTTTAAATAATTTACAATACAGCATGTTTTTGTTGTTTATAACTGCAATAAAGAAAATTTCTCGGGAAAATTTTATTTGAAATAAATCAATAAAAGGTAATGACACTAGAACAGCATATTTTATTTCAGCAGGAGGAGACTGACTTCTCAGATGGTTGAGGAGGATATTCAGTGGAACCTCGTATAACAAGCATAATTCGTTCTAGAGTCTTACTCGTAATGCGAAACACTCGTTAAGCGAAACAAATTTTCCCATATAAATTATTGAAAAATACGATAATGCGTTCCATGCCAAAAAATACTCAAAATTTTTTAGATGTAACATTTATTATTTAAAGAAAATTACTTATACATAAATTCTTAAGGAGCAAAATCATCCGTATGTAGTTTATTACGTATTTACGAATTTATGACACATATGTAATTTTTTTACTAGAAAGCTATCTAACGACATTTGTTTTTCTCGGCGCTTCAAAATTTGCTGAAAATGTGTCACCGCATTGTTATTGAATAAATTTATAGCGCGCATAGCCACCGTCTTATCGGGGTGATGCTTTGTAACTTATGATGCAACAGTTTCCCATGCTTTCATAATGTCTTTTATTGCGCCAGGGGATTGTTTCTTTGCTGTTTCTTCGTCCTTCTCCACTGACAAACTCTCCTCTACAATTGCTTGCTGTGAAAGACACTAAATTCTATTGGCTGTTCGGTGGTCAGCTTTTGGTTGTGCTTTTCCACAAGCTCCTCAATATCATTGTTATCCTCCAGTCCCATGATATTTGTTTCTCGAATCATCCATGACTACCCTTAAATACTTATTTTTCGGCCGTTGATGATCCTGGTGACGTGAAGATCCGAGTGACGTGAAGAGGGGACTTCCTTCCACGTCACTCGTTATGCGAAATGTTGCTCGTTAAGCGAGGTTCCACTGTAGTAATTAATTCTGTGCATGCTCATAAGACAAAGGGTACCAAAAGATCGTACCAAAGAAGGGTACCAAAAGATAAATTGTAAAGCATGGTAAAACTCTTTATCCTCATTAAAATGTTGTTATTTCAACCGTGGATTTACTACTTTCGAACACCCGGCTTCTACAACCATTGGAACTGGCGCCAATAATTTTCCCACCTATCCGGTTCACGGGTACCCGGTTCTGCAATCACTAACCAGAAGTGAATTCCGCAAAAGCGCACTACGAGCATTACGAAAAATGAGACCAGTCCTCTTTGCTATTTACATATTTATTAGTTGCACAATTTCCAGTATTATGAGGCCTGGTGCCTTCAAAGCAATACGGCATACAGGGTTCAGCAAGCAAGCTAGCACTTAAATGTCTGCACTTTCATCAGGGCCCGATTTAGAAAATTCTTGACTATAGGCACAACTCGGGATTATGTTTTGTGCATGCCAAAATTGGCATGCACAAAACATAATCATGAATCATTGTGAAAGTACTATTTTACCAAGAATTGGCTATTTGAAGCGTAGAAGCCTAGAACATTATCAAATAACAAAAAGCAATACAACATATTAACTTCATCATAAAACACCAATACAATGCAACCAGGAAAACTTTAATTAATCCCTTATATACACTATAACATATGATGAACTATGCATATAACTATACATATGATGAACCAATCAATCAAATTTGAAAGGATATATAAAAAAAAATTTGCTATTAAAAAAGCTAAATTAAAAAAAATAATTGGGAATTTTCTTTTTTTTTTTTCTTTTAAAATAAAAATTTTGGGGGGCCCTCTAGGCTCGGGCCTAATGGAAAATCAGGGCCTGTTTATTAGGCTGAAATGAAACAATAATTGTTTCAAATAAAGTTGATTTTAAAATTTTTAGGGGCCCCCCAACATTCACGGGCCCCTAAGCCCCGGCCTACGGGGCCTAACTTTCATACACAAACAGTCACCTGGTGAAATTGAAATTAAATCTTCATACAGTTTGCCGCTGAACAGCAGAGAAGCAGTCGGAGTGCAGCGAAAGCCAACTATCTGTTAGCCACATTCCACTACAAATAAGGGGGAGGCTCCAAAAGCTAGTTTCTCAGAGATAACTCTTCATGATTCAAGGGATGCAGCGACACTGAAATTGACATTGACATGGTACGTTAACAACGTACCAGAGAGCAGTGCTTCATATCCTCGGAATAGATATATTTTGTGGCTATATTTCCGTTCTCAGGATTAAAAGAAAAGTGTTGACACTGAAAGTTTAAATAAATAAATAAAAAAATGAATAAATATAAGTTTGAAACTATTTAATGTAGCAGAATTAATAAAAGGAGACACGGTGGATGAGGATTAAGCAGAAGTCGGTGAGATAGTCTTGATGTCGATCCAACAAAGAATGACAGGTCAGGACCAGAAGCGCCGGGAAATTGTAATCTAGAATTTAGAAGAGGTTGGAGGGAATGTTAAGAGTGGGGAAAGAGACCAGGGGGAATAATCAAAGTGGCCATAGGACGCCTATAGCATTTCCTTGGGTCGTAGCCTGGGAGGTTAGGTATTTTTTCGTTGTCTATTGAATATAATCTCTTGTAGAAGTTAGAGGATGCAGTCCAGTGATTAATTCATTATAATACAATCACACAACTCTTTTTTTTAACGTAGAAACTATTTATTATTTTGCACATTGCTAACTGGTAACGTTGAAGGCGAACACTTTTATCCAGTGGTTAAATTTCTATTTAAACATTGGATTGCTGAAAAGAAGCGTTGAAAACTATAAACCACATATTTCATCAACTGACACCGTTGGATATCGTTAACAATGGCGTCTTTTGACCATCGGCTGCTTCGAATTTTTTTATTTTAAGTTTCTTTCATTTGTTTTGCCAAAATGGCAACGTTTATTTTCCCCCTATCCGTCGACCAATTAGAATCATGCATGTTATGTATAAATGCTAAGGTCAAACAACAAAACACGCTGCGAGCAGACGTGTTTTCGGACCGCCGTGCCATGGCGAACTTTGACGGAACGGATGTTTGTGCTGATGAAAGCCCACCTTTACCAAATCCGGATAATCCTACTCCAATGCTTGAAATCACCGACCTCGACGAAAAGGACAGATTGATTCTCCAAAGACTTATTGAAGGGAAGATTGACCCCGAATTGTTCGGAAGCCTGGAGATAGTCCACCCTTACATCTTTGAAGTTTTCCGGCTAGGTAAACTTAGCGATCATCTCGGCAAACTCTATTCTATTCTTAACCCGACTACTAGCCTTCAATCTTCTACTAACCGTATCAAGCGCCCCAAACTATCCCATTAAGGAAATTCCGCTGGCGAAGCCAGCTCAACGACTAATGATGACGGATTTATTGTGCCTGCAGCCACATTAACGGCTAAGAAACCAATTGCAATTGAAGGCATTACTACTACAACCAAAAATAAATTCAGTTCATTAAAGAATCAAACGTAAATGATAATAATGGAAATAATCCCAGAATAACTGTAGTAAAACCAAAAATTAAACATATAACTATTGTAAGAACAATTATAGAGATATTCTTGCTTCAATCGCTGGGCCAAATGATATAAGGAAATTCCATGAAAAAATAGGCGGCGAATTTATTCGCATTGACCCAAATACCGAAGATGATCACAAAAAAATTACCAAATTCCTAGAAACTAACAATATAAAAGGTTTTATTCTCCCTCTTAGAGTTGTTCGCCCCGTTAAAGTAGTTATTCGTGGCTTACCTAAAGATTACACCACAGATGAAATTAAAGAAAAATTAACTTAACTCGGCTTCACTGTAATGAAAGTAGCCCAGTTAACCAGAAAAGATGGCTCCTTCCTCCCCCTTTATCAAGTCCAACTTACCCCCACCGACCAAGCTAAAACTATCTTTGAACTAACTTCACTTTTTTACATAAAAATTACCGTAGAATACTACAACTCCCCATTTAAAACTGTCCAGTGCTTTAAATGTCAACACTCTCATCACCATAGCAAATATTGCCTAATGGACCCAAGATGTGTAAAATGTGCCGGAAACCACTTAACCAATGAATGCCCCAATATTCAACCCGAAAGCAAAAAGGTAGAAGCAGCTAAATGCTGCAACTGGCAAGGAAATTCCCCAGCAAATTGGAGAGGATGCTCTAAATTTCCCCGTAATATCGCTGCTAAAAAACAGGCAGAGAAGGAAGCCATGAAAGCCACTCACCTTTGCTCAAATGGCTAAAGCTAATACCAACTAAACGGAAACTATTAATCGAGGTCAATTTAATAATCAATCCCCTCTCAATCAACCCAGCAACCGCCAATGCAAACAACCTCCCATCCAATGGCTTCGCTCTCGTAAAACAATTCCAAGAGATAAATTCTATCATCAACAAAATAACGACTGAATTATATATCACAGACTTCTCCGTTATACCTAATAATCTTAAAATCGCAAGAGAAAACATTAAAGTAAACGAGACCGCGAAGGAAAAGCTTTTTAGCTTCTTCCACGCGCTCTTTAAATGTGTCCAAACTGCTGGATAATGGCCCCTTTTCGCTGTCTGTTTTTGCATGGAACGCAAACGATATTATCGCTAAAATCCGTGAGTTCAAGGAGTTTTTAAATGAGCACAATTCCAATCTCATTTTATTTCAATAAACCCACCTCAGACCAGTGGATAAACATAAAAGTCTTCAACTACACCGCCTATAGAAATGACTACACAAATTCAACTTATGCCATGAGAGGCACTGCAATTTTAGTTTTCCCACACCATGAAATTATTCTCCCCTCTCTTAAGTGCATTAACGCAACCGCTATCAATATCAAATTAAACAGCCTTACTCACTATACAATAATCTCTACCTATATCCCACCTATGCAAAAATCTAACGATATTAACTTAGACCTAAACGCTTTAAACTGTCTTAACTTAAATACTTTAATTTTCGGTGACCTTAAAGCTCAACATAAACTCTGGAATTGTAAAACTAATAACTACTATGGTAACATAATCTTTTACAATCTTGTAATTTTACAAGTAAAACTAACTTTGATATTATCGCCCCCACTTCCCCAACCCACTTCTCTACTAATACTGATAGTATAATTGACTTCGCCCTAGTTAAAGGTTTCCCACATGATCTTTCTATCAATACCCACTGTGAGTTAACGTCCGACCACAACCCAGTTGAGATTCGAATCCCACTAGACCCAAATCCCTTAATCATTTCTCATACCAAACAAATCAACTGGGACACCTTCAAAAATGGACTTAATAATATTAACTACATTTCCCCCATTGTCAACAATATTAACGATCTGGAAAACCTCGTCAAAGCATCACCACCGATATTAACGATAGCTTAAATAAAAGCACTAAACTAATACCCCCTCGTGTTAAAGCTCACCATGACCGACACCTTAAAATTCTAAGAAACAACAAAAAAAGAGCACGTAAAGCATGGCAGCATAACAAAACCACAGCTAACAAAACAATAATGAATAAAACTCAGGAAGATCTAAGATTTTACCTTCGTGATCAATCAAACATTAATTGGAATAATTTCTTAGACTCATTAGACACAACTGACAATTCCATTTGGAGAGCCGCCAGGCGTTTTAAAAATCAATACCGGACCATTCCCCCTCTAAAGGAACCCGAAAATAACACCAGCGTTCTCACGGACGAGGAAAAATGCCAAGTTATTAGCAAAAATTTCGCTAAAAACTTCTAGAGGGGTGTTCTCTAGAGGCAACAACTCTAGAGAACACCAAAAAAGTCCACCGTATTGTGTTGGAAGACCGCAAAGTGAAAGTAAGGGAGATAGATGACATAGTAAAGATATTAACAGAATGGGTGAGACATATTTTTCTTGAGCATTTAAATATGAAAAAGCTTTGTGCGAGATGGGTGCCGCGTTTTCTAACAATTGACCAAAAACAGCAACGTGCCGATAATTCCGAACACGCTTTAGCTATAAAAGCGCAATCCAAACGGTTTTTCTGCCGATTCGTAACAATGGATGAAACTTGGATCCATTACTGCACACTTGAATCAGAAAGGCAGTCTGCAGGATAGTTGGAAGCTCACAAAATCCGACCATAGCGACCAAAGACGCAACAATCGGCTGGAAAGTTCTTGGCCAGTATTTTTGGGGATGCACGGGGCAAAATATTCATCGACTCTCTTGAGAAAGTAAAACAATCACAGGAGAGTATTAAGCAGCATTATTGAACCGCTTGAAGGACGATATCAAGAAAAAAAGGTCGCACATGGCGGAAAAAAAGGTGCTGTTTCACCAAGACAATTCACCGGCTCACACATCAGTGAAAGCGATGGTAAAATTGAATAAATTAAAATACGAATTGCTCCACCATCCCCCGTATTCTCCAGATCTGACACCCAGCGACTATTATTTGTTTCCTAACTTGAAGAGATGGCTTCAGGGGAAGAGATTTTCATCAAATGAGGATGTCAAATGCGAAACTGATGTGCATTTTGAAGCCCTTGACAAATCGTACTATATGAAAGGTATTCAAATGTTAGAGGACCGTTGAAATAAGTGTATCGCTCTTGAAGGAAACTATGTTGAAGGATAAAATCGATTTTTGACAAAAGAATGTTTTTTTTTTCATTGCTAGTCCCGGAAATTTTCACCCCATGTAGTATATTACCGAAAAGAGTGGTATTTTTTTAATAAATAGCGTATAATACTCTATTAGCTTTCAATCATGTAAAAGTCTTTCAGATTAATTGCTTCTATATTTATGCGAAAGGCATTTTTAAAAACTTTTGCTCATAATTTCTGTTTAGAAACAAATTTGTTTATTGGTAATGTTAAATGAATAAGTTAAACATTTTATTTACTAGTAAAAAAATTCAAATGCTACCAGCAAAGTATTTTTTTGAAAGCCATTTATTAAGGAGTAGAATTTTTGAAATTTATTTTACTGATGGGAGAATGAGTAACCAAAAGATTACGGAAAAACCATGGAAAACCTGATAAAGTAAAACACCCCGCGAAACACATCCATGCTTCTAAGAATAGAGAATAATGTTGAAGGGTAACAGAACTAATCCTCATTTGGCCATAAAATCAACACTGAAGACCATAAGTATTGTCTCATAGCCAGTACACAAGCAGGTGAGTAGGAGGAACAAAATGCCGAAGCACCAGCACCACAAGCAGAAATTCCAGTGTTTTAGAAGAGTCAATTCGTTACGTCAAATGCTATGTCAGTGTAGCACCGATATTGTTAATAAACATGTGTGTATGTACGTACTCGTATTTAATATCATACAGTAAACTAATAATGTCTTATGTTTCCAAAACTTCTTAAGGGATAATAAATATCTAGCAAGGTTGCCTGTTTTCTTTGAGTGGGATATTCTAGATAACAAGTATCTAAAGTTCGTGTACAAAGGTATTTCATTCACATTGAAATATTATTTTTGTGTTATTATTTTTGTCCTCAGGCCAGAACAACTCAAGGCCAGATCCACAGAAGCTAGAAGGCAGAGGAATACTGTTATGAAAAGTAATTTATTATGGCTACAAATCGAAAGTATATAATATTTTCCTAGCACTTAAAGAAAAAGGTTTAAATAAAGTAAATCTGTATCGACCTGATACAGTTGTAAGGTATACACAAGATTCGATTCACAAGAATCGAACTTTTGAGTGAATTAAAGAAGCTGCTTTAGATATGCTAATTTCGGCATACGCGCTTAGTATAAATACCACGCAGCGTCATTAATGAAAAAAAGGGGGAGGTTGTTAAGGTTGAAAAGGTGTTACCCTGCGCTAGTGCTTAGCGGGCCAGAAGTTTACATGGCAGTACTGCTGGTTTGACTTACTGTTCGTGAGTATAAAAATATATTGTTCTTGAAAGCTGTGTTTATACATTCCGTACAAGTAGTACGCATGCTTATTGCTGTAAAGCCAATTATATGTGCAACGAATTAAATAAACATTGTTTCATGTATAAACTGTGTGTGGTTCAAATTCAAATAGAGAGCCACTTCAAATTATATACACCCAGGTCTGGGTAGAAGTGAGCATAGAATCTCTATACAGTGAAGATATTTAACTACTATGTTCTACTAGAAACTAAACTAAAGAGTGAGAAACATCAAAATGAAAGTTGTGCAAAGTATAAATCATTTTTGCATGTTTTTTAATGAATTTAATATATTTACATATTTACAAGAAGATGATAATAGGCTGGAAAGCCTCAAAATTAACTAAATTCAACAGAATAGACATATTATGGGATCTTAATCCCCTTCAAAGAAAACTACATTCTAAAACTGATTCATCACTCTAGCAACAACAAGAGAGAAAACGAAATTCTAAATTCCAAACATTTGAGAATAAAATCAAACGATGGTCTTGAAGCGCCATCTCTTGACATAATATTTCTCTACAACAGTATGCAGGCAAAACAAAAATGCCAAAAGAGAACACACTTTTCACTGCCCAAACAAAGAATCAACCCATACCGGAAACGAAATCATTCAGAAACTTACCCGGGTACAGGGCCTGACTTTGACACAATGGGGCCCTGGGCAAAACAGACTTTGGGGGCCCCCTTCAAGGACAGATCCAGAGGGGGGAATGTCCCCCCTCCTCAGGACCAGATTTCCACATGAACATGTGGGACACTCACCCAGGCCTCCCTTAAATCGGGAACAGAAATTCAAAAAAAATTTCCACCGACAAGTTAAAAATTTGAAGAAAATAATGAATATTAATAAGAAGTGTTAATTAATTTACTTTTTAATGTTAATAAATAAATTCATGAAATGTTCTTTTGAAATTCAAAATAAATCACAGTCTGGAGTTATTACAACTCCCCCTCCCCCCCCCAAAAAAAAAAAAAAATTAAACCAGAAACGCTTATGGACGTAAGCATGCTTTCACTATAGTGGGTGCACTGTGCTCCACCCAGGATTTTTTTTCTGTATCCGCCACTGCACCCCTTTACTATATTAACCAAAAAACAAATTCTCAAAACTATGTACAACTTTATACTAAATTTGGGGGGCCCCATAATTTTGGTGGCCCTGGGCAAGTGCCCCACTTGCCCATGCGGAAATCTGGGCCTGCCCGGGTAGTTTAGCAGAGTTGGTAATTCCATACAAAAAGTACTTTAGAAAAGCAACGACACAATAATCTACTCAAATAGAGGATGCATAATTATTATATTCTTTAAAAAGCATCAATATTCACGTGACGTACAAGAAATATCTTCTCAGTATTACAACACATTCTCACAAAAGAGTTGTGAAGACATTTCCGCACAGCAAGCCAAAATTATACAAATAACTCATCCTTCTTAAGTGTACTGTATGCTATATTTTTCTAATTAAAAACTGCAATGTCTTTTTAGTGGTTTTATTAACACACAAAACAAACATAACAACTAACTAGTTTGCCCTATGGTAAGAACAATGCAGACCATAATGCGATTAACAATTATATTTCACAGACCACATACTGTGCAACAACCTTCGCCTATGGTCGGAAGAGCTTCTACTGGTGATGATGTACACTGTATACACATATTTCCATAAATATGACACTATAGTCATTTGGTTAACAATATAACCGAAGTAAATAGTGGACCAATACCACTAACACAAAAAAATGCAACTAACACTAAAATGTGACTACTCAGAACAGTTTCAGAAACTGAACTTTTGCCATTAGCAAGCATCAAAGTTTTCCTAGTGGCGCGCCAAGGTTGGCGAGCTTTACTAATGCCAAGGTAAGCTGTAACAATAACAAAAAAAGGAAGGATCATAGGACCATAGGAAATGGGTCGCAACTGCAATGCCTGGGCCACGCCCTCAATTGCAGACTTTCAGGTAATAAGCAAACAGTTCTATTTAAAGACACGTAACGCCATCTATGGCCATTAGTGTTCTCTAAAGTTCTGTTTCACAGCAAATAAAAGTTCTGTTTCACAGCTTCGGTTTACAATAGTACCACAAGGGTCGGAGTCACCACAATTTTGTCCAAGCAACCCCAGGGGCGACATCTGAGAGGGATCGTACCTTTTCCCACCCCCTCTAACCTGCTAGAAGGACTTCCCGATCTACAGAATTAACGAGCCCCTATCCGACCTAGACACGAAGGTATTTAATGGCGTTCATCGGGATTCGAACCGAGAACCCCCAATTCGAAGCCCAGCGCGCTACCACTAGGCTACATCGGGCCTCTGAAGTAATAACTTGTGTTAACCTTGCCTCCTTTTATTTAATGTTATTAATTTAAGCTCTTAAAGGGAAAAAGATTTATGGTAGCGTTTTCAAATGTTTTGCAAATGTTCATGTAAATTTATCATACACACTTACACTTCTGCATGATATATGGTAAATGTTATGCAAAACGTTTTGCCTTGAAGCATTTCCTGATTCCCCAAAAAATCTTTATTCCCAAACCTGTTTATAAAGTGTAATAACAAAACTTTCAAATGTTAAATAGTTTCAAAAGAAACGTTGCAAACTCTGTGCTACGTTTTCCGAACGTTCTAGTTCATGGAAATCGTTATTTATCTCTATCCATTCAAAATCCATCCCTGAGATTTTAATTTTCGGAACGAAACGCTTATTTGTAATTTATGAAATAGCTTCTGAACGTTGTTAAAGCGAGCACAGTTCCGGCATTTGGCTAGAATCAGCGAAAAGCAATTCTCGTCACTCTACTCGATGAAAAGCTTTCGCTCTGCCAGACGTATTGTCAAATCCATTTATAGATGTTTTAGATGTAAATTTCTGTTGATAACGGAGGATGTGAATTTAGTTTGGACAAGATAAAACGTTTTCTTTGCAAATAAGGGATGTGATTTGTTACCGGAAGTTGGAAAGGTCGTTTTGAGTAAATGTGAATCAACTGAGGGTAAGGGTGGCTGTAATATAATGAAGAATAATTATACAGAACTTAGTGGATTTTCAACATTAAACTAAATTATTCTGGGGGAGATGTTTTGAGTTTGTTTTATGCTTTACGCGGCTTTCTGTATTTTCCGATTAACTAAAATATTCTTTCTATGTAATCTTTAATAATCCTCTTGTTCCAGTTTTCTCTTCTCAATATTCCTGTAGATTTTCTCATCAAAACTGACCCTTAAAATAATCTTTAATGAATTCTTTTAATTACCTATCAAAAGAGAAAGAAAAAAATTGTATAAAATATAGAATGATTATAAAAAACAAATTAAATCACTGTGGGAATATTGTTAGGTGGTTTAAGGGTTTCATTGTCTTTCTTTGGTTTTCGATAAACTAAAGTAATTCTCCCTACGTAAATTTCCTATAATAATAATCCTGCCCCAGAAGTTTATTCCTTTTAAATTTCCCATTAGGTGGGTTGCAATAATCTATGAAATAAAAATTGTTTATTTAGATTTTTAAAAATATTCCTTATTTAAAACTGAATTTTAGAAAAAAAAATCTTAATTCTTTATATTATTTATCAAAACAGAGAAAGTAAAACTTGCGTAAAGATAAAATGCTTATAAAAACATTGGATTTCCATGGCAAAACTGAATCACTTTTGGAATAGTTTGGGTTTGGTTGAAGGATATTCGATGATTTTCTTTGTTTTATAATTAACTAAAACGGTGGTTCCTGACCCTTTGTTGATCAGGGACAACTTATTAAAAAAAAGAGTAAAAAAAACAAAAAAAACTTGTCGAGTACTCTCTCCCACCCAATATTTTTAGAGACAAAAATAGGTTTTATTTTCGGAATAAACAAACTATTTGTAATAAACAACTTTCATAAAAAGTTACAAATAAACTTAATAACAATGAAAAGATTGTCTGCTATCGGTGGTTCTCGAAATTTCGACTTCAATAGCTAACGCGACACGAGGAAACCATTCTTAGAGAGACGAAAACTTTAATAAAAATTAAAACAATTTATTATTAAATAACATAAGAAATTTAACACGAAAGGCAGAACAGCTAAGCCAAGTCCAGCTTCAAATCTGCCGAACTCCTGATCTGGCGTTTTTCATATACGGGCGTGGATAAACTTGGAGAAGGAGCACGCCACCTAGATTTCACTAACATAAGTAATATTTTCAACAAACAATAACACCACCAAATTGCAAGTAAAAGAAAACTTAATAGCAAACATAAATGCCGACGAAAACTGAATAATTACAAGATAAAAGAACTTTTTATATACCGTGTTTTTAAATTTTCTGTTGAATCATATAAACTTGACAATTCTATGTATTAATAAATACTTTTTAAAAATTTTTTTGATGAATTATCCCATCACCTTGAAAGAAAAGGAAGTTAATTAGAAGTTAACGTGCGTTTAACTTTTCATTCCCTTTCTGGCGGATAGATGGCTGCACCAGTCTACAAAACAAAATTAACTGAAAATTAATTTGATTCTGTTTAAAGACGGCTAAAAGTATTAAAAAAAGGCATTGTCATCGTGTTCTGAGCTATTCTAAAAGTTTCAAATGTCTAGCTAGTCGGGAAGTTAGTTAAAAATCGATTGCAAGATTTGAACTGGACAAACACACAAACACACAAACACATAAACAAACACATAAGAAAGCAAGTTAATAAAAACACGATAAAAAATAGGAAAAGGCTTAAGCGATTGAAAGAAGTCGGTTTTCAAGAGCAATAAAGCAAATCCAAGGACAAATGAAGTTTGGAGTCGCAGCGTGGAATTCATATATGAAAAGAGAGCTTGCTCAAGGTTAGAAACACGTGAAACGAAAAAAAAATCAATAGAAAAGTTTATAGATATGTTTTCTAAAGAAGGAAAATAATTCATCAATAAGCATGGTTGAATGTAGCCACTTCCAATATCCAAATTTGGTGGGAATCGGTAACAGAAGAACCGAGGGAGACAGAATCAGAAATGGAATAAGCTGTCCCATAACAGATATTTGAAAATTTTTGATGTGGGACAGATGTTTTTGACATTAATTGAATCCCCAGATGACGTCATTTTAATTTCGGAAAAAATTTCGCATGCTCGAGAGTCAGCTTTAGAGAATTTTTTTGTATATTTTTTAGACTTATGCTCCGTGGTCGGAACAACTCCAAACCGAGCCGATAGATGGCAGCTGGCAGTGGGATGCGTCTCCGGTTTGCAATCATACCCCAAGGGTCGGAGTCCTTGGGGGTATGATTGCAAACCACAATTGCCACCACAATTTTGATCGACCCCCCCCCCCCAACAAGGGACGACATCTGGAAGGTTCGTACCTTCCCCCCATCCACTGACATCATGGAAGGTCATTCCGGGATACGGATTTAATGTACCCATATCCAGTCTAGACGTGCAGGTATAGGCTTAAATATGTATGGATTCTGATATCTCAGAATGGCAACATGGAAAATAAAATGGAGCCGAATAATGCCACTTGCTTGTTTTTATTTTCTGAATTTTTCTTGTGAGGGGGAATATAATGAAAATTTCTCCTCTTCCTGTTATAATGTTTATCAGCCTCTTAATCAAGGCATTGTAGACTTGCAGCATGCTGTAAGTTTTCTGATTTTAAGCGCTAAACAATTTCAAGATAAAAAGAACTTTTTACACACCATGTTTTTAAATTTTCTGGTGATTCATATAAACTTGACAATTATATGTATTAATAAATACTTAAAAAAATTTTTTTAAAAGAATTATCCCATCAACTTGAAAGAAAATGAAGTTAATTGGAAGTTAACTTGCGTTTAACTTTTCGTTCCCGTCCCGGTCGATAGATGGCTGCACCAGTCTACAAAACAGAATTAACTGAAAATGAACTCAATGCTGCTTAAAGATGGCTAAAAGTATTAAAATTATGCACTTTCATCGTGTTCTGAGCTATTATAAAAGTTTCAAATGTCTAGCTAGTCGGGAATTAGTTAAAAATCGATTGCAAGATTTGTACCGAACAAACACACACACACACAAACAAGAAAGCGAGTTAATAAAAACATGGTAATAATGGAATTGAGAAAGTCATTACAGACGTGGCAAATATTTAATTTTTTTTAACTATCTAACTAAATTTACCGTAAAAAGTATGTACTTTTTTAAAAACCCATCTCCGAGCAACATTTCATTTAAGTGCTTTAAAATAAATCGTCTTGTAATTATTTCTTGACTGCTTCGCATAACTTCGTAATTGTGAAAATCGTTAAACAATCATTAGTGTTTAAAAGCAGGAAGCTAAAATAGTTTAGAAACATTTTTTCTTATAAATTTCTGCTGTGAAATGGGGATGATTCTTAATTTTTATCAATTTGCTTTAAAATTTTCGAAAATGCGAATGATTTATGTAATAATTTATTATGATGATTAGGTTCGATGACGATACTTAGATATAGCATGAAAATTTTAAACTTTTTTTTTACTATTCGATGTACCTTTATCATAAAACGCAAGCTTTTATTTTTTAATTTATCACGATGAAATAAAAGCTAAACAATCTTACTTACACACACACACATCTATATATATAAAACAGTTCCGTAACTGACTGACTGACTGACATACAACGCACAGACCAAACCACTGGACCTAAAGGGCTGAAATTTTGCATGGAGATTCTTCTTATGCTGTAGGGGTGCACCAAGAAAGATTTTTGAAAAATTCTTCTTAGATTTTTTAAAATTAAATTTTTAAGCTGTTTTAGCAACTTTTTTTAAGTTTGCATTTAAAATAATAATTTGAAGGTTCAGAAATTTATATCACGAGAAAGATCATAAAAAATCCTTTAAAATGAAATCTTTTCGAATCTTTACATCCATTTTCTGATTTTTGGTGAATTTTTAAAGATTAAATTTTAGAATTTAATTTATTAAATGCCAATCACGTGATTTCTTTTTCTGGTACTTTAAATAAATTTATCGTCACGTCCATAACAACGTAATAGACAAAAAATATTTTTTCCCTTGCTAATGCGGCAGACGATCGGACATTATCCAAACAAATAATAAAATACAGTAAAAGATATGTTCCTCAAACTGTTCTATATTCTTTAGTATGTCCTTTTTTTTGGCATTAATTGCATACATTGACCGTTGTATTTAATTTGAATGTACTCCGTACCGAAGTGCGGGTTTTCAGCCAGTATATCTATATATAGAGTAGACCGGGCCCATTTTTCATCAATATTTAAAAAAAATAATTTATTAAAATTTTTAATTTTTTTTAGTTTGCACAATCAACACATCTTAAAGCATAACCACCTATGAGAAAATTTGAAAAATATTAATTAATAGTTTCTATATGAAGCTCAGCAAGACATCAAGTCACTGGGCCAACCTGCGCCATCGAAGGAACAAGTTGGCCTTCTAAGTTGATTTGATTTTCGATTACTAACGTAAATGAAAAAGACACATAAAATATCAAATATAATTTTAATATGGTATATAAAAGACACAAAGGATAAGAAAAGCTATTTTGTCCAATTTAACTACTGCCTTCATCGATCTTTCTCATCCTCACAATGAATGCAAACATAAAATATCGTGCTCCCAGTGACACGATTCATGCGCCCAACGATTGCACCTGGTACATTGAATCAAGCCTTCTCCTGATTTATTGACATTTTTTATTGACTTTTATAGGCTTATGAATGTAAAAAACAAACTCTTGGACTGCGGGGAATCTTGGGACACTGGACCAACATGCCCCGGATTAAATGGGCCAACTTGCTCCATATCGCCATTTTGGCTTTTGTTCGTTGTATCAAATATTCTGTTGATATTTTTCTAAAACAGTAGGTAGAAAATTAGCTGTGAACAACGATATTTTAGATTGCTATTTACCTAAGTGAAGCTTTAATTTAGAAACAAATCCGAAAGGATTATTTATAATTGAAAAAAAAAGCTCACTTCAGTGAAAATGTGAAGTGGCTTTCGTTTGATTGCTTCTTCGCTGCTGACTCTGTTATGGGTGAAAGAAAACGTGCTAAGACATACGTCGCTTAGCTAGTAACGCAATCTACCGGATAGTTTGAAAAATATCGCAGATGGGCCAACGTGCCCGTATGGTAAACATGCCCCAGTCTACCCTATATTATATACTTTTCCTAGGCATTGTTTATAATACCTAGTCATTATAAAGAATGGCGAGTACTACTTAGGCAAAGTATGAAAAGAGAGTCACGAAAAGACATCTATTGAAAAGAAGTATATAGAAATGAAAGAAGAAATACAATATAAAGTACAGGACTTTCTTACTGAAACTACAATAGATGGAGACCAATATTGACCTACTTCTTGCAATAGGGAAGGTTAGAATAGCAATTTGAATTCCACTTAATTGTCTTTTTACCACAAGAGAATGTCGTATTTTGGCACTTAGTCTTGAACATGCACCTCACGAATCCTTGGTTGCTTCCTGTGGGCTGAGAGTTAGCAGCTGATCGAAGACGAACTTCGTAGTCAGGAACGTTTTCAACCCTGAGTAAGTCCCTTGGACATAAAGTGGGCATAGTGTGATCTGGCATAGAGTTGATACAAAATTACTTGAATAGTTCGAAGTCGGTAAAAACCATCTTCTGTCACACCCATAACCGTTGTCAACAGACTGCGCGAGTCAAACCCGTCGCTCGTCGACTCCAGGAATTGGAATTCTCACAGTGGCCCCCCTAAGATGTAAGAGGACACTTTTTTTGTCAGATTCATTTTTTGGCCTTTATTTCAAGATTCAATTTAGATCCAATTTTACCTTCGTCAGCATTCTCAATATCGAAACAAAGAGTGCACAAAAGATCACCATTACCACCCATTTTCTCCTCTCTACCGAATTTTCTGGCATGCCCACAGATGGCATAAACGTTTTGGAGAGAGTTTTTGCATGTATGGGCCCCAATGGTTTCCTTAAACAGACACAATAGGTAGCAGAGATCGAAGTTTTGTAGCCTGTTTGGTAATCATGTCTTCTCCCCCACTTTTGTTTATCTCCTTGTGTTTTGTTAGCGGATCTTTAAGTTATGAAAGGTATACGACTTACCTTTCTTCCGGTTCTTCTGGGCGTCTGTATCTATAAAAAGTAATATTCCTTTGGATTGATGGAGATTGCACTCTCTGCAAGACACACAATTTTATTTTACTAATATTCAAGTCACAAAAACAAATTATTTACAAAAGATTTATGATCATAGCTTCCCAACTCGGGTGATATGACCGTGCTTATCCGCGACATTCGAAAGTCTAAATCTGAGTACTGTTTATAGTCAGTTTCTCTCTTCACTTCAGTTCGGAGAGAAGCTCGGAAACTCATGGAGGATGGAGGGAAAGGTTGCTCGGCAGCAACACCTTGTGGGCTACAATATCCTCTGGGATTTGCACAATAGGATCTCTCTCTCTTGCAACAGGGTGCTATGTTCTTTATTGTTGTATTTTTTACACTTTATCTACTTTTTTTTTCTAGTTGTATCTCGGTCAGTATATCTCGTAAAAACATCTTGGTGTAGGGAAAACGTTGTGAGACCCATTTAAGCTTTGCAGCCAAATAGAACTTCATATGGTATTCCCATAATCCCAGAATAAAATGGCCTTTTGTTCATAAGTTGGATGAAACATAGTCTCTCAGTCCACCGGTACGTTTATTATGGTAATGAATTCAGTGAGATCTACCTGACAACGGGAATTGAAATCAGAAAAAAACCCTGGGCTTCACTATTCCTTTTTTAACGCTTTTTTTAAATTTGTTTTTCTAGCACGATTCTCAGAGATGAATGTAAAGTTCTATATCATGACGAGTCATGATCTTGTACTTGGGTGAAAGTTCTTTCAACAATCTGTCACAACATCCATGGACAATGGACAGTCTCATGTAGTACGTTAAATAACTAAGAGTCCTCGATGTAAAACTGGATTGCATCCACGGCTTAAAAGATAAATCAACTTACTTTTGCTTTCTACCATCATCACACAATAGCCTTTTCGCGGCCAATAGTCCCGTGGTTCCTTCTCAGTATTCGTAATAACCTTTTTCCCATCTCTCACTAACTTTTAGTAAGTATTTCCTTAGCAAAACACAGTTTTTAGCATCATTGGCTCGAACTTTAGACAGTTCTTCGTAGAATAGTCGTTGCATGTAAACATGCGTTGATTCTTGCTTGGACACTACACCATGTTCTGATATTTTCACACAGAACAGTTTGAGAGAGAGTTTGCTATGCACAATGGAACTCGTGTATTTTGTCACCGAGGAACAAAGACTGAGTGCAAATGATGGAAGTACTCAATACTCTCCGTTTTAGACAGACTTAGAATTTTACGCGCCTCGCCAGATCCCATTAAAAACGTCACTGGCGGGATTATTTTATACTTTGCCAGTTTGCCTTATGTGCATTTAATAGAATGCCTATGAAATGTGTGAAATATTAAGCGTTTCATACTTTGAAGTCCCATTTTTGGCATTATATACCAACGGTGGCCAAATGGTGGCTCGTGAGCCACACGGGGCTCTTCAAGAAGTTTATTGCGTCTCAACTAATAAATGAGAAAAATTTGTTATATTTTATATTTCTTGCATCGTATAAATACATGCAGCCATAAAAAATGATTCGTACAGTCGTTCGATATTCTTCGGTTCGACCCGGCTCAACCTTCGTAAAAATATAGTTGTTCTAATACTAATACACTTGTTCAGACCTCGTGCAGGCCGAATAGGGACAACAGTCATTAGTGTATTTAAATCAGGGCTTCGAATCGGAACTGAACCGAAAACCGGAAAAAACCGTTATTTTGGTGGGAACGAAAACCGGAGCTATCAAAACCGAAACTATCAAAATAAATACATTATGATTCTGAATTTTTTTTTCTACCAAGAACTTTAGGTGCGGCTCTCCCAACATTTTCAGGTAGGTAGCTTTGGCTCTTTCTGCAAAAAGCCTGGTCACCTCTGTTCTGTACAATGCCTCACATTGACGACAACACATATTAAGAGCTTTTGCCCAATTCAGAAATTCATGAGATCATTGACCAGTAAAATTGTGCAACATTTTGCTAGACTGCCCGTCATTTCTCTGGTTTTAGGTATTTTTTTTTCAATTCATTCTACCATACACTTGTTATGGACAATGTAAAGAGTATCTAATTTTTGTGGGTGTGTGTGTGTGTAAACGGAGGCACTTGTCAAACAGTTGCCTATACTACGCCGCAGTTTTCTGTCCATTTTATTAGGGGGGCACCATATAGGCGGACAGCATTATCCCCTATGAAGGGACGACACAAACGGAGACATTTTTCGAGGCGCGACGCCGGGATCCAATCCTAGCACCCTCAGCACCGAAAACCAGTGCGCTGCAATGGCGGCTCCAAGGGGGGGGGGCAGTAGGGGCAATCTCCCCCAAATAAACCCGGCGTATTTTTTTTTTCATAGCCTAAAATTATATAATCGTAGACCTAATACTAAATGAGTTTAAATTAAAATGAGACGATGTTTATTTCTATATATATATATATATATATATAACCCTAAGAGCCGACGTTGCCCCCCCCCCCCCAAAAAAAAAAAAAAAAAAAAAAAATCAACAACTCTGGACTGGAGCCGCCCCTGGTGCGCTGTACCACTGGACCGCCACAAGCCCAGAGTATCTAATAATCAGACGTAATCTGACATTATAGTGTTTGTTATACACGATACAGAAGAAAACACATTGAAATATTTGGTTCACTGCGCTGAAGAAAAACTTTTTTTTCTGAAACTGATGGTTTTTTTTTCAAAATTTCGTATTTATTTAAGAATGAAACATTTTTTAATCTGATATCAACTTCTATAGACACATTTATTCACTCAACAGTATCCCCTCAGATAATCAAATTCGACAAGTTCAGTGGGGAATTGATTAAAAATATCTCCCCAGATACTAAACAATGTTTCACCTCCTTCCAATCAGAAGTATTTGTTTCAAAACTTTCTTCATATTTTATTACGCTGTCTTTGAAATCCGCCATTACACAGGCTATTAAATAAGACATTAAAGTAAATCTATTGACAACGAGATCTGATGCTCGTGATCTTTATTTTTTATTAGATAATAATTTTTACTCTCATATTGTTTTCTTCCTTAATTTTTCCTTCTTTCTGTTACAAGTGTAGGTTTCAGGCAAGTCGGCCGATCCCGACTGTCTTGATGATTTTAATCTGTGATTTCGTGGTAGAAATATGTGCTTAATTAATTCTGAATTGGTGTGATTTATATATAATAATCTACATTTCTTTTTTTACAAGCATTTTACATCTTTTTTTACGCCTTTTTTTACAAGCAAAAACATTTCCTATTTTCATTACATCACGGCCAAAATTATTTCTGTTCTTTGTTATAACACGCTTACATGCAAATGCATGTACAGAAAAACCTCGGCAAGTTGTCTCTGGCATAACATGTTACCAGGCCCTGATTTTCCATTAGGCCCGGTAGGCCCGGGCCTAGGGGCCCCCGAATGTTGCTCCCCCCAAAAAAAAATTATTTTAAAAGAAAAAAAAATTCCAAATTCAAATTTTTTATATTTTACCCTTTTTAATAGCAATTTTTTATAATATATCCTTTCAAATTTGATTGATTTGTTCATCATATGTATAGTTACATGTATAGTTCATCATATGTATGTTATAGTGTATATAAGGGATTAATAAGTTTTTTTGGTTGCATTGTATTGGCGTTTTAATGATGAAGTTAATATGTTGTATTGCTTTTTGTTATTTGGTAATGTTCTAGGCTTCTACGCTTCAAATAGCCAATTCTTGGTAAAATGGTACTTTTACAATGATTCATGATAATTTTTTTGTGTGTCAATGTTTGAAATTTTACGCCCAAGTCAGTGGTAGGGGACCCCCATCCCGAGTTGGGCCTATAGTCAAGAATTTTCTAAATCGGGCCCTGCATGTTACTTTGGATTAAACATTCTTTTCAGTTTCTCCTACCTTTCACCCACGACCATGTAATTAAATCGATACCTACTCCTCGCTATTTCAAATGTTCCTTTGAAAAATTTTACTACGCAAGAAAACTTGACAAAAATATTAGTGAGATAAAAAAAAGAGTTGGAGAATCCAAAGATTTATCACTTTAATACCTGGACCAGTTTCAAACCTATTCTTTTTCAAAATGAACCCCATCCCATAACTCAAACGACACTAATGTTTTAAAGTGAGGGAGTTTCGCTTTTATCGGCTATGTAGCAACCAATTCATATCACAAAAATATAAACTTAATTTAGGCGAAGCATTCAAACTCTAACGGTTTAAAGGTGATCGAGACACTCAATTTTCTTAAAAAGGTATATTTTTATTATATTTTTTATTAAATATCTCATTCTTTTAAATTTAAAAAAGCAAACTGTACATTTATTTTTATGATTATTACTCTGTCTTATACAACCTTTTTAAACTCTGCGTAAGCTCACCCTGCTCTACATTTGTGCTTTAAGTCTATTTGTCTTGTAACGGAATTTATATGAATTCCTATCTTTAAAAGGATATGTCTAAATTTCCCTATAAAGTATCTTTATGAAATTCTGTTGATAGTTTATTCCATGTTTTTATTAACTCGCTTTCTTGTTTGTTTGTGTGTTTGTCTAGTACAAATCTTGCAATCGATTTTTAACTAACTTACCGACTAGCTAGACATTTGAAACTTTTAAAATAGCTCAGAACGCGATGACAATGCACTTTTTTGATACTTTTAGCCATCTTTAAGCAGAATTGAATTAACCTTCAGTTGTTTTCAGTTAATTTTTTTGGTAGACTGTTGCAGCCATCTATCGCCCGGAACGGGAACGCAAAGTTAAACGCAAGTTAACTTCCAATTAACTTCATTTTCTTTCAAGTTGATGGGATAATTCATCAAAAATTTTTTAAAAAAGTATTTATTAATACATAGAATTGTCAAGTTTATATGATTCAACAGAAAATTCTTTTTTATCTTGTAATTATTTTATCTCTTTACTTTGTTACCTTTTTATTATACTGTCGTCAAGATTTTTGATTTAAACTAAAAATTCCAAAAAAAAGATTTACTTAAATGAAATGCTACTCTAAAATATTAATTTTCTGCCCTTTAAAGAGATTAATTCTGTCCATTATAGAGACTTTGCCCTTAAAAGACATTGATGCAAATATTAAGCATGCTAATCAAATAAAATTTAATTTTTACAGTTATTTTAATAAGTTTTGTCTTAATATTAAGTTAGTATTCAGGTACAAATACTGATAGGAAATGTGCGCAAATACAAAATTGGTTCTCAAGTGATCAAAGGAGTGGTAATAGTCAAAGCACATTTAATATATTGAGTAGCTGAATTTCAATCCACAAGCTGCAAATCAGGTTCGATTTATGAGACGACATGGATTTCTTTTCTTTGCCGGCTCTGGAGCGAGGTATATATTCACAGGACCTCGGTTATAAATTTTCTTTTGCCAAAAAAAGCTAAGGGTTAAGTCCACCACTGGACTTATGGGAAAATACCTGCGTATTGACATTTTTACGCAGAACTCTCACTGATAAAAGAAAATGAAAATGAACATTTCCTACTCGTGGTGTAAAATATTCTTCCTTATATTTTAAAGGACGGCCCGAGGTAACCTAGTGGTAGTGCGTTGGCTTCGGATGGAAGTTGGAATCCCGACGAGCGCGATTGAATATCTTCGTGTCTCGTAAAATAAAACGTAAAATCCGTTGTGGCCATTTCCGGCCTTCCCGCCATTTCCTTTAGATGTGTGAGCGGGAAAATGGAATCAGCTGGCCAGAGGAGCAGATGTTTTATCCGATTAAAATAGAGTGACGCCATAGTGTCTACGGACTAGTCACTTCTGGACAATAGGGAAACTCTCTGACATTTTGATCGATACGGTAGTTATCGATATTCTATCGATAAGTGAGTTCACGGAATTTTGCGCCCGAAACCCAGGACCGACCAATAAGGGCAACTCCGTAAGAGTGGAAATTGGTCTTCCTCCCGCCAGGGAAAAGGGCAGAAGATCCTAGAGTGATCCGAAGTGATCTTGTGTGATATCTGAGAGTGTTGAACACGGAGAGTTTTCCGAAGGTAAAAAACAAAGAGAAATTGTTTTTTTCTCTCCGGTTTTCATTGGATAGGTTCTAAGGGGCAGAACTTGCTCTTAGAAGCCCTCAGAGCGACGAGTTCTGTTCAGGGATAACTATCCCTTGTCACTTCCAAGATAACGATCTTCAGACAATTCAGCCGATAGCTCGCGCTGATATTTGCGGACTGTCTTCATCCTTCTGTGTCCGGAATTTATGTTTTCCGAGAATTCGACAAGCTGATACCAGTTGTGAACTCTACTCGTCCTTTTCTGAACTGTAATTTACGTTCATATCTTTACGAAGAAATTACTCATATCTATCCAAAAGCATGCATGTTAAATTTAATTAATCGTTAGTCTGGCTGTTTATTTTTATTCACGTATCCTATGACAAGCGCTTCCTGCGTTATAGAAATGAAATCTAATGTCACGGGTACATATGTTACATCCGTATACCGTTTTATCTGAACACGCCTGTTTTGCAAATTCTATACTTTGTTAACTACACTGCTGGCCACTGTAAATGCAACACCCTGAAGGAAACATGCAAATAACATGAAATTTACAACATGCATTAGCGGAGGTGATATATGCAAATGATTAGAATTTCAGCGCAGACGCACATCACGCGTGCCTGTGGCGCCACTTCAAAGCGCTATTTAAGGCTTGGAGATTTCGACGATTTCAAGTTCGGCAATTGTGTTTTTCTTGTGGTTTTTCAAAAAACGTTCAATTATGCCTCGTCGAAAACAGCGATCATCTTTTGATCAAGTATCCGAGTTCGACAGAGAAAGGATAGTGGCCTACCGAGATTGTGGATTATCTTTCAGGGAAATCGGTAGTCGTGTTGGACGAAACCAAACAACTGTAATGCGGATATGTGATCGTTGGATGCAGGAGGGTACGACGGACCGGCGTGTTCGATCGCATCCACATCAGCGCACCACTTCACGTGATGACAGGCAAATTGTGCGCATGGCAGTGACGGATCGCTCAGTCACATCACGAACCATAGCACAGCACATGCTGTCTGTAACGCATCATCCAGTGTCTGCGCGTACCATTCGACGCCGTTTACAGCAGAGTGGTCTGTCCGCAAGACGTCCATTGCTTTGTCTACCCTTGACGCAGAACCACAGACGTCTCCGCCGCCAATGGTGCGATGACAGAAGGATGTGGACGGCAGAACGGAATGAAATTGTCTTTACTGACGAGTCACGCTTCTGTCTGCAACACCACGATGGTCGCATTCGAGTCTGGAGACACCGTGAAGAGAGGATGCTGAACAGCTGCGTTATCCACCGCCACACTGGTCCTGCACCGGGTATTATGTTATGGGGCGGTATTGGATATCACTCTCGCACACCTCTAGTACGCATTGCCGGTACTTTAAACAGCCAGCGCTACACCTCCGAGGTGTTGGAGCCAGTTGTCCTTCCTTGCCTTCAGGGTTTGCCCACAGCCATATTTCAACAGGATAATGCGCGACCACACGTGGCACGCATTGTCCAACGGTTCTTCGTCAATGGCCAGATTGAATTGCTTCCCTGGCCGCCTCGCTCTCCGGATCTTTCGCCGATAGAAAACATGTGGTCCATGGTTGCTCTACGATTGACCCAGATTCCATCCCCAGCTGCCACAGCAGATCAACTTTGGCAACGTGTGGAAGCTACTTGGTCTGCTGTACCCCAAGAACTTATCCAAAGTCTCTTTGAATCAATGCCGAGGCGTGTGGCAGCGGTGATCTCCAACAATGGCGGCTACTCTGGCTACTGATTTTGGCAGGAACCACACTTCACAGAAGTCTATAAATTTAATCATTTGATACTTGGTCAACATGTTATCTACAAAATAAATTTTGTTGTGATATCTCTTGTCTTTCTTGGTGTTGCAATTTGGGTGGCCAGCAGTGTAAGTGAAAACTTAGTCTACAGAAGGTCGTTCGCACTTTATGGAAACGATTTTGTGATTTGTTTTTGGCGTTTGCATTTGGAGATAAATATTTGGCAACTTTAGAAAAATCGTCTGTTATTGTTTTGCTTTGATTGAAATGTAAAATAAAAGATTTATTTTGAAAATGGCTCCTAAAATTGATAGATGGCTCGAAGATAACTGCACTTTAAAAACTGTTAAACTGCACTTTAAATTTCATCCACCAAAGGAATTTAGGAGCATTTAAAACACACTAGACTAGATTTTTCTCCGAATAACTAAAATTTGAAAAATATTATTTGCAATTTTTTTTAAAACGAAAATGTTCCAAGGTGTAAAATTTTTTTCACTCTTACGGAGTACAATTAAAAAAAATCTTTCAATCTGAGTCGGGTATCCTTGGACACATCTTCTCCATAGTTTAACATTGAAATGAGCTAATCCAACAGGGATAGTACACAGCAGCCTTAATACAGTTTAGCCCTGGGATTCTAAAGAGTATTACACTAGAGAACTACAATGGAAATAGCTAAAAAGAGTTTTGTTTTACTAAAGTGAGACTTGTGATGGATATTTAGAGCACCTGACAGTTGCAGGTGTGAGAGTAAATCATTCACCCCGAGGAACGAGTACATCGATTTGTATCACAATCTGTCGGGCTTGAGAGTCATTCATTCAACTTAATATTTGTTTTAAATGGGCCCTACTAGTATTTTTTTTAAATAAAAAAAATCCCGTGGCACCCCTGGTCGATCTCACGGCACCCTGAAGGCCCGCTGCACACCGGTTGGGAATCACTGTTTTAGGGAGTCGCCGAACATTGTCACAAGGAAAAAAATATGTAATAAAAATAGTCAGTATAATCAGTGTTGTCGGGCTGGAATTGTGTCATGAATGAATTTTTTTTGAGAGATTTCAGTAAATGAGCAATTTTTCAAGCAGCAATCCTCAATGGCTGATGTTTGAACGACACATGTGTGAGGTATTGAATCAAATTTAACCCCCCTTTCTGGTTTAAATAACCCGCCGTTTGAAGTAGAAACGTGCGAATACAAATGAGCGGCGCATTTCTATTAGATGGGAATCCCCGTGGATAGCGTACCCCATGGATAGCGTACAGTGAGAGGTAAAACCACGAGGCGAGGTCGGACGGAGGTGAGCGGCGAACGAAAAACAATTGAAGAAGTGGTGATCGCTTTACCGTACAGCAATCGGACATTATGAAGCTTACCGAAGGGTTTTGAAGTTGGCTATCGTTCCAGCGACCTGGTGATAAAGTGAAGACAGAAAGGTTAGGGTGGCATATGTACAAGCAGTGACGTGACTGAATTCTAGCAGGGTTTCCGTAATATAGCTCCCAGGATTAAGGCTGCTATGTACTAAGAAAAAAATCGTATTTCCCTTTTCCTCTTCTTGCAGATTCTTGTGGTGGGAGGAGTCCAGTTGAGAGTTAATGAAGTCCACCCCCCTTAGGATTGACATTTTGAGGGATTTTAATGACTCTCTCTCTATAGGGGTGTTAAGCGGGGCCCCAAATTGTTTATTTAAAATATATTTTTGTCACCTATTTACAGGTACATAAATGCCGATAATCCAATAAAATTGGTATTGTCAGATAGCCTGAACTTTTCTGCAAAGCGCTACCGGATTTATTTTATAAATTTCGTTCACCGAATGAATTTATGAGCGTTTAAAACACACTATACCAGATTTTCCCCCCGAATAATTTAAATTTTAAAATATTAATTGCATTTAAAAAAAAACGAAAAAGGTACACAAATCTAAAATTTCTTTCTCTATGACGGAGTAAAATTTTTTAAAAAAATCTTTGATTCCAAGTCGGCAATCCGTGGACAAATTTTCTCCATGGGTTAACATTGAGGAGAGCGAATCCAATGGGGTTAGTACATAGCAGCCTTAACACGCGTGATAAATTCCCCGTTGCCTGCTAGCAATTGAGTACGGTATTTATGTAATCCAATTGTGTTGTAATAAACAGAGTTTAGTGTAGAAAACCTCGTCGCATCTTGTTGATGGTGAGTTCGTAGTATATACATTTTAGCATATACGTTATCACAAATTAAGGTAAGGAAACAGGGAACTTCCCACATGTTAACTTTCTCGGTATGCAAGAATCGATTCAAGTAAATTAGTCGCTAATAATCTGATAAACTTATGAAGTAAACCTGCAGTAGAAGCAGAAATATTGAATTTATCGTCACCTATACGTTCGTGTAACAGCATGATATTGAATGATTCGTGGAATGGTTTGGAATGAACAATAATATCTTCAACATGGATGGGAAAAATTTAGGTTTTATAACTCAAAAGATTAATATAAGAGAGAGATGATATGTTATAACAGATGTTGGGAATCAATGCGCTAAAAGGACGTTTCTCACACACGGAGTCTTGAAAGCAGTGTTGGAACTTTAATTCCTCTGTGGGAAAGTTTGGGAATGTAAAAATATTTATCAACTGGGAGGCGACAAATTTCGAACAAAATCGCTCGCATGACTTTACATTATTTATAAGTAAATAATTTCTTTGCCCTGACATAAAATAAAATAATTGCAAGATACAAAAACTTTTTATATACCATGTTTTTAAATTTTCTGTTGAATCATATAAACTTGACGATTCTATGTATTAATAAATACTTTTTAAAAATTTTTTTTGATGAATTATCCCATCAACATGTAAGAAAATGAAGTTAATTGGAAGTTAACTTGCGTTTAACTTTTCGTTCCCGTCCCGGCCGGTAGATGGCTGCACCAGTCTACAAAACAAAATGAACTGAAAATGAATTCAATGCTGCTTAAAGATGGCTCAAAGTATCAAAAGAATGCATTGTCATCGTGTTCTGAGCTATTCTAAAAGTTTCAAATGTCTAGCTAGTCGAGTTAGTTAAAAATCGATTGCAATATTTGAACTGGACAAGCACACAAACAAACGAGAAAGCGAGTTAATAAAAACATGTGAAAAATGCGCTAGACGAAGTTATAACTTCTGCTGGATATTAAATGCGCATGCTTACGAGCTTCCGAAGCGATTTATTTCTAAAACAGAGCTTTTCTGTTAAATAATACCATCGAGAGATTACATAGATTCTAAAATTCCATCCCAACAACTTGTCTATTCCATATTTTTAAAATTCTGACAATATATTTCTCCTAAGTTCCAAATCGGGTATTGAATTGAAAAACAACATATTTTATTCCTCTTTTGAAATCGAATTGCGCTATTTCTCGGTGTTACTTACCACTCCGAAACGAATTTAAATCGATTTTTCTCTCTCGCGACGTAACGACAGGGACGGTACGCGGCGAACTTCCGCCCAACTTCCGCTGGATTATTATCACTCGTTAGCACGCACCGGGTCGTAATGAAAGTTATAGAAAATTTGTTCCCGATACTTCGAAACAGGAAATGATCGAATCCCGACTGCATTATTCGGTGAACAATGCCGATTCCTCTCCGTAATAGAAAATCGAGTGAATCATAATTTACAGTTGCGGAATATTTCCCATTCTCAGCACTGGTTATTTGTGAATCGAGATAGCTATTGTAATGCGGAGTCCCCCCCCTCCTCCCCCTTATTCATAATGAAACAAGCTGATAATTAGGCGCAGAAAATGTTAATTAAAAGCACGAGGCGTAGAAATAATTTTCAGATCATGTCTATTTATACATACACGAGGAACGATGCGCGAACACATAAAAGTGACGTTAGAGAATTAATAATTGGAATCAATGTCACAAACCTTTTAGTATGAATGCAGAATAAGTAAGAGCATAAGAACACATCATGCGGGGGAATTTATTTTCAATAGATGTGACAAGCGTAAAATATTAGTGGTTTAAATTCATGTTTGCAATTTTTATTGGATCGACATTAAAGAAATGTTGAATGATTGTCATAATAATGTTGAAGACGAATAATACCGTTGATATGTCAACCCTATATATAATAATCATGTTTTTTTTTTGGGGGGGGGGGTTTCTAATGCGGACATTCGCACTTTTAAACCGCGAAAATTTGTTGATTACTTTTTATCTAGGAGCACAATACAGACGATTCAACATTGCTCCCTTGTTCCAAATAAATTTTGATCAAACACCCCTTCTCCTCCCCCCCCCAAAAAAGGGTGATATGTGGAGGGTTCACACCTTCCCCCACCCACTGACATCAGAATCGCTTTTTAAACAAGCTTTTTAATTATCTATCTATCTATCTATCTATCTATATATCTATCTATCTATCGAGTGGTTAAATTTTATCTTTTACCGTATTTTAATATTTTTTTTGTCAATTTATGTCGTTTTAATGCCCGTGACGATAAATTAATTTAAAGTATCACGAAAAGAAAAGAAACCACTTGATCAGAATTTATTAAATTAAATTCTAAAAATTAATCTTTAAAAATTTACCAAAAATCAGAAAATGGAGGTAAAGATTCGAAAAAGGTTTCATTTTAAAGGAATTTTTCTGATCTTTCTCTTGATGTAAATTTTATAATCCTCAGATTATTATTTTAAATGCAAACTTAAAAAAGTTACAAAAACAGCTTAAAAATTTAATTAAAAAAATCTAAGAAGATTTTTTCAAAAATCTTTCTTAGTGCACTCCTACACTATTAGAAGAATTGCTATGCAAAATTTCAGCCCTTTAGGTCCAGCGATTTCGTCTGTCTGTCAGTCAGTCAGTTAGTCAGTAAAGGAACTGTTTTATATACAGGTAGCCCTCCTACAGCATGGCATCTTACAACACGGTTTCGCTCTAACACGATAAGATGAATTACGGGAACCCTCGTATAACAGTGCAACCTGTAACACGGTTTCTCTCGAACACGATAAAAAATTGCGAAAAACTTTGTACAACACTGTACTTCTATAGCACTAGATAACATGATTTTTGTTTAACACATTTAAAAACTAAATTACCTTAAAATAACGTCGGGAAGGAATAATGAACTTTAGTGGCTTTACATGAAAATGTGTAAACAAATTATAATTTATTTATTTATAACTCTATAAAATTACAAGAAGGCCTAAGCTTAGCTGAAAATCTCGAATAATTTTTCCTGAATGCAGACCCTTCCGCTGAAAGAAGCCGAAAATTCAAAAGGGAGCTACAAAATTGTCTATCTCAATACCGTGAATCTACAATGACCTTGTAAGGACCAGCAAATAAACCAAAATTACTGATTTTTTAAAGAGGATAGAAGGTGCAAAAAATCTAAATGAAGAAAAAGGTTCTGAAAGTGAATGTGATATCGTTCAATCGAAAAAACGTTCTTGTTTGATTGTACTGAGCACTGATGAGGAAGACATTTATTAAATTAAGGTCGCATTAAAAGAAAATAATATTTTTTTTTGTTTTTCGTTTTGTGTTATATATACATTTATATTTTTTATGAAAATTAAGTTGCTTATATGGAATTAAAAAAAATACTTGTTTTTAATAATTTTTCAGAACGTAACCCCCTTTTTTGAACTGTCTCTGGGTCTCATATAACGCGGTTTCACACAACACGGCATTTTCTAGAATCCTATCTACCGTGTTATAGGAGGTTTACCTGTATATAGATTAGTCTAAGTTGGAACTTATGTATGAAAAAGAGCAGATTAAACACCACTGAGTGCTAGCAATAATATAGTGCTAGCAGGCCTCACGCTGTTGAAGAGCATATAGCATAAATGCTCTATTCCCTCATATAGCATTAACTGTAGACACGCACATTTGACGAGACGGTACGGATATTAAAAAAAATAAAAAATAAATAATCGTTCTGTCTGAAGAACTTTAGAATTTGTGATTGAAATTGGTTTCGCTAGTGGAATAAAATTTCAGATTACTGATTTCTCTTTCTTCGATGTGCTTTTAGTTAGATCTTTATTAAAACACGTTATTAACACTAGAACCGCGGAGCGGGTCAATTTGACCCAAAACGATGTTTAATTTATCACCACGCGAAAAGTATCGATTGAAAAAACAATTCCTTTTATGACTTTTAATATTTTAGGGTGAACAACAATTTACCAAATTTAAAAATTCGTAACATAAATATTTTTCCGATTATCAACACTTATACCTAGAACCGCGGAGCGGGTCAATTTGACCCGTAAGAAATGTTAATGCGCAAATAACGAAAAACAGATGCCATTGTTCGAACTGTAACTGTAAATTACTACTACCCCACCCTAGAATTCCTTAAATGGACTGTACCAGAAGGGGGAATAGTGAAGGTTTTTCAGTCAAGGTCATTATATTAGGTTTGAAACACGAACTACGTTCGAATGCAGTGAAAAATTACTGCGAATATTATAAGACTTTTTGAAGTTGTTTTTATTCTGTAATTAGTATATGTATAAAAACTATGTCACGATGCCGTAATCTTGCTGTTCAGGAAGCTTTAGAATATTTAAAACAATTATCTGAAAAGGATTCAGAAGGTTCGGAAAAAGAAGGTTTCTCAAGATTCGATTTTTAGTAGTGAGGATGAATACCTGCCTGCAAATGAATAAAATTTGGATTCGGATGAATAAAATTAAAGTGAAGATGACTCTGGCAATGCTCTAACAATCCCTGGTCCTTCTCATCGCAATACTGAGGATAATTTATCTGATAAAAAATAAAAATCAAACATTCCAAGAAAAGATACACACACGCAAAGAAATTTGAAAAAGAAATCAACATTAACGTTCAAATATGGAAATAATGAAGATGGCAAAGATGGGACAATTTGGAATGTCGCTCAATTAGGAACAAACGATAGAAGAAGAAAATCAAAGTGTAATATTTTGAAAGAAGTTGGGGGCCCAACACCACATGCTAAACGCAATGTTATCGACAACAGTCCTTCAAGTGCTTGGAGACTTTTTATAGATGAATGGATATTGAAACACATAAAGAAATGTACTGAAGATGAAGCTCATCGGCAGATTCAAGAAGGAGAATGGAATATAACATTAGAAGAAATAGATGCTTTTATATAAATTTTATATGCACGTGGTATATATTGTGCAAAAGGACTTGAACTGGATAGCTTGTGGTCAAAGAACTGAGGACCACCATTTTTCCAAAATACAATGTCAAGAGACCAATTTCGTGAAATAATGGGATTTTTACGCTTCTACATAAAATAAACAAGATCAAAGCGTCTAGAGACAGACAAATTTGCCCTTATTTCGGATAACTGGAATCGTTTCAGGGAAAATTGATAGACTAACTATACATCAGGTCCTGTTGTAACTCTAGATGAACAGTTATTTCCTACAAAAGCTAGGTGTAGGTTTATCCAATACATGCCAAACAAACCAGATAAGTGTGGAATCAAGTTCTGGTTAGCTGCAGATTTGACTCAAAATATCTGATAAAGGGATTCTCGTATGTTGGAAAAGATAACCAAAGTCCATCCAACGTTTCTCTTTCTGAACATGTAGTGCTTCGACTAATAAGTCCATATGAGAACAAAGGTAGAAATGTCACTACGAACAACTATTTCACGACACTGAAGCTTGCAGAGGCATTGAAATCCAAAAACACTAGCCTTGTAGGAACTGTAAAACGCTCATGAAGAGAAATACTAGTCTCTGTAAAAACGTTAAAATCCACATTGTATTCGACTACGGTACTAACCCATAAAGACATGAGTCTAACTGTTTATCAAGGTAAAAAAGATTAAAATGTTTTGTTGCTAAGTGGTCTCCATCCAAACGTAGAAATTGCAGATAACCCAAAAAAAACTACCTGATATAATCGCTTTATACAACGCAACTAAATACGGTGTGGACGTGATTGAACAAATGGCAAGGAAATTTACAGTCAAGTCTGCTTCACGTAGGTGGCCGGTGCAGGTTTTTTTGTAATATTTTGGACCTTGCTACAATCAATGCCTGAGTTTTATATAAAGCTGTAACTGGAAAATCTATGAGTAGACGGCAATTCATTCAAGACTTGGTTGAAGAATTGCGATAAAAGTTTGTTCTCTCCCGACATAAAAAGGTGGCAAAAAGAGCATGTGAAGCAACCAATGAAAACGACGGACAACCAAAAACTAAGCGTAACGAGTCCGATGCCACATTTCGAAATGTGAAAATAAAACTCTAGATATCTGTTCAAAATGTAAAGCACCCATCTGTGGAAAATGTACAAAACTTATTAATCAGTTTTGTACAAAATGCATACAATAAATTGGATTTTATAATCTGTAAAACTAAGTACTGATAAAATTTTTAGTAACTCATAAAATTTCTAAATTTTAATTTTTTGAAATTATGTCTAAACATATTAAAAAGAGATACTCTGTTTTTCCATTGAAATTAGTAAATTTATGTCATATTATTTTAAAGAGATATATTATTATACTCAAGGACATAAAATTTTATATAATACAATTTTGTAAAAATTTAGTTAATTTCTCTTGATTTATATAAATTATTTAATGTAAATTCTGAGAAATATTGATTATTATTTAAAAAATAAAATGTTTTAGTTAAATAAATTAAGCGCTTGTGCATATTTTATAAGTTTACTATCTAGGGTAAAATTGACCCGCTCCGCGGTTCTAGGTATATCGAAAGTCCCGCGGTTCTAGTGTTAAAAAAAATATTTTAAAAATAATTTAGTTCCTGGAAAACTCACCTAAATTGCCATCTTTTATAAAGCCAAAAAATGTACTTAATAAATTTTAGGAACCAAGCATTTAATTGAAAAGGTGTTTTCTCAGAAGAATTCTAACTATTACAAGACCACACGTCGACTGCTGCAATATCTTTCACTCCCAGGTTTTAAAAAATTCAAGTTACTCTGTGCTTTTTTGTTAGAAAGTTCAATTAAATATTTAAATCTATTCGTGTTATTCAAAATTCAAGAAACGGAGTTTATTATTTATAATTAACTAGCTGAAAACCCGCGCTTCGCTACGGAGTACATTCAAATTAAATACAACGGTCAACGTATGCAATTTATGACAAAAAATAAATATATATATTTATAATAAATGCGATGATCAATGTATACAATTGATGTAAAATATATATCTATCTATATATATATATTTATAAAAAAATCGTAAGGGATATGCATTTTTTTGGATAATATCCAATCGTCTGCTGCATTAGAAAGAGAAAAAAATATTTTTTTGTCTATTTAGTTGTTACGCACGTGACGATAAATTTATTGAAAGCACCAGAAAAAGAAATCACGTGATCAGCATTTAATAAATTAAATTCTAAAAATTAATCTTTAAAAATTCACGAAAAATCAGGAAATGGAGGTAAAAATTCGAAAAAAATTTCATTTTGAAGGATTTTTTATGATCTTTCTCGTGATATAAATTTTATAACCCTCAATGTATTATTTTAAATGCAAACGTAAAAAAAAAGTTTAAAAAACAGCTTAAAAACTTAATTTTAAAAAATCTAAGAAGAATTTTTGAAAAATCTTTCTTAGTGCACCCCTACACTATTAGAAGAATCGCCGTGCAAAATTTCAGCCCTTCAGGTCCAGCGGTTTGGTCTGTGCGTTGTATGTCAGTCAGTCAGTCAGTGTATGAATGAGTCAGTTACGGAACTGTTTTATATATATAGATAGATATAGATTAAACGTTTGTCACTTTGAGAAACGTTTAATTGACAAAACGTTTACAATATAGACGTTTACAATATAGACGTTTACAATATAAACGTTTACAATTGACAAACGTTTATAGATACACATTGGTATCTCAAAATTAGAGTAAGAGATGAAATAAAAATACAAAAATAAAAAAAGGATTTTAAGTAAAGAATGTTTTTTTAATTATTTTAAGCACGTAAAATAATATTCAAATTAATATTACGTTACTTAATAATTGTGTGCACGTCCGCCATCTTGGATTTTTTTTCGCCAACTTGGCGATTTTACCGTGTTTTGAGGAGTGGAAAAATTTTCGCCAATGTGTTTTAAGCGGTGTTTTCAAAACGCTGGACTTTGAATTTCTTTAGCTTTTTTAATAAAAACCACCTGTTTAAATTATGAAACTTAGAAAATTTTTTGAAAAATCATTTAAACGTTGGACTTAGATTTATTGTTGGGTTTTTGATAAAAACCACTTTTTTCTGAAAAAATCATTCTCAATTATTGGAAATTTTGGGTTTTTCTTTTAGCTTTTTTAATAACAACGACCTTTTTAAATTGTGAAACTTAGAAATATTTTTGAAAAATCATTTAATCGTTGGACTGAGATTTTTTTTTGTCATTTTTAATTAAAAACTACCTTTTCAAATTATGATCCATATGAAAAATTTGGTCAAATGAATTTTACTTACAGATAAAATTTCAATGCCATCTATTCAGTTTGCCCTAACTCTTTGACTAATAGCAAGGAATCACCAAAATATTATGCCAATATATTGTTAATTAGAAAAAAAATACAGCATTTTCGTACCACCTAAATAACTTGCAATTTAAAAATTATCTAAAATTCAGCTTTGAAAATTGTAAAATAATTATGAACCCATAAATTTATGGTGAGTAACCAGATCCTCTTTTTTTTTTTTTTTTTTTCGTTAGGGCATTGTGGTAATGAAATTTTACTTCAGATTTGACCTTAACCAAATATTTGGTGCATACAATAAAATCGGGACAAGGATTATTTGACCATTTATCCTGCTGTGTTGGAAATAAGAAAAAAAAACCTTTTCCTAAGCCAATAACTTAACCTTAACTAACTTTTTAACTTAGGTTCCTGGGGAGAGAGAAGTTGAACTTCAGTTATTTAAATTTATTTGTAATCCACTACAACTTGGAATTATAAAATATTTTAAAATATATTGTATTTAAAATGTATACTGTATTTTACATTTTACGAAAAAATGATGGCAGATAATTTTTACTTCAAATAAATGAAATCGTGTATCATTATAGTATACTAATTGACAATCGATAAACAAAATTAAAAGCAACTTAAATTTAATAAGTTAACGAAAAACTGATAATGGATTCAAAAATTTTCAACAAAAAGACTCTTAGTTTTAAAAATAATTTACTCTTTTGAGTCTAGTCAATTTGACTCAGATTTCCAGGTCAAGGCCAAGATCTGACCTAAAATTATTATACTGTAATTAAAAGATCACATCAGAAATAACTGTTTGATCTTAAAATTAGAGAATTTGACATTGGGTTATTTTTACCAGAACGCAATAATTATCGCCATGCGAAATGCGCCAAACCCTGGCGGAAAAATCCGAGATGGCGGCCGTGCACACAAATCTAGAGTATCCCCCCTAACTTTATTTCTACTGATCAGATATACATAATATATAGCCTATGTCCATCTGGAAAAATGTACCTTTCAAACAGTGAAAGAATTTTTCAAATAGGTGCAGTGGTTCCGGAGATTACCCTCCACGTACAAAATCTGCTCTCTCTTTATATATTAGTATAGATATGAAAATTGATTTTTCTTCTTTCATTTAATTATTTTGGTGAAAACGTTCACGATTCATTTACGAACGTAAATGAATCGTGAACGTGTAATAATTACGAACGTAAATGAATCGTAAATGAATGTTAAAACGTATCACGTTTTAACGTAGGATTACGTTCCTTCATAACGGTTCTTCGGAAAGGAAAATGTCAGACGCTAAAATCGTCCGACCACCCGTCCTCGCGTGTTATAATTTTGGCAGCGCGCCAAACCCAGTCTATCGCTTGGACAAATTAAACAGAAAAGTACCAAGATGCATCAAAATTTTGACATACATATATGTACATATATACATACGTACATATTACATATATGTACATTATACATACGTACATATTACATATATGTACATTATACATACGTACATATTACATATATGTACATATATACATACGTACATAAATATATAGATGCATATATACATACAAAAGAGGTAAGCAATGATAAGTAATCCTACGTTATTCACCCGCGGAAGAGACTACTTGAATTTTTTTTTTTTATACTTGGCTTAGAGCCATATAGAGCCAGCAGGAAGTTGGTGTGTTTGTGTGTGTCTGTGCGTGTGTGGGTGTGTTTTCTGGGCCTCTGACGCAATTTTATCTGATTTCACAAGCATGTAGCGTATTGGAAAATCCGTATAGAGCAACACTTACTTCTAAAGTTACATTTAGTTAATTTAGTAAGCAACATTTAGTTTTTCCGTTTTTTAAGTAAAAATTTTTTGATACCAAAAAAAAAGAAAAAAAAGTAAAGAAGGAAAACCCCGAAAAAATAGAAAAAAAAAACAAAAAACAACAACAACAGTTTTCAATCGATATCACGTGGTTAAATTTTATAACAAAAAAATTCCTCTTTGTAGACAGGTAGCAGCAGTGAAATTTGAAAGAAACTGCTGTTTTTATCTTCGCCTTGAAAAATGGGCTTTGAAATATAATTGAAAATATCTATTACTCAGTAACCCATGGCTCAATTTTGGCGAAACTTTTACTTCTCTTTCATTGTTAACAGGAGTGTTACAATGAAAGAGAACCCTCCCTCAACAGACACTACAGCATTACATTATATTACACTATCGTATTCGATTTTAGTATAATGAATTACAGGAGAAAAAAAATACCCTCAGAGTGTAATACGAATTCAATCGCTTAATTTTCCATCTTCGATAGTATTGATCCACTTTTATTGATTTTGCTCGTATATTGTAGTGAGAGACATTTGTTCAATTTTACCTATAGTCCGACCACGGAAGCAAGGTCCCTGGAAGCTGTTGCGCATGCGCGAGAAAAGCTAGTCTACTTAGAAAATAGGGGAAAACGTCATATTTTCGGATGTGATTGTTTATGAAATACGGAATGCATTTCAGACTACTTTTTGTCCGCAATTTTAAAGTTATTTTTTAAAACTTTATTTTTGATCGAATATGTGAATAATAATTTCAAAATAATAAAAAAAAAAGAAGCAAATCTATTTAAAAAATAGGAGTTTTATAGGAGTGGATATTTTCGGATTACATCAAAGTCAAAATTATCTAAAGCTACGTTTTCGGTGGTTCTTTTTTTCTGACGTTTCCTCGGAGATTCAAATTTTGGAGTTTCTTCACCCTTTGCTTCTCTGCGCATTCTTTTTTACACTGGACATTGATATCCCGGTCATTTCACTAGCTCTCTTTGGGGATTGCGAAACTGGAACAATAACATTTCCTTCTAGTGCTTCTTTATCACACAATTTAATTACATTGTGAATTATACGTTTACAATCACTACGGAACGGCTTATTCCGAGCAGTCGTATTGGGTAAAGGATGCATTAATTTTAATATAATAATCAAAATAACAGACGAGGAAAAAGCAAGCAAGCACAGTTAGTAACCGATTCTAAAGAATGTCGAGAGAATACAAGACTTTTCCCCCTCCTTCCTCAGCAGCCTTACCTAAAGCGTGAATAGAATCGTCTTGGCACTATGCCAACCGTGGTTCTTCGTACTGTGGTCGGACTGTAGATATCTCTCTCTTGTATCGCAGAGAATGTTATTGAGCATTTGTTCTCGATATTTGGAAAGAGAAAGTAAATAGGTCAAATCCTGCAGCTCCGTTATGCAGACCGCATTCGCAGCGGATTCTTTTAATTGCAGAACACTGAATCATAATTAATATTTGAAATATATATCCATCACTTTTACCGTTAACGTCGATTAATTGAAATGACGTAGGTAATGGAGTTTCTCAATAGGAGAATATTTTAATTAAAACTAAGAGATTTCGGAAATCTAGCTTTCTGCTCATATCTGTCTATAAATGTTCGAGGAATAGCTACAACACTTACGATTTGAAAGGTCACTAGTTATTTTTCTCGAACAATATTGGTTTCAGCCTCGGATGAAATATTGTTCTTATCGCATAGAGAAGTAGTTCCTAACCTTTCGTTGCACAGGGCCCACTTTCCGAAGAAAAAATTCGTCGGGGACCGTTTCCAAACCAACTCAGGCAAAATGAGGCAAAAATGAGTTTAATGTTCTGTATAAAGGAAATATGTGTGATAAACAGCTTTAATTAAAAGTTACACATTGTTACGAATTTTGTAAATATTGCATTTTGTTTCGTTAAAATGGCTTCTATGGAAGAGCTACTGTAGCTGTGTATTTAACATGGGAGTCTATAGGAATCTCGCTAAATAGAGTTTTCGCCAAATTGGCGATGCATTGAGTGACTTATTTTGGTCGTCAAATTTGGTGATATTTCGCCAAATGGTCGCCAACTTGCCGACTAAACCTTTCTAGAAGCTTCTAGAAATATCTAGCTGAGACTGGCCTATAGGGAGCGCTTTGGAAATCCGTAAATATCACTGGAATAATTCCAGTGCACCTGATATTCGCACTGGAACTCAGTTCAATTTCCCAGTGAGAATTGAATGTTTTGAAACTGCATTAATTGGCGTGTATTGTATTGAAAATTCTGGTATCTTGACTTGTGTTTTTAGAATTTTCTGCTGTATGGAAGACAGTTGTTACTTGTTTTATGTTTGAATTTGTGTATTCGCCTGAAGAATTTACATAATAATAAATTTATTTTGTGCGAACTTTCTGAAGAGATTTTATTCAATCCTAACGAACTCAGGAAAACGGAACAATATAAGACTTAATAACTGTAGCAAACTTAACATAAAAGTAATTGAATGACTAATATAAAAGCCTTTGAAAACTTAAAAATGAATGGCAAAAAAAGAAAAAAGAAAAGTGTTACTAGTTGCAAAATTGCTGTGACGCTGCTACTTCGTGTTGTAGAAAATTTATCAGGGATTTTTAAGCAGATCAGAGATTATTCGTACTCAAAACGTCAGAAAACAAAATAAATACAGGAATTTTTAGAATTTTCTGAAAAAAATTTGTAAAAAAATTATTGTGTTTTAAATTTTATAAAATTGTTATATTCGTCGCTGTTTTTAAACGATAAAACCAATTTTTTTGTTTTAACATCACTTCATACTTTGCGGACCTTTTTTTTTGGTTCTCTAGGATCATCGGTTAAGAACCACTAGCATAAAGTAATGGAAAAGTAACGCAATACGTAACTGAAAACAACTGGAGAGCGGCCAATTATATTTATGGTGGCAGTACTAGCTCATCACCCGTAAAACACTAATTTGACTTCTCGTTCTCCAACTCTGAAAACTTTTTTTTCAAGAAGTAGCCGCTAGATGGCGGAAGTTACTTACTAATGCAAATAGTGGTTTTTATGTAGCTTGCTTAGAATGGTCATGTTTTAACTTGTCATAGACTGTGTTAAATATAAACACGAATTGAAACATGTTAATAATAAAAATACACACTTATTTCTTGTATTTATTATAATGGTTTAATATAGCTTAAATGTTTTCGTTCGTATAAGATTAGGAAGCGCGCGCTTGGGGCTTCCGATTGTCAGCCAGCCCCCCCCCCCCCCCCAAAGTTAAAAGCTCCAAAAAGTGACAGGCCCTGATTTTTCATTAGGCCCGGACCTAGGGCTCCCTCCAAAATTTTAACTCTAAAAGGAAAAAAAAAAAAAAGAAAAAATTCCCAATTCAATTTTCTTTTATTTTACCTTTTTTAATAGAAGTTTTTTTATATATCCTTTCAAAATTGATTGATTGATTGGTTATCATATGTATAGTTATATGTATAGTTCATCATATGTTTGTTGTAGTGTATATAAGGGATTACTAAGTTTTTCTGGTTGCATTGTATTGGTGTTTTAATGATGAAGTTAATATGTTGTATTGCTTTTTGTTATTTGATAATGTTCTAGGCTTCTACGCTTCAAATAGATAATTCTTGGTAAAATGGTACTCTCACAATGATTCATGATTATTTTTTTTGTGTGTCAATTTTGGAAAATTTACACCCACATCAGTGTTAGGGGGCCCCCATCCCGAGTTGTGCCTATAGTCAAGAATTTTCTAAATCGGGCAGTGAAAAGAGATACATTTTTTGGGGCCCTCAAAACTACTTTGCGTTTGGGGCCCACCAAATGTTTGAACCGCTACTGGATTGGGCACAAAAAAAAAAAAAAAAGATGACGAGCACTTTCAACCAAACAACCACTGCTAAAACTTGACAATTTGATTGGTAGTTCTTGTGTTAAAGCACATTGTAATGCAAGAGGAATAATTTTACATTTTAGATCAATTCGCATTTCATTTCTAGACAGCATTTTTTTTTCTTGCCAAATTACTATTTCTATATTTGTTAGAGATACCAAAAGAACATTTTACTCATTCAAAGCTATATAATGTTAGGTTGATAAAATATTTTTGACTTTCCAATATTCTTTGAGTCCTGACGTTTATATAAACTGAGGTGAAAGAATAAAGAAGGAAAAAAACTGTGCTTATATACTGACAGAAAGAAAAAATCCTCTAATTTTTGGAGTAAATAAAAATGAAAATAAATCAATGTTTGAATCACAATGCAACAACAAATTTCATGGTTGTAGAGGATAATAAAAGGAAAGATAAAATATGATCAACAAAAATATGCTGAAAAAATTAAGCTGAAGCCAACTACGAGAAAAAAAATTCAGGTAGTCTCTTCTAACGAAACTACCGCGGGTTATTAACGTAGGTTTACTTATCGTTGCTTACCTCTTTTGTACGTATATATATGTATCCATATATATGTTCGTATGTATATATATAGATATATGTATGACAAAATTTTGACGCATCTTATTAATTTTCTGTTTAACTTGCCCAAGCAATAGACTGGGTTTGGCGCGCTGCCCAAATTATAATTCGTGAGGACGGACGGACAGTTTTAGCGTCTGAAATTTTCCTTTCCGGAGGACCGTTATAGAGGAACGTAAGGGGCTGTCCATTAATTACGTGAGGCGATTTTGGCAATTTTTCGACCCCCTCCCCCCCCTGGTGAGATGTCGTGAGATTTGGCTTGACCCCCTCCCCCCCCCCCTAATCTCACGCGATATTTTCAAAATGCGTATTTTTAGTGTAAATACGTTAATCTGTGCTTGATTGCGTTGGATTTATTTTAAAAAAACATAATTTGCTTAATTATTTTTATTTAAGACTAGTTAAGACTAGTATTTAAGACTAAGAAGAACGTAGTCTAGAATCACAGTGAGAAAATCGAACAATAAAATAATTAAATAGGAACTACTAAAATTACAGCCAACTACTAAAATTCGTAAAAGAATATTCATTCTAATTCAGTCCACGGGGACTCATGTGTGGTCTCAAGAGTGACTACTGGAACTATTGTGTAGGATTTTACCATATTTTAGTGTAGAAACATATTTTACTTAATATAACCCAGTTTTCTCGCAATTTTACACTGTTTCTTGCAGAAAAAAAAATTATGTGATATTTGCCGAGACCCCCTCTCTCCCACGTGAGACTGGGTGAGATTCGGCTCGACTCCCTCCCCGCCCCTAAAAGCCTCACGCAATTAATGGACGCCCCCTAATCACACGTTAAAACACTCTTTTTCCGCATTTGAGAGTAGATTTTAGCTGAAATGCTCACGTTTTCCCCAAAACTTAAAAAAAAAAAATTAAATTAAAATAAAGATTATTTTACGCATTTCGTAACGGAAGACGTCAATAACACAGGCCAACTATGAAAAAACTTTTTGAATAAATTTGCCTTATTCTTGTGGTTTATAGTGTGCTGAAACCGAATATAACAATAAAAAAGCCCTATCACCCACCATTTTTTCACATTTCAACACTCAATATTTAAAGAAAGGACATTTTTAGCGAATTCAACGCGCAAGCTAACCGCCAGCAATGTGGCTTTACCAAATTCCCATGTTTTTTTTATGTGAATGGGACGGTAGGGCAAGGGATCAACATTGGTCCAGAAAGAAATCTGGCCTGCAAGAAAATCTTTAAAACCTTGGAGAGAAGAACATTCTGCGCAAGAATGTGGTGGGACCCGGAAATCATTCTGCTGCCACCTCTACACATAAAATTAGGCCTAATGAAACAGTTTGTGAGAGCCTTGCCCAAAGTTGGAGAATGTTTCAAGTATCTCCGCGAGCAGTTTCCTCATCTATCAGAAGCAAAATTGGAAGAAGGCGTGTTTGTCGGGCCTGACATCCGAAAAATGATGTTCGATCCCAACTTTGGATCAAAAATGACTTTAAAAGAGAGGGAGGCTTTGGTATCATTCAAGCAGATTGTGAACAAGTTCTTGGGCAACTAAAAGGACCCACATTATATTTCTATTGTAGCCAACATGCTGGAAAAGTTAAAAAAGTTAGGCTGTTTGATGAGCCTCGAGATTCAACTTTTGGAACAGTCACCTTGATTTTTTTCGCGGATAATTTGGGTGATGTCAGTGAGGAGCAAGGTGAGCGGTTTCATCAAGATATTAAATTGATGGAAAGACGGTATCAGGTCCGCTGGCATACCAATGTGATGGGAGACTACTGTTGGTCACTTCACCGAGAAGTTGAGCAAGCGATTCACAGGCGAAAAAGCAATATCAGGAGCTTTATGGAGAAGAGGAAAAGGAAATATAAGCCAAAGCACACATAAAATCTATGAAATAAAAAAGGTATTTTCATGTTTATTCTTGAATAAAAGTTTGTTCATATTGCAACATTTAGTTATTTTTATTTTATATGGTATGTTCGGCTAATTTTCTAATTTCCGACGAAGTCACATTGTGACGAAACTGTGGGTGACAGAAAAAAACTGAGGTCAGATACGGATTCAGCACCAAAAATTACATAGGAATCGGCTATTAACGTTAAAAAAGTTTTCAAAAAGTCATTTTTCTTTGGCCTGTGTAATTTAATGCCTTGTACAAATTAGTTACAAAGAAACTGAAAGTTTTAAAAACTGTGTGGTACTTTTTACGAGATTATTATGAAAAAAAAAACAGTATTCAAAAATACATACTAGCTAATCTGTAATTGAAAAAACTGTAAAAATAAAATTCTCACAGATTAACATGGAGGTAAAAGCTTTGAACATAAAATACTCTTATATATTCTTAGTAGACTTTAGTGAATATCTCCCAGTTGCAATCTTTTCAAGTCTTTTGCAAATTTCCGCTTGAAAAAAAAAGCATCTGAATTATTTTGTTATGGTAATAATCATATTTTTGTTATGGTAATATTTTACATTTTTGTTTAGGTAATATTACATTTATAAATTCTTTTTTGAAACTTTTGCGTCATTAAGTACATTTAGCTGTATTAAACATTAAAATTTTTACTTAAACCTTTACCTCTATTGGCGGATGCACATAGATATGAATATCAGCATATTATGTACTAGAAATTTTATTTATTATATCAATAGTTAAAAGGTGGTGGAAAACACTTACTGTGATATAAATTTGTAAGCAATAAAATTGTATAAAAGTCATAGAATTAATTTTTAGTCATTTTTATACGCTCTAATGCTCTGACTGAAGCAGCGAGTTAGAATTTATGATACATGCATTTATTTTAAATAATTTCATTAGTCATTTTAAATAATGTTTTTTTGATAACTCACCAGCACCCGAGAAAACACTAGGAATATCAGAATGAAAGATAATGCCTTACTGCATTGCTTCATCGGCAAATGTTTGCATCGTAGAGAAATAAAGTTTGAAGTTATATTGTTTCCGCACGAAAAGGCAATTAATAACCCTATTCATGATTCAGAAACATAAAACTTCGATGCGAGCGCAATTTTCCTTACTTGACCATTTACAATATTTATCGTTTGTTTACAAAGGAATTTAACTTTTGACACTTTAAAATAATTTTTTCCAGTTAAATATTTCTTGAAATATGGAATAGGTGGAGTCATTGTAAATGTGGATATGTTTTATATACATAATGCATTTGTGTTGTGTCAAAAGGATAATAGCCACTTCAGGTGGCTTGTTTGTGTGATCAGAATTTGTGTGATCATATGCCTTGTTTGTGTGATCATATGCCTATTAGAATGCTTTCCACAGAAATAAATTAAAAATCACAGAAAGCTTTGATTATGCGCACTTTTCCGTAATGCATGCTCAGATTATTCAATTATTCAAATCTCATCAAATATATTTGCTACTTCCCATGTTGATTACCGAGAAATAAATCATTGGAACATTTTCTGAGGATTGAACAATTTCATATAATCCTAATTTTTCTTAAAATGAAATTATGAATATTTATTTTATACGTAGGTAGATAAGAGTAACTATCGCTTTAATGAAATTTAACTTCATGATTTATAATTCAAAGGATACATAGTTATTGCTCTTTCAGTATAATTTTTATTACATTAAAAATTTAAAAATAAACTTGTACAACGTATTGTTCCGTTTTCCTGGGTCCGTTAGGATTGATTAAGAATCTCTTCAGGAAGTTCACACAAAATAAATTTTCTTATTTTGTAAATTCTTCAGACGTATACACAAATTCAAACATAAAAGACGTAACAACTGTCTTCTATACAGCAGAAAATTCTAAAAACTCAAGTCAGGATGCCAGAATTTTCAATACAATACACGCCAATTAACGCAGCTTCAACACATTCAATTCTCACTAGGAAACTGAACTGAGTTCCAATGCCAATGTCAGGTATATTTATAGATATCCAAAGCACCCTCTATAGGTCACTCACAGCTAGATATTTCTAGAAGCTTTCAGAAAGGTTAAGTCGACAAGTTGGCGAAATTTCGCCAAATTTGGCGACCAAAATAAGTCACAAAATCTATTGCCAATTCGGCGATAACTCTCATATTTGGCGAGATTCCCATAGATTCCGTTGTTAAATACGTAGCTATAGGAGCTCTTCCATAGAAGCCATTTTAACGAAAAAAATGCGATATTTACAAAATTCGTAACTGTATGGTGAGAGTTCTAATGATTTGTTTTAAAGCAGTTATAAAAACAATTTTATACAAGTTAAAAATATTTAATGGTTCTTTTTCAAAAAATTTATTATGAATATTTTAAGGAATTACTGAAATTAATCAGTAATTATAATATTTCGATACAATTTTGCTTCATGATTTAAAAAGTGTAACCAGGACATTGGTTGTACAGAATCAATATCTAAGTTGTGTTCCTACCGCTCATTTGAGACAACTCTTATCCGATTCCGTCTCTTTTTAAATAATTAATTGATACCATATTGAATTTTCTCCCACGAGTCAAGTATCCCCTTTGATTCCCTTTACTGGCGTCAGATTTAACAGAACACGGGTAGGCTATAGCACCCACTTATTTCATACGTTTCTAGTGGATTTCAATTTTTAGATTTTTTGGAGTGTTATATAGATCTGTTGAAGCGTATATAATGTTACACATCAATAGGTTTTATTTCGCACAAAAATCAAAAGCAGAAAAAACTACGGACTAACTGATTGCAAAGATAAAATGTTTTATACGGATTCTTAAGAGCATTTTTAAGAATTAATTTATGAAAAAAGTTACGTAACTTTGAACATCCTTTTAAAAATTTATGAAAAATAAGAAAGACACATGGAAATCAAATAAATAGGGGGTAAGTTAAACAGTTTGCAAAGTTTTATAGAATGAAAAAATGTGAAATATGATTTTTTAGAAAAATCAAACTTTAGTTAAACCTTCACTTAAATTTAAACATTATCCCTCCAAAAAAAAAAAAAAATATTGTCTACATATTTTAACATCGGCGATGTTAAAGCTCTTAAACATCCCCCTAATTTATAAAATGGTTACATGTTTAGATTTTTGTATTATTTCTATCACAAAGAGGTTGCAGGTAGCTATAAATGGTGTGATAGACTCCCGTTCGTAGACTGTGATTAGAGAATATCGCATCGATCGTCATGTTTCCTCTCGTCGTATAACGTTTTGGATTCGCTGCTTCTCCTTCTTCGAATGGAATAATTATCCTAGCTTTATCCATAGGGAAAAACGCATGTTGAAGCGGCAGTATTCCTTTCCGTTTTTGTGAGTAATCTCTGTTGTTGACAAATAGGACCTTCACAAATGGTTTCAAAAATTTCGCAGAAATTTTCTTTTGCAAAATGTTTTTGCAACAAAAGTGTAACATTTAAATCGTTTTTTCTTTAATAACACTTGTTTATCCTCGAAATTTTTCTGAATTTTTTCGTTTCAGATATTGTTTTTTGATTCGGCTTCTTTTAATGTATGATTCGGATCACTTCGTTTTTTCTTGTTACACTTTTTAAACTTTTGCAATTAATTTTGTTTCTTAATTGGATTTAAAGCTTTTCGTTTCTGTTTTGATTTTTGAATCTGTCTCTTTTAATTTATAAATTGATTAGCTTCGTTCTTCCTTAACACGATCTCTTTTGTATTTTAATCGATTTTGTTTCAAATTTAAAGCTTCTTTCTTTGTAAAACGTCTGCGATCCGTTAATAATTTATTATCTATAGTAAATTTTTTTTGCAACTTAGTTAACGAAAAATATGGTTAAGTGTTAATGATAATTTCGTGAAACGTAACGTCAAAATACGACACGACGATCACCGATTTAACCGCATTTGAAAAAACATAGCTCCTGAATGCTATAAAGCAATAATAAACATTAAAAATTTGAAGAAATGGGTATATATAATTTTTTTAAAATATAGAAATACCAATTTTTATTAAAATTAACTTTAATTATACTAATCTTTAGTTTAAATAGCAGCAAACACCTACCACACTCACTCGAAAACTATTATTACTCGGAGAAATAAAGATGTAAAACAGAAAAAAAAATCTTTAAATTGATTAGCTTGTAGAGTGTTAAACAATTGTTCTCAATTCATTAAATATATTTATTAAGAAACGGAAAAAAGACATTTCATTTCAAAATTTTTTTATATATTTTTTTTTTCCAATGGCAAGGCAAAATACCAATACATATAAAAAGATAAAATGACAATGCAAAGATATAAACATGTACATGAGATGGCAAAACTGAAAACAGGGTTTAAGACCGAAGTCATTGCCTTAAAAGTTCTCTTGCTTCCCAATACCTTGAGAACACAGTGTGTCCGCGGAGGGCCCCGCATCGAAGCAAGTGGGCCCCGCCCATCTCTTCTCCAGCATCAAGAAAAGTGGACAAAAAGGTGTGGTGGAAAGGCTTATACGTTGTAGGTGAGCAGAGAGACAATCATGACCCGTAGATAAACGGAAGGCCGCAACTGCATCACGTCTAGGTTTGTCGGGAATTGAAGAAGGACTTACCCTCCCCCAACTTTTTAGGGCTGTGCGAGTCTGAAGATCCTGCAATGAGTTAGTTCTACATAAATTTTTCAGGAACAGTTTTATTTTCCAAAAGGAAGTTGATGTATTTGGATGTTGTAGTATATTGGCACTCTTTTTTGCAAGGGAATCTGCTTGTTCATTACCCCAGACACCACAATGAGCAGGCACCCATTGGAGAACGATTCGTTTCCCCCTCAAATTCAAACTTCTCAAAAGCTCTTGACATCAAGAAATCTCAGGTGTCAGGGGGAGTTCAACAGAGATAATTGATTGAATGGCTGCCTGTGAGTCCGAAAAGAGGACTGCATTTCAAAACATGAAACAGTCTCTATCATGAACAAACACCCTCCCGCGCGCAGAGAAACGAGCGAGTAGGATTACCATAAATTAGGAGGTTACCACAGTGAAATATATATCGCACCCCTTGGCGCACCGATTCGAGTATGAGACTTTTCACCTCTGGAGGGAAGGTCGTTGAGATGATCTTTTAGGTTTCTTCCTCGGAAGTCGTTTCTAGAAACTAGGGGTCGGGGACAATTTACATCTCACAATGGGGTAGCCACGAGAAGTTTTTATCTCCCTTAGACCCTAAGAAAACTACGAATTCCGTATGTTTTCTATTCCATTTTCAAGTAATCAGCGTATTTTACAACTTTTAACCTTGCATTCATCCCTGCGGCAGAAAAAAAGACACGAGTATCGACAGCTCTTCCTTGGGGTAAGTCGATGTTTGGCGACAATCTTTTTCTCACAACACCCTGGGCTTGGGCCAAGTGAAGGGGATGAGATCCCGTTGGCACTCATTTTTGACACTTTCCACCCCCTTATGAAAAAAGAACCCTTGTCGAGTGACTTCTCGGTTAGGGATCAACTCCCCGGAAGTCTACAATACCTGTTCATATCTTTTTATTGCCGTCTTAATTTTCTCACTTTCCCGTTGACTATAGGGTTGATATTCTAAAACGTTTCTGTTTAACCGAGACTGTGTGAAATGTTGACTCAAAAGACATAAATATTTTAGGAAACCATGTGGCGATAGTGATAATAATGAAGAATTGATAGAAATGATGACCCCCCCCCCCCAAAAAAAAAAAAGCGATGTTCTGAGATGTTCCTGGTGGAGGAGGCGATGGCGGACGTTCTGAAATTAAATCGATTTAATTAATTTAGGAAGACGGAGGGGATTTTGAAGAGGAAATTGTAGTCAATAACAAAAATCCGTCGATTCCTTTGCGGCGGCACGCCAGAAACAAAGACAACCGATCTCTTCTTGATCTTAAAATCCGAAAAGCCTTCATAAAGAAAAATAAACGAGTTCTAAATAATCAAGAAGAGTAAATTAATTCTGAAAGAAGATTGAATATTTTATGTTTTCTTCAGAAACGTCGACAAATTCAGGATAGTGAAAAATGTCTGTCCCAAGACGAAAAAGGAATCCGTGCAGGAAATCTCAGTGATCATCTTCGACACTGAAATTGCATTCAAACTTTTCCTAACGGGCTGTTATGCGTATCTGACCCAAAGAAGAACTGTCGAAGAATACGGGCTGCCGTTCCACTAATTTTTACACTCATGTTGCGGCGATAAAGAATGTCCGAAGGGTATATTTCGGCTGATGGGGCAATAGCTTTGCCTGGGGATCAAGTAGCGTTTACAAGCGACAAATGGGGGGAAAACAGTCACTAAATGCTGAAGTGAAATTGTCGTAGAAATGGCGACAATACGAATAGAATCAAAAACATGTCGCAGAAATAGCGACGCTAGGAATAGAATTTTGAATAATAATATTGGAGCGATCTATGGGTATATGGAAACCGAATGAAAGAGATATGAAATACGAATAATGTGAGGGGGTACTTATCCCTAATTCCAAAAATCTTCAATCCATACGGCGAGAGAAGCACACATAAAATAAAACATAGCCATATGTACAATTTTATTCTCTTTTAAATCTAGAAAATTAACCGTTTCTCTTTTCGCTGTTGCTATACAGGAGAATGCTACTTTACGGTTATTTTACTTTTTCTGCTGCCACTCTACCGAATATAACGTTGCGGTTGTCACGGTAATCGCTAGCTAACTCCGCCTCCTAGCAGTCATTAGCCCCCTCTACCGGGTTTTTCGCAACAGAAATTTTCTACGTTTCAAGCGGAATATTATGTTATTTGTGCAGTAATCTATGATGTTTAAATATTGAGTTTTTTATATTTATTTTCTTTGTTTGATTTTTTTTAATGTGTGAATAAAAAAGACTTTATTAGTGTTTATTCAACATTTAAACTAGCGAAAAACATGCTTTGGGAAAAACCAGCTTATTACAAGATAAGTGACTGAGTGTGAAACCCTCGAAGTTTTAAAGCTCAATCAAAATGACGAATAATTTTTATTACCATGTTTTTATTAACTCACTTTCATGTTTGTTTGTGTGTCTGTTTGTCCAGTACAAATCTCGCAATCGATTTTTAACTAACTTCCCGACCAGCTAGACATTTGAAACTTTTAGAATAGCTCAGAACACGGTAACAATGCATTATTTTAATACTTTTATCCATCTTTAAGCAGGATTGAATTCATTTTCAGTTAATTTTGTTATGTAGAATGGAGCAGCCATCTGTCGGCCGGGACGGGAACGAAAAGTTAAAGGCAAGTTAACTTCCAATTAACTTCATTTTCTTTCAAGTTGATGGGATAATTCATCAAAAAAATTTTAAAAAAGTATTTATTAATGCATAGAATTGTCAAGTTTATACGATTCAACAGAAAATTTAAAAACATGGTATATAAAATGTTCTTTTTAATCTTGTAATTTTTTTCTTTAAATCCTGACTCCGGCTGCGATGAAAAGTGCAAATGAAAATAGTAATTTTATATCTTTACTAAATGTGTTTCAATGATGAATTGGCTTCTCCAGATCGTTTCTTTTGAATTCAAGACTCTCCCCCAAGGCAAGTTTATCAGTTCAAAAAAGAAACTCGGAGAAATTTCTTGGTACTCCCCAGTTGATAGCGAATCAATAGTGAGAAAGTTTTTTTCTAGAAGAACTGGAATTTGTCATGTCAAAAAATCAGGAAGGCAAGAATCTGTGTGAGGATTTGGATTTTCGGAGGAAAAAAAAATTCCAATGGAGGATTGTTTGCGTTTTTTTAAACAAATATATATGTCCGAGAAATACTTACGTAGCGAGAACAGCGAGGGGCACTTACGTATATTTATAAAAAATTTCTTTTTTGGACCCTTTATTGGATGGAATCATCGATATCTAGAAAAGTAATGCCCTCTGAGAGACACATAGCCATATTAAAACGTAAATAATAGCTTGTCTCCGGACAAAAATGGTCTAAGTTGCGAGTAAGGTCAAAAATACATTCTTGCTTTTTCCCATAATTACTGCTAAAGTAATTAATTTAATCAACAGTATAATAATTAAATACAGTCGGACCTCTATTTAACGAACCTCTATTTTGCGAATTTGTCTATTCTGCGATCTTTTCATTGGAACCAATCACATTTTGCGAATTTCTTTGTAAAATAACCTCCAAATAGCGAAGTGCATTCTCTATTTAACGAACTTTTTCTTGTGATTCAATATTTTTTTCTCCATGTTTCTCAAAATATTTCTGAACATTTTAAACTAATTCTTTCTTTTAACACATTAACTTTCCTTTAACTCATTCCGACGCGGATTACAGTTTGAAGAAAATACGTCTGAAGGGGTTTTGGTGCATTGCAAAGATGCGAGACGTATTGTGAGATAAAGCACTTTTTCAAACAAAAACTCAGGCCAAAATTAACAAACTTTACCAATAATTAAATTTAAGGACGCATGTGGTAATGTAAGCTTAAAATTACTTGTTATAATAAATGCGAAAATGTCATTAAAATTCATTAATTTTAATATAATTTTTTTAAATTGAAAATACAATGTATTTCCGGACAATGTTTTGTTTTATTCTTGTTTTCGTCACATATTTCTGTTTGATGGGTAAGATATATAAAACAAATAGACATTAATTTACAAAATAAAGATGTGAGTAATTACTTTTATTAATAATATTTAGTGTTTATGAATTTAAAATCTGTCTTGTGCAGTTTAAAGTATTTTAAAAGGTAAATCTCTATTTAACGAATTTTCCATATAACGAACTTTTTTTCGGGATTTAGCGACTTCGTTAAATAGAGGTCCGACTGTATATATGAATAATTTATTAAATAATACGTACATTTGTATTCAATACTGCTAAAATGCGTAAAGCTAAATATATAAATACCATTGGGGCCTTTGCTGTTACTCCCCAGATAAAAAGTATTGGAAAAAGACATAATTCCAGTGTTATTTTTTCGTAATCCTCCCACCTCACGGATATTATCGTAATCTAAACCTCTTCACTTTAAATGTTATGATAACTTCTCCGACAACCACTTCTGGAAAATCACAGTCGAGGAAAATGTTAGAGGTTTTTAATGTGATCAGAAAAATTTATAAAGGAGCATGTGATTTTCCAAAAGTGGTTTTCGGAGACGTTATTATAGCATTTAAAGGGAGGTTTATATTCTGACAATATCCGTGGGTGGAAAGATTACGAAAATATAACACTGGAATTGATCATCTCTTTTTTTCATCTCTTTTTATGTATGGAGTGACACCAACGGCCCTAATGGTATTCATATACAGTCAAATCCCGTTATAGCGAACCCGGTATATAACGAATCGAAGGTTATAACGAACGGAAATTTTGTTCCCTCCGTTTTCCTATTGTACGTAATTTAATTAGTACTGTGTCAGTTTAATGAAATCGATTTTAGTCGATTAAATTCATTAATGGTCATTTTTAATAGATTTTGTCATTTTTTAAATATATCATTATTGAATACACATGGCAACTAATGAGTTATACATTTTGTGAACTCTAGCATTTTTCTTAATGGTACGGATATAGCGAACCACCGAATAAAGCGAACAAAACCTTTCGTCCCTTGAAGTTCGTTATAACGGGGTTCGACTGTATTTAGCTGTACGGATGTATTTTAGTAGTATTGAATATAAATGTATGTATTGTTTATTAAGTTTTTTAATTATATAAAATTTTTATAGATTTCATTAAATTATTTACTTTGCCAGTACTTACGGAAAAAAAATTAAGAATGTATATTTAAATAACATCATTCTTGAAAACGAAAAAAATTTCAATATTCAGAGTAAACTATAGTATAATCTTGATGCATATTAACAATTATTTTTTATATTCTTTTCAATCAATATACAAACAATATTTTTATGGTCAGTATTAAAATATTTTAATATTAATATTTATATGAATAATAATAATTCTACAGTAATAAAATAACACACCTAATTAGTAATGAATAATTTAATATTTTAATATTAATATTTAAACAATATTTGAATATTTTTAAATTCGATATAAACAAATGGTTTTTTTTCTATCAATATACAAACAATGTTTTTTTAAGCAAAACAATAAAATAATACACCAAATTAGTAATAAAATAATTTAATAATTTAATATTAATATTTAAACAATATTTGAATAGTTTTAAACTCGATATGAACAAAAGATTTTTTTCTCTCAATATACAAACAATGTTTTGTTATGGAAAAAAATAAAATAATACACCTAATTAGTAATAAAATAATTTAATATTTTAATATTAATTTTTAAACAATAAGTGAATATTTTTAAACTCGATATATACAAATGATTTTTTTTCTATTAATATACAAAAAAATTTTTTTATGAAAAAAAAATAACACACCTAATTAGTAATAAAATAATTAAATATTTTAATATTAATATTTAAATAATATTCTAATATTTTTATACTCGATATATACAAAAATTATTTTTTCTATCAAAATACAAACGATGTTTTATATGCAAAAAGTATTTTTATACTCAGATGGTTTCTTTTTCTTTCAGAAATTGTCCTGAAAACAATCCCACGAGAAAAACATAAACCCTAATAAAATCTCTTATTCTAACGAATGTCCTGATAGACGATTAAGGTGAGTTGTTTTTTTCACATTTGTAGTTGTTTTACCGGAAACAACTCCGTATGTAGGGAGAACAGGGAATTCAGAAAATCTGCATCACATCCTTCACGGTCCGCCGGGAAGCAATTAGCAGCGTTGATCACTGACCCCTCCCCACATTGACCGTATGTTGCAAGCAAAGGACGGTTTACAGACCCACGTTCGGTAGCGTAATTAAATCTTATTATTTCATGTATGTTAGTCAGGTGTCAATAGGAGATAGTAACGTTTCATTAATTTATTCTCAACAGTTGGGAAAAAAAAGGGTGTAGAGGCGAAAAGGAAATATATTTCTAAGTTAAAATGTAAGAGCGGAGTATGAGTGAATTTTACAAAAAATATCGCTCGCTATTACGAAAAGCTCGGGAAATACTGGAATAAGATATTTTCTTTAAATTAACTGGTACAGGGTTTCTTCAGGTTAAGACACTACTCTAAGACTCTATTATTCACTACTATTATTTCTATTCGTATAGTTCCGTTATTATTCATTACTGACGCAAAGGTACTATTGTTATCCCTATTGCTATCACTGATTTCTTCAAATTGACTTCTACAAAGTTTCTCTAGGTTAAGACACTATTATGAGATTCTATTATTCACTATTATTCCATCTATTCGTATATTTCCGCTATTATTCATTATTGACGCAAAGGTACTATTGTTATCATTATTGCTATGACTGATTTCTTCAAATGCTGACTGCTACAGAGTTTCTCCAGGTTAAGTCACTATTATGACATTCTATTATTCACTATTATTCCTTCTATTCGTATATTTCTGCTATTTTTCATTATTGACGCAAAGGTACTATTGTTATCCCTATTGCTGTCATTGATTTCTTCAAATTGACTGCTGCAGGGTTTCTCCAGGTTAAGACACTATTATGAGATTCTCTATTCACTATTATTCCTTGCATTCGTGTATTTCCGCTATTATTCATTATTGACGCAAAGGTACTATTGATATCCCTATTGCTATGACTGATTTATTCAAATTGACTGCTGCAGAGTTTCTCCAGGTTAAGACACTATTATGAGATTTATTATTCACTATTATTCCTTCTATTCGTATATTTCTGCTGTTATTCATTATTGACGCTAAGGTACTATTTTTATCACTATTGCTATCACTGATTTATTCAAATTGACTGCTACAGAGTGTCTCCAGGTTAAGACACTATTTTGAGATTCTATTATTCACTATTATTCCTTCTATTCGTATATTTTCACTATTATTCATTATTGTCGCAAAGGTACTATAGTTATCCCTATTGGTATCACTGATTTCTTCAAATTGACTGCTGAAGAGTTTCTCCAGGTTAAGACACTATTATGAGATTCTATTATTCACTATTATTCCATCTATTCGTATATTTCCACTATTACACATTATTGACGCGAAGGTACTATTGTTATCCCTATTGCTATCCCTGATTTCTTCCAATTGACTGCTACAGAGTTTTTCCAGATTAAGACACGGTTGTGAGATTTTATTATTCTCTATTATTCCTTGCATTCGTATATTTACGCTATTATTCATTATTGACGCAAATGTACTATTGTTATCCTTATTGCTATCACCGATTTCTTCAAATTGACTGCTACAGAGTTTTTCCAGGTTAAAAAACTGCTATGAGATTTTATTATTCTCTATTATTCCGTGTATTCGTATATTTCCGCTATTATTCATTATTGACGCAAAGGTACTATTGTTATCCCTATTGCTATCACCGATTTCTTCAAATTGACTGCTACAGAGTTTTTGCAGGTTCAAACACTATTATGAGATATTATTATTCTCTATTATTCCTTCTATTCGTATATTTCCGCTATTATTCATTATTGACGCAAAGGTACTATTGTTATTCCGATTGCTATCACTGATTTCTTCGAATTGACTGCTACAGAGTTTCTCCAGGTTAAGACACTATTTTGAGATTCTATTATTTACTATTATTCCATCTATTCGTATATTTCCGCTATTATTCATTATTGACGCAAAGGTACTATTGTTATCCCTATTGCTATCACTGATTTCTTCAAAATGACTGCTGCAGAGTTTCTCCAGGATAAGACACTATTATGAGATTCTATTATTCGCTATTATTCCTTCTATTCGTATATTTCCTCTATTATTCATTTTTGACGCAAAGGCACTATTGTTATCACTATTGCTATCATTAATTTCTTCTAATTGACTGCTACAGTGTTTCTCCAAGATAAAACAAGCGATGCAGATATTGGAGATTGTTTAACGGAGGGATGGTAAGTAATGAATTGATAACTAATGATGATTTAACATTGGATAATAAATTTAATCAATAACTCCTTGGTGAATGTTTAAAACCTCTATCCTAGTTCTTTTAGTATTTATTGTTAGCACTAACTTGCTATTGTTACCATACTGACAGGTTTGCGCTTCTGCCTTTGTTCAAGTTCGCCCACATTTTCAATAAAACAAGCGATATCGCTATTGCCGATGTTTAAGGGTATCAAAGACATTTGCGATGGTCGAAAAGGAAGAAAATTGTAGTATTTTTTAAACCCATATATCTATTTCCAGAGTTGATATTATAATTTTTTTGTCATACATTATATTAACACTAATGGTTACATTTGATAATAGTTTTATGCTAATTAAAAGTTATATTGTTCATATTTTTTTTAAATGGCAACTTAAACAAGATTTTTTTTCTAGGAAAAATTTACTCTTGAACAGTTAGGTACACTATTTTAAAAAACTATATAAAATATCACCTTAAAATTTTGCTTTGTTATCAAAAACACAAGGTTTGATACTGTCAACCTATTTTTTTATTTTATAACTGGTACGTAATTATTTTTAAAAAGTAGAAACTTTGCCAATAAAAAAACCAAATAATTTCCAATAATCATTGGCTAACACAAAAATATCTACCCAGTTATAAAATAAAAAACAGCAAAATTTCAAGGGGATATTTTAACTCTCTCTCTCTCTCTATATATATATATATATATATATATATGTACACTCTGTCACCAAAAAATATATGCACCCAGAAGGAAACGAGCTGCTATCACGAAACTTAACATGTATGTAGTGTATGAGGAGATAAGCAAATGATTACAAATTCAGAAGAACAGACCGTTTAAATAAGAAGATATGGCATGAAAATGGTTACAAATCAGTAAGTTGTAATCCACCTCTGGCAGCTATACAAGCCGAAACACAGCGTGGCATCGAATCAATGAGGTCACCTATGACCTCCTGCGGAAGATTTTGCCATAATCTTTGCAACTGGGCAGTTTATTCACCAGTATTCAGGGACAGCTGCAGTTGCCTTCCAAGTACGTACCAGACGTGCTCTATTGGCGAGAGGTCTGGTGACTTGGCAGGCCATGGGAGTACGTCATATCCTTGAAGACATTGTTGGGAGAGTCGCGCAGTTACTGGACTAGCGTTGTATTGCTGATAAATGGCACCTGGGCAACTTGCATAGGCAGTACAACTGGCGTTAAATATCGTCCACGTAACTGCGTACCGTCAGAGTGCGTTGAAGGACGACTAGAGGTGATCGTATATCTCAACAAATCGCCCCCCACACTGTCACACCTTGTGTAATCCCCGTATGGCTCTCGACAGCAAATGCCGGATCGGATCGGTGGCCTGGCCGTCTTCACACGCGTATGCTCTGGTCATCAGCATTGAGACTGAATCGGGATTCATCGCTGAAGATCACACGCCTCCAGTTGGTCACACTCCAGCTTGCCCGAGGTCGACAAAATTCCAGTCGACACTGCCTATGATGTGGGGTCAGTGATAGGTGTCTTAATGGACGTCGGCTCCTTATACCTGTGTCGGCCACTCGTCTCCGAATGGTTTCCCTAGATACGAACGGATGTCTGAAAGGTGGTAAATGGCGTCGAATCGATTCTAGCGACGTTGTTGGTGCAGCCTTTGCCTCTCTTATGATTGCGCGATCCTCGCACGCATTTGTGTTCCTGGGATGCCCTGTCCCTCCGCGACGGTAGACTATCCCTTCCGTGATCCATTGTTGCCAACACCGAGCAACTACCATATCGCCCCGACCGAGCCGATACACCTGTTCGACCAACCTGCTTCTCTGAGGCCTACTATACGCCCCCTCTCAAAGTCCGACAATTGTTCGTACTGTCACCGGTTACGTCCCAGTGGCATCTCTAGTCACACTACCGTCCATAAAAGTCGACAGATTTGTTTGAATAACCCTATGGCACGAGCAATCATGCTTTTAAACTCTCCCAGCTGCGCATCTCATATGCGCATGGTGCGCTTACCCTTGTCTCATTGGTGTCGAAATTTTAATCATTTGCATATCTCTTACCAGACTACATTCCTGCCAAGTTTCGTGATAGTTGCTCGATTTCTTCTGGGTGCATATATTTTTTTGTGACAGAGTGCATACATACATACATACATACATACATACATAAATACATACATACATATATATATATATATATATATATATATATATATATATATATATATATTAATATTAAAGTGTACCTAACTGTTCAATAGCAAATTTTTCCTAGAAAAAAATATCTTGTTTAAGATGCCATTAAAAAATATGAACAATATAACTTTTAACTAGCGTAAAACTATTATGAAATGTTAATTTAATGTATGAAAACAAATTACGTAAATACTGGAAATAGATATAAGGATTTAAATAACAGTACAATTTTATTCTTTTTTGACCATCGCAAACTTCTTGGTCCCATTAATACAGGAATAAGAAAACATGAATTAATAAATAATGATGATTTAATATTTGATAATGAATTTAATCAATATCACGTTGGCTAGTGTTTAAAATCTCAAACCGTCTTTTTTTTTAATAGATTTTATATTAGCTTTGGTCTAGACATTTTTTGTTCCAAACACGGGAATTTTTAATCTTGTGATATTGGTAGTTGTAAACATTATCATCATATAGGGAGGATATAAGACAAATTTACCGGCGCTAGTCTAATATTCATAAGTTGAGAGTTAAGTTGTACCATTCTTTCGGTAGACATATTTAAAATGAAGAATAGAGCGAAATGTGTCTCCGGCTACACAGCCTAATGTTTAAAAAATCGTGATTCTTTATTTGATTTTATAACTCGGGAACAAGAAATGCGGAACAATAGACCCTGTGCTTGGTTTTCATTGCGTTATTATTCTTTAAATTTTTGCTGAGGAAAAAAAAATTTGTAAAATCTTGATTAATAGAAAGCAGAATTGAACTGACTGAACAAGCTTATGGTGCATTGTCACGCGGGAATAAAATTTTAAATTAAAGTGGGCTTATACTTAGGAAGCGAAGCAATTTTTCAAAGTGAGCAGCAAATGCGTTAGAACTGTAAACAGGGTTTATCTTACTTCGGTTCATTAAGTCCTTTAGAGATTGTTCTGTTTCTACTATTGAAAAGAAGAAATAAATATAAAACCGCTTTTCGTTGAAATCGAATTTTTTTATTAATAGAGAATACAAGTATTCTTTAGACGTGCATCGTAAAAGGTGTAACCTATTTCGTGTATGATAATTATTCACGTTTTCAAAGCTCTTTATTTTTTCGTTACTCAGTTAAAGTATTTAAACATTTAGAGAGATAGAGTATTTAAGGGGATTCACATAGTCGATGTTTATTCAGCATATAAAACTGTATGTAGAAGATATTTTTCTTTTTTAAAGAGCATGTTACTGATTTTCGGTATTGAGACTGGTGTTATGTGATTAAAAATAAAGTGGTGTCATTGTAAAATTAAAGTGAGTGATGTGACATGTGATTTAAATTAAAGTTTTCACATATGCGTTAAAATTAAAATCTTCCTGAAAGCTTCTATTTGTTTTCAGAGAAACTATTAAAAGATTTATGTCATATTGCTTGCCATGTAACAAGCTTTTCATGTTCACTTTTTTTTCAACTGGCGAAATTCGCTCGCAAATTCTTATCTCTTATCTCGCAATCTCTTATCTCGCAATTACAAATATTATAAATTAAGTTATTATTTTAAGTTTGTTTTAACAGTTTTTAAATTCGTTCCCATCTGCGGAAGTGTGTAAGCTAATTCTTCTATCATTTTGCTCTCTAATATTTAATCTCTTTATTAAAATATGTAATATATTACATCATTATTTTGTTTGTTCGTCGGGTTTTTTTAAATCAATTTTTCATCTGATGAAGTGTGTTCACGATTTTCTCTATAACTTTATATCCTAAATATAACTAAAAAGTAAATAATTCAACAGAGATGATAATTACTAGCAGGAAGAGTGCAGATAAAATAAACCGAAATCACACACTTAGGGTTTAACGCACCATAAATGCAAGATTCTGTAGCAGTAAAAGAACTAAACCAGTGTAAACCAGAGTTGTTTCTATCATTTGGGAATCACAATTAATCAATGTACTAACCACAATCATTAAGCAACTAAATCAAAAAATCATCATCATCATTAATAAATTATTTATTTTCACTGCCACAGGTCTCTTCATCAGGAAGCCTAACCAAATCAGTTACCCATTTGGAACTTTCTGAATAGAATGCAGGTCTAACCAAAAGGCATCCCAAGGCAACTAGATCCCCCATTGAAACAGATAGTCAAATCAAATGAAAATAAACAGAAATCCTGCCCTTAGAGCTAAACGCACCATAAATGCAAGTAAACATACAATCCTAAAAGAACACAAATGAAATGACAGAAATACAAAAGGTACACTCACCCTATTCCAATATGTTTTTTTCAGTAATGGTCATAGCTAAAGAGCGGCCATTTATAACCCTAAGAGTTAGCCACTGTAGCAAGACTACAGCACCACGCCCCATTGATGTTTTTAAGCCACAAAAATTTAAAGAAACCAGAAAACTAACTTAATTGCCCTTTTATATCTTAAACTCGATTGAAATTCACCGAAATATGAAATTCACCGAAGTAGTAAAGGATGCAGCTGATTTGAAGCTTGCGTAGAAGGCACTGACTTCCGGCGCATGTGGCCAAACCCTAGAGGAATTTTAACCAGTGAATAAGGATGTATAGTTTCTACAGTGTGAACTAATTAGCAGGAGTGCGAAATGGGAGATATGAAACCTAACGTTAGTTGTTATGAGGTTAGAGTTCCGGATTAGACAGGGGTGGTAAAAATTTTATAGCCTATAATTAAAACAAAACAAAATAGTTTTATGGTTTTTTCCTAGCTGTTGCATTAATAGGTGAAAGTTAACTTACAATATAATATTAATAGATTTTTTATTCGGATATCAACAACAGGAAAATTAACCATTGGCTTAGCGTATAATATTAGCGTATTTTGCGTAAATTTAGCAATAAGAAGTTAGAAACAACTATATGTTAATGCAATTTTTGCTGTTGAACATAGTATTCCACTGACATAAAATAAGTAATTACTAAGAATAAATATTTGTACAAATAAATATGTAATCTCAAGAAATAAGTAATTATTAGTAAAAAGTTCTAATAACTAGAAGAAAAAAAAATTCAGGTAGTCTCTTCTAACGAAACTACCGCGGATTATTAACGTAGGATTACTTGTCGTTGCTTATCTCTTTTGTATGTATATATGTATGTATGTGTTATGTATATATGCATATATATATATATTATATATATATATATATATTATATATATATAAATCTATCTATCTATATCTATATATATATATATATATATATATATGTCAAAATTTTGACGCATTTTAGTACTTTTCTGTTTAACTGTTTACTGTTTGCCCAAGCGATACAGACTGGGTTTGACGAGATGCCAAAATTATAACTCGTGACGACGGACGATTTTAGCGTCTGAAATTTTGCTTTCCGGAGGACCGTTATGGATGAACGTAATCCTACGTTGAAATATAAGGCTTGAGATAGCCTAGTGGTAGCGCGTAGGATTTAGGTGCTGAGTGTGTTCGGATCGAATCCCGACAATCGCCATTCAACACCTCCGTGTCTAGGCCGGATATGGGCATATTAAATCCGTAGATCGGAAAGTCCCTGTATGAGGTTAGAGAGGGTGGGTGAGGGTACGATACCCCCAGATGTCTGGGGATGCTGGGACAAAATTGAGGTGGCACCAGGCTAAATCGGACTGCGACCCTTGTAGTGCCTTTATAAACCGGAGCTCCCCCCCCCCCCCAGCTCGCTAGCCTATATGGACCTGGTTTGGAATTACTTCCGGCCAGGGGGCATTAGAAACAATAACATAAAATTATAAGCATAATTGCAAAAAATAAGATTGGAAATACAGTAAAACCCTCGTTTATCCGGCCCTAATTGATCCGGATATCTGGATAATCCGGATAAGATTTGTAGACTTTTTTAAAATTTAATGTTCACGCTAGATAATAATTTTTAACTATGATAGCAAGAACGTGACTGTAAGTACGCCAAATATTCGCTTTTTGTTTGATTCAATGTACAGTTCCTGCATAGATTGTACAATATATTATGATAATAAAGATGCTTTTTGTTGAGTTTAAGAAAGATTTACTAGAGTGTCAGAGGACGTTGACGTGGATTGACTCAGAAAAGTTATTTTTATATTTTTTAATATCATGTAATCAATGCTATGTAATTTTGATACAAAACATAGTTTTTTATCGTAATAAACGGTAAGTCTGCTTAGTTAAGGATTTGTTTTGCTTATTACCCATATTACCCGGATTATCCGGATTTCTTATGGTCCCAGTTAGTCCGGGAAAACGAGGTTTTACTGTATAAGTATTTCTTGAATAAATGAATATTTAGAAATATGCCCGTAAGTACACGATGTAAAAAATCACTAAAACAGTATAATTACTAAGTATATTATTAATATAAATACTAAAACAAAATATTAAAATTATAGATACAATTGCTAAAAAAAATAATTATTAGAAAAAGAGATCTAATCATTTGAAATAATTATTAAAACTTTAGTTAGAATCACTGATTAGTTATACTTTATCGTCACTCACGTTATTTCTAGTTATAAAAGACAGAAAGTAAAATAACAATTCAAACATATACACTGAAGTGCCACTGAATTAGGGATACCTACCTAGTAACGAGTTGGGCCTCCTCTGGCCTTGATAACGGCTGCCACACGACGAGGCATAGATTCAACAAGTTTCTGGAAACGTTCCACGGGAATGGCTTGCCAAATATTGGCTAAAGCTGTCCATAATTCAGTAAGGTTCTTTGGTGCTGTGTGATGGCCTTTCACGCCTTGTTCCAAAACATCCCAAAGATGCTCAATAGGATTTAAGTCTGGGCTTCTAGGTGGCCAATTCATGACAGAGAAGTCAGAGGAATGCTCATCCAACCAGCCAGTAGCCAACCGGGACTTGTGAGAGGTACAGTTGTCTTGCTGGAAAACTCCATTACCGTGCGGATAACAGAACAGCATAAACGGATGGAGGTGATCACCCAGCAACTCTACGTACCGAATTGCATTGAGGGAGGTTGGTACACGCACCAAAGATCCCAAACTGTGCCACGAAAAAACACCCCAGACCATGATTGAGCCACCATGCCCTTGTACAGTTCCAGCCAGGCATGCAGGATTCATGGCTTCATGAGCCTGACGCCATATTCTCAGCCTCCCGTCGGCGTTAAGTAGTCGGAATCGAGACTCATCACTCCATGCTACTCCGTTTCAAGTCCTCTACACTCCAGTCTCTGTGCTCTCTTGCCCTGGCAAGACGTGCAGCCCGATGGCGAGTTTGTAGAGCAATGGTACTCTCGTAGGTCGACAGCTCCCGAAACCCATACGGTGAAGCGAGCGTTGCACAGTCCGTTTACTGACTGTACGACTGTCACCGTCATTAAACTGGGTGGTAATTTGAGCTAATGTTTGGCTTCGCTGGCTACGTACAATACGCCTGAGCCGTCTCTCACCACGCACTGTCAAGGCTAATTATGCTTTGCAGTTTGCCCGATCGCTAGTTTTTTCCACCATCTATGTATTCTTGGTATACTCTTGACACTGTCAACCTTGAAAATCCCAGCTGTCTGACGATTTCGGAAATTGAATGGCCCATGCGTCGCGCACCTACGATTTGTCCGTGATCGAAGGCGTCTAAATCAGGCAGTTTACCCATACTGGCAATTCCAACAACTAATTCAGAACAACGCTATATATGCAGTTACCACCTCACTTGCGCATACATGTTGAGCAGCGCTACACAATTTGCATAGGCTTTGCTATCCCTAATTCAGTGACACTTCAGTGTATATCAGAATTTTGGCATGAGAACTGAAAATTTAGTGTTAAAACTCCGTCATTTCTTAGCTACATATACAAGAATTAATTAATTCTCTTTATCTCAATGGTTGTTAAAACACCATTATTTAACCATGTATTTACTCCTCTTCGTTGTTAAACTGTCCTAGACTATCCACCGGGTCATCGATTATTCAAGGGTTATGAAGAATTCAAGTTAATTTCCCTATTGCACCAAAAGGAAGGTTTATTTTGAAATATTTCATTAAACAGTTCACGTCATTCGCTTATATCTAATTCAAGAATCTTTTAAATTATTCCCTGTTGAGATGTAAATTCCAGACTCTGGAGAAATCCTATTTAAAAATTTGCCTTATATCAGCAGTGCATCAAGTTATACAGAAAAATATGTTTAATTCATTTTAAATGATTAGAACAATTTTAAACAGATTTTTAAAAAAATTATTACATTGGGAGACCCGCTAGTCATTGATTATGAAAAATTCCAGATAATTTTAATATTGCACCGAGACGAAGGCTTATTTTGAGATAATTTTCTAAAACATTGCCATCAAATAAGGCGTATCTAATTAAAGGAGTCTGAATTTATTTTTCGCATTATTTTTCGGAAGAATTTGAATACGCTCGGTTGAGACACCTTTTAATGACAACATTTACATAGATATTCAAACATGAATTTATTTTTCGCATTATTTTTAGGAAGAATTTGACTACGCTCGGCAAAGACACCTTTTAATGACAACATTTGCATATATATTCGAACATAAATTTATTTTTCGCATTATTTTTAGGAAGAATTTGACTACGCTCGGTTAAGACACCTTTTAATGACAACATTTACATAGAAATTCGAACACGAATTTATTTTTCGCATTATTTTGAGGAAGAATTCGACATCGCTCGGCAAAGACACCTTTTAATGACATCATTTGCATATATATTCGAACATAAATTTATTTTTCGCATTATTTTGAGGAAGAATTTGACTACGCTCGGTTAAGAAACCTTTTAAATGACAACATTTACATAGATATTCTAACATGAATTTATTTTTCGCATTATTTTGAGGAAGAATTCGACATCGCTTGGCAAAGACACCTTTTAATGACAACATTTACATAGATATTTGAACACTTGCTATACTCGCAACACTCATTAATATTTCTTTTTTCTCCGCTTAGAGTTAATGAAACCACAAAGAGCTAGCTTACGATAGACAGCTAGCCACTACTTTAGAGAGCTAGCCATAATCACTTTACCAAGTAAAGCCAACCAGTGTCTAAGTGGTTAAAGTATCAGCATGTTCCGTCGGTGGCGGGTTCAAATCTCGCATAAGGCATGATTGTTATCTGAGGTGATAGTCAGTCTTCCGCCCTAAAAAGAGAATCCCTGTCCAGAAAGAGTAGCTACAACCTACTGTCCATTATCGTTTGTAAATAAAAATTCTTCTGTGTGTGTATTCATGTTTCTATTTCCTGTCTTATCTTCATATGATCACCGTACTGGGGTTTCAGAAACGTGATCCCCAGGGACCTTAACAACAACTTCACGAAAATTTCACTGATGTTCTGTAAATATTTTTTTTGATGGTCGTAAATACAAGATTTCTGTTGTTGTTTCCAATCCCCGTGGTGTAGGAAAGCCTACACCAAGTCTAAGACACCCCGCCGCAAAAGAGAATCACAGACAATATCCTGTTCAACCGACAGCTTTCTCAAAGAGACTCGCATACATTCTAATGGCGCTTTCACACACATGCAGACTGTAAACACCCCCGACTCCTCTTGACACATTTGGGGGTAGATTAGTCACGCTCCTCCCCCCAAGTGATGTGTGAAGGAACACTAGATTGTCTTCCAGACATTCCCCCCATTTAGAACCCCCCCAAGGTCACTCGTGTCTGTTTGATGATCTGTGGAAAAACCACTCGATCGACGGATCGCTGCAGAGCGCCGTGCCCCATAAATCACCATTTTCCCTCCAGAATTCTGTGCAGTGCAGATGTGTGTGGACGCAGTATAAAAGGTGAGCAGGAGAAGCAGGATGGGAACAGACAAACAGAAAAAGATTTCTCCCCCTCCACGAATTTCATACTATGGAAGTGTCCGATTTTTAGTCGCGCCATGGCCGTCTGGTGAGATCTAGAACTCCTGCACTGCAGGGAGAGAACCTGGGCACTTTGCGGCATACGAGTGGTGAACAGGGGGAGTATGACAAGATGAACTTATTCTGATTTTATGAAGGGAATGAATTTCTGAAGGACACAAGACGGAAGAACTGGGATCAGGGTAATCACATCCCTTTCTAGCCAGCTCATTAGCGATCTCGTTTCCGGGCACACCGACATGAGACGGTATCCATTGGAGACACACAGAACTCCTCTGACCAAGCCTTGCCAACTTGGAAGTAATACCTTGACCTGTACTATCTACGATCTGCGGCCAATTCTTTGAATATTGAATGGAGCTTCTGCTGTCCGTCAGGATCCTAAGGGCCTGTTCACGTAGGAGTCCGTTGCGTTGCGTTAAGGAAAAGATGACGTTGAGACGAAAATAAACCAATTATATGCCTCCAAACGATTAGCAATGAAATTTTTAACGCCTATGATTGGTTTATTTTCGTCTCAACGTCATCTTTTCCTTAACGCAACGCAACGGACTCCTATGTGAACAGGCCCTAACGCTGTCCCTATCAGAACAGAGTGAATGATGGACAGCGCAACTGATAGCGATAAAAAAAGGATTTCTTTTTCATACGATAGATGGCAACAGTGAAATTTGAAAAAAGAATCGTCATCTCTCTTCTTTAAATTAATAAATACATACTATGAACTAAAAAGATATACAGAGTGTCCGGGCTAAAAGTATCCAAAAGTTACGGCTTATTTTTACGAAACTACCCATTAGAATTTAAAAAAAATATTCAAATAGAAAGAACATCTCACCAAGTTTTAATATCAGTCATGTATTTCGATCATAGTATGATAGATTTCGATGGGGCACCTTTTGTAGCACGACAAACTTTGAATGAACAAACTTCGAATTGCTTGAATGATACGCTTCTTCAACTCATCCACAATTTCAATTCTTTGTTTATACACAACGCATTTAATGAATCCTCAAGCAAAAAAGTCTAATAACTTCTGATATGCTACGAAACACTTGGAGCGAAATGGATTACCATTTGGACGTTAGTCGTGCTGCAAAAGGTGCCCGCTTAGAGTTCTATGATACTATGATCGAAATCTATGATTGATATTAAAACTTGGTGAAATGTTCTTTCTATTTAAATAATTTTTGAAAATTCTAATGGGTAGTTCTGTAAAAATAAGTCGTAACTTTTGGATACTTTTAGCTCGGACACCCTGTATATTTCGTTCCTCTTTTACTGCATTTTAACGCAATCCTCTTTATTTTGTTTCTTCTTACTTCAAGGGCACATATTCTCTAGAAATACGCCTCTGAGTGGAGTTTTTTTCTGTATTGAAAGGAAGACAGATTGTTGGTACCTAAAAGATATATCTCTCTATATAAAACGCGAAGGTATGCGGCACAAAAATCGACAATTTCTACACTCCGAATGGCAACGGCTGCAACAACCAGATGTAAAAATTAGCGGCCGTCCGCAATTTTAACCGCGTGTCAACATGGATTTACGCGCTGAAACCAGGATTGCTCGAAAGCGAGCTGCACGATCAAGTGAAAATTGGGAACAGTCTCAGGAATGGAAGCGAAGAAGAAATTACTCATTAAGAGAGAGGCGTGAAAGAGAGAGAATAAATGATCGCGAGGTTAGGCTTAACCATCGCCGGCATAGCAACCGATAGTCAGTGATAGTTAATTTTCTACACTTTTTTCAGTACTTGCTGATTTTTTACTCCATTTTATAGTTGAAGAAATTTTCCCAATTTATTTTTGATATGATTAAGTGTAGATATTTGAATTGTGAACAATAGTACATACAGAGAGTGATGTAATCCCCACTATATTTCAGTACTTGCTGAATTTTTACTCCATTTTTTTAAGTGAAACAATTTCTTATTTGATGTCATGATAAAGTGTAGATATCTTAATTTTGAAAATTAGTACATACAGAGAGGGATGTAATTTTTAAAATCATTGGTGTTGGGTTTCTCAGTCTTATCTTTAACTCTGTTCTGAAGTAATGGAAAATCACATTTTTTAATCAGGATGTTTTAGAATCAACCTTATAGAGAATACCCCTTAACAACGAATATTTATGATGACAGGTAATGGTAACATTCCTTACATATGTTACTTTCAGTTGAGTTGTTTTGCAAAAGAAAATATAAAACTAAAAACGGCGATGCTGGTCGCACAGCTGCTAGTTTTCTTTAAATTATTGCAAATGCTCTTTTTTTTCAGGATCAAAGTGATAATATTCAACAGATGGAAGAACGAGGACATTTTTACTTTACATTTCGCCTCGTGGGATCAGATATTGTAAACAGAATTTTTACGAAATAGCTGCCGTCTACGGCTTTAATCGGAAACATTAAATTTACTGACATTTTGCAGCAGTAAAATTTTATTTCCAACTTCAAACGCTAAGCCTCGCCTTGTCTAAAATATCCAGTTGCGAGTCAATTGTACGATGTAATCAAAATCTTAATCTGAAACAATAACACCCTATCTGCTACCTCACAGTCGAAAGAGACAGCGATTTCGAAGGACATTCGATTGTCCTTTTCGAATCATAAACATCTACATCCAGGTATATAAAACTTTTTAAGAGCTATAAAAAAGTGAATAAAGCATCTTTATTGGCATCAACTAAACTGATTTTTGCAGGGATTGTTTTGTCTTTCCATAAGAATGAAGTAGGAAACGTAGATGTGAATTTACAACCACTAAATTATCGTAGAAATGAAAATATAATCACAAGTAATTAATAACTATTAGAAATAAAGGTATATTAGAAGTAAAATACAGATAGAACTAAAATATTCTAATCATTATTGGTAGAATTACTAAAAACAATACTAAAAATATTCGAAATATAGGTTTAATTTGTAGGATGAGAAATTATTACAAATAAGAGTATGATTACTCGAAATATTGATTAAAAATATAGGCATACTAGCTGAAAACCTGCACTTCGCTACGGAGTACATTCAAATTAAATACAACGGTCAATGTATGCAATTAATGCCAAAAAAATAAATATATATATTTATAATAAATACGACAACCAATGTATACAATTGATGTAAAAATATATATATATATTTCTAAAAAAATCGTAAGGGATACTTTTTTTTCGATAATATCCAATAGTCTGCCGCATCAGAAAGAAAACAAATATTTTTTTTTGTCTATTTAGTTGTTATGCACGTGACGATAAACTTATTTAAAGTACCAGAAAAAGAAATCACGTGATCGGCATTTAATAAACTAAATTCTAAAAATTAATCTTTAAAAATTCACCAAAAATCAGAAAATTGAGGTAGATTCGAAAAAAATTTCATTTTAAAGGAATTTTTAGGATCTTTCTCGTCATGTAAATTTTATAACCCTCGAATTATTATTTTAAATGCAAACTTAAAAAAAGTTACAAAAAACAGCTTAAAAATTTTATTTAAAAAAATTCAAGAATTTTTCAAAAATCATTCTTAGTGCACCCCTACATCATAAGAAGAATCGCCATGCAAAATTTCAGCCCTTTAGATCCAGCGGTTTGGTCTGTGCGTTGTATGTCAGTGAGTCAGTCAGTCACGGAACTGTTTTATATATATAGATATGCTACAAAATGTTTTTAGATATGTAGGTATCATTTTGTAAATATACGCAGGTATCTTTTTTTAAAAGGTATCTTTTTTTAAAAGATATCGCACCCGGCAAGAAAAGTGACACAAGAAATGGCAATTTTGAGGTAATGTCATCGAAAAATATGTATGAAGTGCCCCATCATGCACGAAAAACCACACTCTCGTAATTTGTACACCTGAGAGCAGTTGTATCAGTTTAATTGTAACGCAAGTTCAAACTGTATAGTATTCTTTAAGTTGATTTTTCTCAAATGCTGCATTTTTGTGTTGTGCCACTTTTTTTGCCGGAGTGCGATATGTAGATCCCTTTTGTCACGTTAGCTGTCTCATCGTGGCGAGATGGTTCCACTGGAAGGACTGAGTGAAGTATTCCGTGAGATTTTTTCCTGAAGAGGGTAACCCTTGGCGTGAAGGACAGTCCATTTTTTCCAGTTTACTGTCCAACCGCTGCTAACAGGCAACGCCTGAGGTAGAGTCAGACTCCACCCTTTATGGTTCCTCATTTAAATGAAGCTGCATTTATCTCCCCATGCTATGGACCAGTTGTTTTCCTTTGATACTGTATCGTCCGTGACGTAGAATAATCAGAGACGCGCTAAGGTTATACGTAGAGGGTCCTGTTCGAAAAATTCTTCAAAATCGCCATAAAGTATCAAGAATCTTAGGATTCTGCAATGCAATATTATTTATCGACTATGTACTGAATCTTCTCAGCTCAAGCTGGATCATATCCTGGAGCTGTCAGATAAACACCAGGTTCAAGTTATAAGCACTGCAAGAGAATAAATGAAGTTCAAAACATGACCCGAGGTCATTCAGCCTCTATTGATTCAGAGAGGCAAAGTTCTGGAAGATTTTGCAACTCTTTACAACACTTTAAAGACTCGTTACAACACTTTAAAAATGGAGCTGAATAAACTAAACCCAGTTATCAGGCATATTTTCCAATAAGGGCTTCACATGGCGGGAATTCTGCAGGAATTTAGCTTTTGAAAGTTCAAAACTTCGGAACTTTGTTAGCACTGAGTAGGGAACAACTTCAGATCGAGAGGAGAAATGCAATTTCTCGAGTCGATGGATTTCTTACACAAGATGAAAGTGAGAATACTGAGGCTTTTTGCCAATACTATGCGGCAATAAGCAGATTAAATTTTACAAGTTCTGATAAAACGATGTCCAAGAGAACGAGAACAAAAATTCAGTCTTGTTAACACGCTCCCTCTGGTAACCATCTGTTCATGGATCGTCTAATGCTTACTGAGTTAAAATTTGCTTTTTCTGTTCAACTTCTGTTAAGATGAATCAATACGAGGAATATATCAGCACAGTTTATATCTATCAACCATTAACACAGAACACCAATCTGCCAAAGTTTTTAGCTAATTTTTAAAATATAGATGGTATTCATTAAAATATTTGTGGTGAGTAGCTCGGATTAGATTAAATTCCCATGTACTACGAAGAGTAAATCGCACGTACTGGACATAAGAGATTTTCCATGGGTTCGAATTGTCCATAAACTTCTCTTCTATCCAACTTCTGTATGAATAAATGAACACAAGGAATATATTTATTCTACTGTTAATATTCTGGTCAGAACCTTTCTTGCGGTGATACTATCTCCGCGAAGTTAACGATGCATTTTGGGAATTGCTTATTTCCCATGATTGTTTACTAACGCAAAATATGGTTTCCTTTATGAGCTAATGTATATTCTGTTTCTGGAGGTCTGAGAGTATAATTTCAATTTATTTTGCTTTACTAACTAGTAAGTCTTAAAATTTCTACGTAACTTTATGAAAATAAAGTGAAGCATGCGAGACACAATATTTCAACATAATTAAAAGTTATATGAGGACCAGCGAACGTGATTAAGGACTAATTTGGAGTCTGAGTAATAAACTTAACCCATACTCATTACTGAAGATACATCTCTGCAAAGAGTTACCCATCACTTGAAAATTTATAGCCACGAAGGGATGTAATGTAAAATCGTTATTTATATGCCAAATCGTTATTGATGCCTTTAAACACCACAGTGTCTGAAACTATTTTATACTAAATAGGCTGGCGCAGAAAATGTTCATAAGTATCTTATCTAACTAAATGTGGCAAAAAAGCATGATAAACAAGAATCAGGTTACTGATAATCTATATATATAAAACGCGTAGATATGCGGCACAAAAATCGACGATATTTCTACACTCCGAATGGCAACGGCTGCAACCACCAGATGTAAACATTAGCGGGTCAACATGCATTTACGCACTGAAATCAGGAATGCTCAAAAGAGAGCTGCACGATCAAATAAAAATTGGGAACAGTCTCAAGAAAGAAAACGAAGAGGAAATAATTCATTAAGAGAGAGCATAGATATTCGCGAGGTTACGCTTAACTGTCACCGGTATAGCAACCGACAGCCAGTAATAGTTAATTTTCTACACTTTTTTCAGTACTTGCTGAATTTTTACTCCATTTTATAAGTGAAGAAATTTTCCCAACAATTTATTATTTGTAGATATCTGAATTGCTAACAATAGTACATACAGAGAGTGGCGTAATCCGCGCTATATTTTAGTAGTTGCTGAATTTTTACTCCATTTTTTAAGTGAAAAAAATTTCCCCCAACAATTTCTTATTTGATAAAGTGTAGATATCTTAATTATGAAAAAAAATTGCATACACAGAGGTATGTAATTTATAAAATTATTGGTGTTGGGTTTCTCCGTCTTATCTTTAATTCTGTTCAGAAGTAATGGAAATTCACATTTTCAAATTACGATGTTTTAGAATCAGCCTTATAGAGAATACCCCTTAACAAAGTATATTTATGATGACAGGTAATGGTAACATTCCTTACATATGTTACTTTCAGTTGAGTTGTTTTGCAAAAGAAAATATAAAACTAAAAGAGACCATGCTGGTCGCGCAGCGGCTAATTTGACTTATAAAATTTGATATATATTTTTTCACCCTTAAACAACGACCTAAATTAATAGCTGAATCTGCGGGACTTTTCTTGTGTATGCAGAACCGTTCGAAGCTATCAAGCGTTTTCATCTAACTTGAAATTGCCTTCGGGTGGGTCGGTTTACTTTTTGGATTATCCTTAGTCACTGGATTGATTTTTAATGACCTATCATTGGCGATTATTGCTGATTATTGCTGATCTTTAATGTTGATTTCGTTTCACCTATTTAGAGTATTCTTCTGTAAACAGAGTCCTCATTGCGTAATACTTTTAAATTATAGTTGCTGATGTAATATTTAGATTAAATTATACATGAGTTATATAGAAGAAAAAACAAATCCCCCCCCCCCCTCTCTCTCTATACACACACACACACACATATTAGGTTTTGTAGTTGCTCCTTATAAGGAAAGCTCTTGACCGTTTGGAGGATATAAAGGCGTGAAAGCAAATGCTCAGGGTTTCAAAATTGGACTAAGCTAAAGTTACGCCATTGAGAATAGATAATATAGAAAATATAGAAATATAGAAATTACTGGAAATATAGAAAATATAAAAATTACTGGAATCGAGTCCAAGATGTTTTTTTTTGTCAAAAGAGATTAAAGACTTAATAAAAGAACTTCTCAACAGTAAACGTCACTTTCAAAATTACGTTCTTGATCATCCAACTTCTTAGTAATACTTAAAATTTATCTATTTAAATGCAAATCGTTTTGCTTATTAACTGCCCGATTGTTATCTGTGTTATTAGTTCCGCAACAGTCGAGTCTATGCGTATGCAATAAAATAACATAAGAATAGAGCAAAAAAAAATAATATTCATATTAAACTTTTGATGCTGATTAAAATGCACGTTCCACAGCCTAGAGAAGCGCATGTTGCAGTTTAAAAAAACGAAAAACAAAAACAAAACAAAAAAAAACAGCCAAAAAACAAAAACAAAAAAAAAACGAACCTATTCTAAGAAATGTTTTCAAAGAGATTTTCCAAGCATAGAAATGGCCAAAATAAAAGATAACGTAATATTATACAAAAGAATAAAAAACAGTAGATTCATACGTGACAACATAAATGGGATTAGATCAAACATACCGATAAAGCGCGTTGAAAGGTGTTAAACTTGAGTTTCTATCTCAAGATGCTTCTGATGTCCAGAACATCGGGGTTTCTAAACTTTCAAGGTTACGTAAAAGGTGAGCGAATAAAAATACAAATAAAGTGTCTGGGGAGATCGTAGAAACGTTCATGATAGTTGAAGAAAATTCCTTTTGATTCGTTGTTTTGATACAGTAAATGCGTTTATCATATTATGATTATGTAAAATGTGCCCCGTTCAAACTAGCTTCTTTTACATAACGGCTTACAATCTTTTACATCAAATCTAGCTAAGGGCATATATATTTAATCACAAAATGAAGTCACTTAATGCGTAAACATTACGATTAAGGAGGTATAGTTTAACCATTTCCTCCCCAGCAAGTAACAGAAGAGAATGAATGAATCAATTACAGAAATGAATGAAATACTTTGGCTGGATATTGATAAATATTATATTTAAAACTTTATTTTCTTATTCCAATAATACTCGTGTATACGGAGATTCGAGAAATATAGCAGCATAGAGTAAAACTTAAAAAAACTTTCTTATTGTGAAAAGCTGGAAATAAGGGAAAAGTGTAGACAGTTTAGAATAATTGTTGAGTTTTTCAAAGAGTAGGTGTGAAGCTCGATGAAATTTTAAAACAGTTGATCTAAAATGCTTTCATCTACACCAGGGGTGTCAAACTCTCGGCCCACTGGTCGCATTCGTCCCGCGACGAACATTTTTGCGGCCCGGCCAATATATTGGCACACAATAATATATAATAAAATAACCGACGCAGAATTATAATAAGATAAGAAGAATTCGCTAAATGTTTTTTAATGATACTCTTTTTTTGCTATTATTAATCAAAATGCATATATTTATGTTGAATATACTGTAATTAGGTAAATAAACCTACGTTTCTATTAATATTGATTTTTTTTGCGGCCCACCTAGAGTTAAACCTTGTTAGTTTGGCCGAAGTTAGCCTTTGAGTTTGACACCCCTGATCTACATAATCTCTTTTGAATTTTGTCATGAAAAAACCCTAAAACGTTTTGACCTTAATCCCAATATTTCTTAAAACAATGAATTTTTAAAATATTATAAGTTATAACTGAATTAAATATTTTATTGCTTATACGGACATAGTCATGAATCAAATCTTTGCGTTTTTTAATCAGTTCTTTAACTGTCTAGATAATTTGCTTTCTGGAAAATTCCTATTTTTTTTTGCTAATCGCCAGGTGTAAGTATTTTTAACGTAGGATTACGTTCCTCCATAACGGTCCTCCGGAAAGCAAAATTTCAGACGCTAAAACCGTCCTTCCGTAATTCACGAGTTATAATTTTGGCAGCTCGCCAAACCCAGTCTGTATCGCTTGGACAAGCAGTAAACAGTTAAACAGAAAAGTGCAAAATGCGTCAAAATTTTGACATTCATTTATGTATATATATATATATACATACATACGTACATATATATATATATATAGATACATAGATACTTATATACATAACACATACATACATACATACAAAGAGGTAAGCAAGGATAAGTAATCCTACGTTAAGGCTGCTATGTACTAACCCCATTGGATTCGCTCACCTCAATGTTAATCTATGGAGAAAATTTGTCCATGTATTGCCGACTTGGATTCAAAGATTTTTTTTAAAAATTGTACTCCGTCATAGAGAAAGAAATTTTACATTTGTGTACATTTTCCGTTTTTTTTAAAAATACAATTAATATTTTAGAATTTAAATTATTCGGGGAAAAATCTGGTATAGTGTGTTTTAAACGCTCATAAATTCCTTCGGTGGACGAAATTTATAAAATGAATCCTGTAGCGCTTTGCAGAAAAGTTCAGGCTATCTGACAATACCAATTTTATTTGATTATCAGCACTTATGCACCAGTATATAGTTGACAAATATATATTTTAAATAAACAATTTTGGGGCAGCGATTAACCCCCCTATATAGAGAGAGAGCCATTACAATCCCTAAAAATGTCAATCCTAAGGGGGGTAGAATTCTCGAACTGTCAACTGGACTCCTCCCACCACAAGAGTCTGTAAGAAGAGGAAAAGGGAAATATGATTTTTTTCTTAGTACATAGCAGCCTTAATAACCCGCGGTAGTTTCGTTAGAAGGGACAACCTGAAAAAATTTTTTGTAGCTAACTGTGTACTGCAGTGCTAGTCTTTAAAAATTTGGTATCTCAATTTACCTTCTCATCCTACCTGTATTTTCGTCTTCCTTCGTCTTCTGTTTCCCAAGATTATGGTCGACTCTTCATGCAAATTTTATTTCTCTAAACTATGACGGTTTTTCTGAGGAGATATCGCTTCATATATAGAATAAGTGATTAACAGGCCAGACGGCACTAATGTGCTTTCACGTTTTTTTCGTACGACCTGCATTTTGAAACATCTAATTGCTTCAGTTTCCTACGGTATTGTTTGATAAAAATGATAACTAATGGTTATGGATGGGGGTATGCAGAAATAAAATTAAAAACTCAATTAATCATCATCAAAATTCATGAATTTTGGGAAGCTTAAAATACGTGAAGTGAAAGTAAGTAAGATTATAAAGGTGGAAAAAATTAGTATATGATAAAACATCGCTATTATGCATTCAGGGGGGGGGGGATACTGGTAGAAGATAAGAATATTCCTCCCACAAATTTAGACATGTTTCAGGTTGGTCATTCATCATTTAACTTCTGTTTTTTATTTTAAAAAAATTTAAACTCTGAAGGTTGGTTCAGTCACGAAGCATCACGAAAAACGTGGGAAAAGTACAAGAAGAAAAAAAGAAGTACACACATGATAGATAACGCATGCTAAAATACACTGTAGGGCAAGGTTGGTGAAAAATTATTGGTCTTGCCCGTGCAGAAGAGTGAAGAAGTTATTTGAAGACCAATCATCATGTATACAGATTTAAACTGAAAAGCTTTTTTTAAAGTTTCTTTTAGCAATAAGCAGTAACATCACAGTAGGCTACTTCCCACACTAAAGTACACATCATTGAAAAGTAATTTTTGCATTACACAACGCAAGCGAGACAACACGGGATAATTTTTTTTATATGCTCGCTTGTTTTCCTACCTTCCTTTTTGGGAATGGAATCACCTGCTGACGTAACATGACGCTAATTGTCATTTACATTTTCGCAGTCTAACAAATGTATTGCGATAAAGATATTATCCAGTGTTTTATATGTACACACATATATCAAGAAATGCCTTTATTTTTACTAGCGTTGCCTATATAGTGTACGTAATTCACTGAACTTCTATATTGTTGTGACCTATCTTGTCTCAGTTTGTGTGGGTTACGTAATTCTACATATTTTTAGCACTAAACTACTGCCATAACTTTGGAAGATTTGCTTTTATGCCTATTTCAAGTTCGAAAACTTTTCCAAAACACACAACATAAAAATCTCCCCACCCCCCAAAAAAGAGTAATATATTTGAGTATGATGAGTATGAAATAAATGATTATTATAGACTTTATTATTATAAAGTTAAGCATGCTAAAATATATAGCAGAATTTAATGTTTTTTCATATTCTTTTATATCAAAAACAGAAAATCTCAGATTCAATTTTAAATTGCTAGTTTATTGTATTCTGGTATAGCGTTGTTGATTTTAAAAATTAAATTATACTTCTTCGAGCAAAACGTCTGAAAGGAAGTATGTCGTTTTACTTTTAAAAATTTACCATGTTTACAGTTCTCTTCTAAAATTATGAATCAATATATCATTTAGTTTTAACCATCTACGTATATATATAAAACAGTTCCTTAACTGAATGACTCACTGACTGACATACAACACACAGACCAAACTGCTGGACCTAAAAGGCTGAAATTTTGCATGGCGATTCTTCTTATAGTGCAGAGGTGCACTAAGAGAGATTTTTGAAATATTCTTCTTAGATTTGTTTAAATAAAATTTTTAAGCTGTTTTAGTAACTTTTTTAAGTTTGCATTTAAAATAATAATTTGAGGGTTATTAAATTTATATCACGAGAAAGATCCTAAAAATTCTTAGGAAGATTTTTAGGAAGAATTTTTAAAGAATTCTTAAAGATTCATTTTTAGAATTTAATTTATTAAATGCCGATCACGTGATTTCTTTTTCTGGTACTTTAAATAAATTTATCGTCACGTGCATAAGGACGAAATAGACAAAAAAGTATTTTTTTTTCTTGCTAATGCGGCAGACGGTTGGAGATTATCCAAAAAAATATTAAAATACAATAAGAGATATTATGTTCCTCAAACTGTACTATATTAACTGTACTCTATTCTTTAGTATGTCCTATTACATTTAATTTGAATATTTTATTCTACATTATTTTGTCTATAAAAACATCCCTTACGATTTATATATATATATATATATATATATCTTATATATATATTTCTTCTGTCCGTGTGTATGTAACTGAACTCCTCCTAAACGACTGGACTGATTTTTATGAAATTTTGTGTGTGCGATTAAGTTGAATCGAGAATGGTTTAGATTCACAATTTGATCCGATAGAAAATGTTTTTATATTTTTAATTAATTAATAAAAAACCAACAATTTATAAGGGGGTGCGTCCGGTAAATGGAAGCTGTTACAGTTTGTGGAATCGGCCCTCTGGATAATACCGTCCACGTTAGGTTTAGTTAGTAAATAGCGAGCGAAAAGATAAAAATAAATAAAATCAAAAAGTTTCAAGACATATATTAAATCAGAATAATAAATGAAAATAATAATCTTTAAAGTCAGATTTTATACTCTAAAATACATCAGATCCAACGGCATATTCATACTCTCGACACGCGATGGAAAATTCGAATCAACCACGCTAAGTGACACGAGATCTTTTTTAATCGCTACTGCAATCGCCCTCGCCTATATAATTGTGTCTATTGAAGAGCTAAAGACTAAGTTTCTATCCTGCTAACTTATTTCTGACTAAAAACTCCTCTGCAATTTATAATCACCAGCCCACAACAACTTTCGAATGCCGAATAAGTTTAACTTTACTCAGTAGAACACCGTGTCATCGTGACGCATTCGGTAGGTCGCGCAAGTACCATGCTATCGACCCGGGTTCGAACGCAGAGTAGAGTAAATTTTGCTAGACCTGTTATTTCAGCATTTTTTTAAGGCTTTTTTATTTCAGCTTTTATTATTATTTTTTTAATTATTATTTTATTTTATTTTTTTAAAATTTAAATTTCAATTTAAACAGGACAACGTCTGTCGGGTCCGCTAGTATATATATATTTTATCGTCGTATTTATTATAAATAAATAAATAAACATATATACACTCATGGACAAAAAAATTAGCGCACCAAGAAATAATTGCGGGATCGTAACGAAACTTGCAATGAAGGTACATGTCGGGGAGATATGCAAATGATTAGAAATGCAGCGTGATTGTGCATTACGTATAGCCGGTAGAGGGCGTTGAAAATCGTACTCTGTGGAGTATAAAACAGGTAATCAAAGCTTGTTTGAGTGTGCTGAATCATTTACAAAGGAAGAGCTGAGATAGACGTGCCATTACGCCGTGTTCGAAGACAATATAAGCAGTTGTCGCAGTTTGAGAGGGGGAGAATCGTCGGGATGATGGAAGCTGGGTGGTCAGCTAGGCGAGTAGCTCGTCAATTAGGCCGCTCTGATTGTGTTGTGAGGAGGTGTTGGGACCAGTGCACCCGAGAGATGTCATGTACACGAAGACCAGGCTCAGGACGCCCTCGACAGACCAGTCGTCGAGAAGACGGCCACATCGTAAGAAATGCACGCGTACAGCCAACTGCTTCATCGGCCGCCATCCAGGCACAGGTAGCACCTTCACTAGGGGCCTCTGTGTCTTCTCGAACCATACGAAGGCGCCTGGCTGAAGGACAGTTGGTATCGCGGCGCCCATTACGTGTGCTGCCCTTGACGCCCACCCAGCGACGCCTCCGTTTGGAGTTTTGCCGCGCACGAGGAAACTGGACTGCAGCGGAATGGAACCAGGTCGTCTTTAGCGACGAATCCAGATTCAATCTCGGCAGTGATGACAATCGTTTTCGTGTGTGGAGAGCCCGTGGTGAACGCTTCAATCCTGCCTTTTCTGTACAGCGACACATTGCTCCCACAGCTGGTGTGATGGTATGGGGTGCTATTGCCTACAATACACGGTCACCCCTAGTATTGTTCGGTGGCACCATGACAGCCCAGCGGTATGTTCATGAAATCCTGCAACCACATGTGTTGCCACTCATGCAACGGCTCCCAGGAGCCATTTTTCAACAAGACAATGCTCGGCCTCATACGGCAAGGGTGTCAGAAGACTGTCTCCGCACTGTTACTACCCTTCCTTGGCCTGCCCGATCCCCAGATTTGTCTCCAATCGAGCATATCTGGGATCATTTGGGACGACGAGTTGGGCATCCCACGAGTTTGAACGAACTAGAGGCAAGGTTACAGCAAATATGGAACGAAATGTCTCAAAACATCATACAGAACTTGTATGACTCAATGCCCGATCGTATCGCATCGTGCATTCGCGCTAGAGGGGGTCCAACGGAGTATTAACACCTCCGTTCTTTTGCCTTTTTCTCTGAAATAAATTATCCTTTTTCTTTGAATTTCTTATCATTTACTTATATCAAAGTAGTCATTACGTATGTAAAATTTCGTTTCATTTTGACGACTCCTTCTTGGTGCGCTAATTTTTTTGTCCAATGAGTGTATATATATATATTTTTTTTTTTGCATTAATTGCATACATTGACCGTTGTATTTAATTTGAATGTACTCCATAGGGAAGTGCGGGTTTTCAGCTAGTATTTAATAAAATACAATGCTTATTATATACTGATATGCAAAGTGAAGAACTGTATGATTTGTTGTTGTTTCCAATCCCCTTGGAGTAGAAAAGCCTACACCAAGTCAAAAAGACCCAGGTCCTTGGCGAAGGGTAGTAAGCAACTTCACTTTTAAGGAGAGGTACCACTAGGGCTGAAGTCTGACATGACCTCGAAGAACATTTGTCCCGTAATTTTGAACCGAGTCAAGTGACGAGACGGGAACACTTGATCCCGCACCTCCAGAGGTAAATTTGAGAACTTGGACGACACTGTAGACACGACTTATTTTACGTTCCCCGGCCACCATTAGTGAACATGGTGGTGAATTGACAGCGACGAGCATCTAACCAGGGAATTTCAGATCACTGGCTCGACGCCTTCGCAAAGCGGGCCACCGCGGCCCTACTGTAGGATTTCCTTATGATATACACTTTGAACAGATACACTGAATAGAAATTTGGGCCGAATCAGTGATATTTTGAGTCGTAACAGTCTTAAATACATAATCATGGCTACCTTGGAAACTGATGATTTTCACCTAAACGGAGAAGCAGTCTATTATTTAATTTTATACTTTTTACAGTTTTTCTTATCTTAAGTCATTCAGAAATGGTGAATCTATCATAAAAAATACGGTAAAAGAATCAAATTTGTTGACATTTTTCTTGAAAAATGTGCCTGTGGGAATTACATCTGTCTGATTAATGTCGCAAAGTAATTTTTCGTGTTGGAACTTCGATATGACAAATAACAGATGAGCTTTATTTGCGTATATAAACTCAAAGAGCTAACGGTGAAATACAGAAAAATGCGAGATCTTTACTGCATATGTTTTTTGACACATTTTTTGACGAGAGAAATATCATGTAATTAGCGAAGTTGTATCTGTCACATTTTGTTTCAACTTGTAGTTAGTTCTCCATAAATAAAAAAAATAAACTATTTAATTTAATTATAAAAATCTCTTGGGAGAATTTCATGTTTTCAAATCTTTCAATTTATCTGCAGTCGATTGTTTTTCTCCTTTGGACTCTGCATATCAAAATTTTGAATAAATAATTAGTACGTGTTACTGGTAATGCCAGAAGAAAATGTCATTTTTCTTTTGCATACATGTTTTAAAATTCAACAAATTTTCATGTTTCTAATATGATTCTGTCGGAATATGTATTTCAGATGTCACTTTCCACAAAATCTTTGTTGTTTTCGATATACCCATGATAAATTAAAACTTTATTTAACGACAATATCATGTGTTTATCTGCCATTTTTAATCGCTATAAAATAGGTCTACATTCCGCAATCACTTGCTCAACACGGATTACGATAAGGCTAAAAAAGGTGACATTGTGTATTCACAGGATTTCTTCATCGAGCTATTGTTTTGGCAGTTAATGCAGAACTGTTAACATAACTGACGTGGAACCGTAACATCTGTCACTAGGCAAAATTGTTAAGTGGTGTTCAAGGCGACACAAAATTCTAATAAATATACGCTTTTAAAATGAAGAACACAAACCACATGAGTATACGACGATTACACTGTCAGATAAGACATTTTTACGATTTGCAATCTTTAAAAGGCTATATATAAAATCCCTTGAGAGAGAGCTTAATGAAAGTTTTCGCAGCAATATTTTGTTCAATTTTCACGAAATTGCCCTAAGAAATTTTGTATTAGAGCAAACATTCTGGAATTATCTTTGCTAAAGCATAAGGTAACCGTAAAAGAAGTTTAATTTTCCCTTTAAAATAATTAAAAATTTATGAATAAAATTGTCGTAAATTCTAAAGACAAATCGTCATGAAACATATTCGGGTACAAAATTAATGAAATTATGTAAGTAGGCATATTTATTGAACATATATATCAATATCTAAACATGCATTAAATTTTGAATTAAATTTTTTAAAAAACAAAACTGTTGCATGGATAATGATCTTGATGTAAAAAGAAATTTGATGAAAAAAAATCATGGCAGCATGTCCCAATTTGCAAAAACTTAATAACCGTTTGAAATAACTGCTATTTTAAAGACATTTTATCTTCGCATTATATATTCGTAGGCATATAAGATTATGCAGCGAATGAGATAGTCGTAAAAGTAAAGATAATCCAATTCACAGATTTGGCGCTTAAAGAAATTTAAATCGACGCTTCCGTAAGCTGGCGTTGTATCTTCAACAAAGATATTGCATGGCGGGCATTTTGGTGAGATAGGGAAGAAAGATGGAGGCTGATATTTGCTTGGATATTTGAAGCTTTATTAGCTTCGCCACAACATACGCAACGCAATACTAGTGTTGCCTATTTTATGGCAGATTACAAAACATGTTTTGTAATCTGCGACGGACATGTTTTGTAATCTGCTGTGTAAAGCGATCATCTGTTTCGACTATTACTTTACAACTTAATCATTTTTTTGTATGGTAGCATATAGCATACTTGCATGCAAATTTTTGAATAAAAAATATCTTTCAAACTAACTTATTTGACCGAAATAAACTTTTGTGTTCACTATCTCGACTTAAATTATAAATGAGTTATGTAGCATATAATTTAAAACTTCTATCGGCAATAAATTTGATAACCCGTGATTCATATTAGTTTCTACAAGAGAAATTATTTAGAAATGTTTGAAATAGGACAAAAAAGCTGTTTAAAGTATCATATCAATATGCCGACTTCATTTTGTACAATCTGAAACAGAATGCCTGATGCGGTTATCTGGGAGCTTTTATTTTTAGTTATATCCAAAAAATGATGCTTCTATAAATTTTGATAACATCTGATACTTATCTCTGGCGACAACTTTAGTCGCTAATTTGCCAAAGTATCTCGCTAAAAGTCTTGTTGTTATGACACAAACTATTATGAGACAAACATTAGGTAAATTTGTTAGGTAGGTTTCAATCTATTTAAATATGTTTTTTCGTTCAATCAGCCATTTTTATAATCTTGTACGAGATATGTTTCTTTTTAAATAGAAGCTTTGGAAACAGAGCTAATTTTATTCCTGCTATTACATATCATTTTCATATGCTTTTTAAATTTTTAATGGATTTTTGATAAATTTTTAATGGATTTTAACAGATGTAAAGTATCATGATATTTGACCCATTGCTCTTTGGAATCGTTGTCTTCATAAAAAAAACTTCAGTTACTAAATTTTCTCAGGAGTGTGGGAATTGAATAGTTTTTTTTTCTAGAGAAAAAACTTATTCTACCATCCGCTGACGTAAACGCAAAAATTTATATAAAACAGCTTTTAGCTGATTTCCCTAGGTAATTATCAAAGAATCGTTGGGCGAGAGCTACTTTTTTAATCATACGTATTTCACCTGATTAACAAATTCAATTAAAAAAAAAAGTACCTGGTGAAAAAACAAGCCACTCAACAAGTCTTCAGATTAGTGAATATTTAATGATAGGGAATTTACTGAAACCGCCTTCTTTCGTATTTAAACACTCGAATGAACTGGTCTACATACAGGCAACTGGATATTTCTTTGAGTACATTGAACATTTTAAGTATATTTTACGAGTATAGTCTTCGAAATCTATTAAAAATCGTACGTACGTGCTCTCGTATTTATCATCATATATTAAGGTGGTAAATCAATGTAACTCGTAAATATAGTATAATCCTTACTTTATAATCTCGGTATTTTTCTGGTCACAGATTAGTAAAGTCATACTTTTGAATTCTCTTTTTTTCCCTTAAAAATATATCTTTAAATGCGACATGCGTCCTTAAATTTTTTTTGTTCATTTTAAATACTTTGGCATTGTTTTCTTTTTTAAGTTACTAATTATGTACTTTTAAAACGGCATTTTGAGTTTGTTCGATAAATTGCTAATATCTTTTTTTAATTGGTAAAATTTTGAAGCATTAGAATACAAGCGAAAATTATAAATCAGAGAAAATTTAAAGAAAAAGTATTAAAATTAAAATTAGGCCCCTTCATCCATAAAGAAAAATTAAGGTATTAAGTGACTATAAAAGAGGGTGAGCGAGTGTTTACCACTACAAAATAACGAGTATATCGCTTTAAGAATTTATCAATTTTCAGTTAATAATTCTAAATTTTGAAAGGAGAGCTAAAAATTTAGAAAGTTGAGTTAAATTAGAGAGCATTGAGTTACCCAAGTTTGCTTTCAAAATTCCAAGCGAATTTACTTTGCTTGGAAGCATTTTTCATGGAACAATTTACGCAGTAACTCGATTGAACATGCGGTTACAAGGAATGGGCATTAATCAAAACAACGATGATTCGTTTCTCGCGAATAGAATGTTAATACCTTCTAAATTTACTTTATTCCTTGAAAACACCATCGAGGGAGAACAGTTTTCTTAAGGAAACGGAGAAAAAAAATTCTTATGAATTCTCGTGAAAAGGATATAGGGCAACGTGTTTGATGAATAAATACGGTGAACCGATCACTGATGGGTTTTGGGCTAAAATAAATTTAAAGCAAATACTAATTATTTCTCTCAGAGCACATTACGAAGATTTTCCAAATATTTGCGAACCCTTTGAGAGGAATAATTTAAATTTGGGGATTAAGATAGAATTTTCAGCAATGAAAGATCTGTTTGATTAGCTGAAATGTATTCTGGCTGGTTAAACACTTTTATGACTCGAAATATGCCGAGCGAGTAAATGAGCATCTGCACCCTAAACTAGCGTTTTGAAACATGATGAAAAACAGAAGTTCCGAATTTTTGAAAGTTCAGGAATCCTGCATAAAAGATCGGTTCAAGTGTGATTTTTTCTTTACCATTGATGAGATCTTTCTTATCTTTAATGAATTAATTTATTATAAAATAGTACTACATTTATTTATATATTACATCAGAGAAAATGTTTTCTGATTTTTACCCTAAATCGAAAACTATAAAACGGTTTAATAAGCACATGACAAAGGAAGACCTGCCATACAAGGAATTTTGTATACATCCTTGGTCAAATTAAGAAAAAATTCTGTTTCGAGGCAAATAGATTTACAATACAGATTTATTATATGTCATTATATCGTTCCTTAAGTTCGCATAATAACTTTCTTTTAAATACAAATATTCTGTTGCAATAATTCCTTAATACTATTTTATGTTATATTAATCTAAAAGCTTTATTCTATGCAGTAAGCCCAGAAAAAAATGAAAATGAGCTATTTTGACAATTCTGTGTCCTTTAGACAATCCTTTTGACAATTCTGTGTCCTTAAGACAATCCTTTTGACAATTCTGTGTCCTGAACACATATTATCGATGGGCCTTTGGCCTCTACAAGTTAGTTTACAGCTTATTAGCTAGTAGTCAGTTTACAGCATATTAGTCAGTTAACAGCTTATTAGCAGGTATTCCGCATATCTTAACTTACGTGCCGAGGGCTGTTCAAATGATATATGACGTTTAGTTGTGTCGAGGGACACAACTAAAAGTCATATATCATTTGAAGTTGGCGTCAGAATTTAACGAAATGTTTTGATTTATATTCACCGTTATCAGCAATTTAAATTTATTGGTATTATTCCATAAAAAATAGTTTTATATAAATTTAAAACAATTTTTTAAAATTATAAAACAATGAAAAAAAAAGAAAATGTTTAGGAATGCTATCCACATACGAAGGGTGGAACTTTTTTAGTGGTAACACTGTTGTAGAGTTCCCACGCACCAGAACCCAGGAAAGCAGTTCACACCACACGTAAGTCACATACCTCAGAGCGAATGCGCTCTCCCCACAAACATCACCCGCCTGCACAGTGACAGGATAAATGCAGCCATGTTTGAGTTACCGGTCTATCGTACGAGACTATTTGTTGCACTGTACTGATGGGAGGAAAATGCTTGTGCGAACACCGTAGCTGATGCGTTTGCTCGCTGGGGTTGGGAAGTGTTCTACCAGCTCCCTTATTCCCCGGACTTAAGTCCCTGTGACTTTGATCTCATCTCCAAGAGAAAGAAACCGCTCTGTGGATTACACCAGAGATTCTGCAGGCTGTTGTCCGCTCCATTCGAAGGATCAACCGATCAGGTTCTGCCAACGGTAGCCTGCAGCTTCCGGAACGTTAGCAACGGGTGCTAAACAATGCTAGTTACTACTTTAAGGGGACAGTGGACTTTCAAAATTGAGAAATTTGTCAAAAAATTCGTTTTTTTTATTTTGTTGAATTGTGAAACTACGGACGAGTAGGAATGTGTTGCAAAAATAATTTTTAATTTCTGTGATTACTTTCCTAGTTATAGGCATTTGTATTTAATTTAGATATCATGTGGTTACTAATAGCAATAACTTTAAATGTGTTTTTCTCAAAATAAAAATTTTCATGTCATACGAATATTGAAACTGCTCCAGGCGCATTTCTAATTATCGCGTTGCTTTGAAATTTAAGTTTTATATACTTAACTGTATATTAAATAAATCTTATTGAAAAAAAAATTATGCTTCGTAGCTCAGAATTTCTAAATTTTGTACTTGAAAAGATGATTTATAGGTATTTTGCGTCATAAAAAGGGTGTTTTCACTAATATTAATTTTTCTCTTTATATTTTTAATGAATGCTTAAAATAAGCAATAATTTTCATTTTTAGTTCTATAAGGTATCCTGAAAATAGAAATTACCATATTATATGCAAAAGAAATGCGCATGGAACATTTTTAATTAGGTCAATTTTTGATATAATTAATAATTCCTAATTCATAAATTATTGATATTTCATCTATAAATTTTAACCACTTTTACATATCTATGGTACTAATCACATATTAAAATTTGAAGCAAATCCATTCAAAACAAAAAAAGTTAGGTTTGAAGGTTCACTGTCCCCTTAAATGACTATAAAAGTTTCACCCCCGTATCTCTTCTGTATACCTTGTACATACCAAGTTGCCACTATTAAAGTTCCACCTTATGTATTGAAGCGAGTTTTGAGCGCATGGATTTGTCCAGACCCCCAGAGAATGCACAGACGAAGTGAAAATGGATTTTTCCGTTGTCTGCAGATTAGCGTTGCAAAAGTAAACTCGGAACAACATCCCCTCGATGGCTTATACAGTTCTGCAGAAAATGTGAATTATTCTTAATAAACCATCACATCTCATTGACATTATGAATGGATGTCCCGATATCGTTACAATATTCTATTTGTTTTCAAAAACCTATACCCGATTTTCTTTAATAGTAAACATTGCGGTAGCTGCTTTGCAAACATTAAGCAAATTTCGATGCTTAAATAAGCTTACATTTTTTAGAAAAGAGCTTTTAACGTTAGAATAGATCAGATCTGTCAAAAAAGTCTCTTCTTAGCGCTTAAGTACAATCAAAAGACAATATTTTTCTGATACTGCCATTATTTGCATTCTGCCCTTACTAGCATGAATCGAACTTTTGAAGGGGTAAAGCAATCAGTTTTAAAGATAGACCATAAAAAGACACATCCGGTGTAATCAAAAGCTTTCTTTACCTCTTTAAGACGTTTTTTAGACTTTTCTGTCTCTCTCTCTTTTAGCTGAAAAAAAGCATTTTTGATAAATTATTCCATCGTCTAGTTTGATATTCAAAAGTGTCCAAATTGTACTTCCTGACACGTTTTTGAACACAAAATTAAGAATGGAGTAATCTCTCATAAAAACTTTTCTGGTTGAAAGTATGTGAATGAAAAATACGTCTTAAACGCTTTAAGGGTAAAAAATTAAGGAAATTTTTGACGAATACAAAAGCGATAGTTTATGCCTAAATAAATAAATAAATAAATAAATAAATAAATAAATAAATATATATATATATATATATATGTATAATATCTAAGATTAACCTATATTTTCTTAATTTATACGGGTAGTGTGTGATAGAATAATGTATGTACACATATTTTCGGAGATATCCCACGTTGAGAGATTAGTTCATATGTAATACGTTGCAATAGTATACAAATGACCTAAAATTCCGTCGAAGCTGGCTCCTTTGTTCCTAATCCAGCCAGAGCTTCTTAACATACTAAGCTACGGGCTGTTTTAGATTTACCGACCCCGCTTGTTGTATGCTGAGAATTATAAATGCGTTGACGTGAGGGATTTCGAAATATTCCAAGGCAGAATAAAAATTCAAATACTAATTCACGAAAGAAACCTGTTGTAAACATACAAAAACGCTAATTTTTGCAAAATTGGATAAGAATTCACATTACACAAAATATTTGTCAGAAACACAATGAAAAATAAATAATTGCTTGCATTGCGTAAAAACGTTTTTAGAGAGTCTTTCTTGAAAAGGAACTGGGTACAGTGTGATATTTGAGCGATCATCGATGATTCAATGATTCAGTCCTGTGTGAACGGTTTCACTTTGCTCAACCTCAAAGTGACTGTAAATTATTAAAAGCACTTTAGCCCTTTAGCGGATTCTCTTTTGAGAAAGAAACGTCGCCTGGGGAGTACCACTTGGAGGCAGGCTGTTTATCCCTCCCCTTTAAAGCGACACCATCCGCTCAGCACGTTGGTGGTACGCCGGAATGTTTCTCGCCTTTTTGAGGGTATAAAAGGCCCGATGTCAAGGTGGTTATACTTTTGTGTCCGATGTTGCTGGCTCTGATAGAGGAAAGCAATATATGAGCCGGATGTTGTAGACTCGATGATCAACAACATCAGGCTGATGTTGGAGATGTCTTATACTTTTTGATGGTATAAGAGGCACGATGTCAAGGTGCTTGTACTTTTATGTCCGATGTTGCTGGCTCTGATAGAGGGAAGCAATATATGAGCCGGATGTTGTAGACTCGATGATCTACAGCATCCGGCTGATGTTGGAGATGTCTTATACTTTTTGATGGTATAAGAGGCACGATGTCAAGGTGCTTATACTTTTATGACCGATGTTGCTGGCTCTGATAGAGGGAAGCAATATATGAGCCGGATGTTGTAGACTCGATGATCTACAGCCTCCGGCTGATGTTGGAGATGTCTTATACTTTTTGATGGTATGAGAGGCACGATGTCAAGGTGGTTATACTTTTGTGTCCGATGTTGCTGGCTCTGATAGAGGGAAGCAGTTTATGAACCGGATGTTGTAGACTCTATGATCTACAACATCCGGCTGATGTTGGAGATGTTAGAGATGTCTTATACTTTTTGATGGTATAAAAGGGACGATGCCAAGGTGGTTATACTTTTGTGTCCGATGTTACTGGCTCTGATAGAGGGAAGCAATATATGAGCCGGATGTTGTAGACTCGATGATCTACAACATCCGGCTGATGTTGGAGATGTCTTATACTTTTTGATGGTATAATTGATACTATATCAAGGTGGTTATACTTTTGTGTCCGATGCTGCTGGCTCTGATAGAGGGAAGCAATATATGACCCGGATGTCGTAGACTCGATGATCTACAACATCCGGCTGATGTTGGAGATGTCTTATACTTTTTGATGGTATAATTGATACTATATCAAGGTGGTTATACTTTTGTGTCCGATGCTGCTGGCTCTGATAGAGGGAAGCAATATATGACCCGGATGTCATAGACTCGATGATCTACAACATCCGGCTGATGTTGGAGATGTCTTATACTTTTTGATAGTATAATTGATACTATATCAAGGTGGTTATACTTTTGTGTCCGATGCTGCTGGCTCTGATAGAGGGAAGCAATATATGAACCTGATGTTGTAGCCGGATGTTGTAGGCGATTTATTTGACATGTTAAAAATGCTGCTTCAAAATTTCGTTTTTTTAATAAATGTCTTCCGAAAGTTTTGCCTATGTACGCAAATTTTGTTAGTCCGTTATTCCAGACGAAACACAGCTGAAAATGAGACACTTTATTCATTTCTTAAAGCTAAGTCATGATTTATCCGGTTTGGGGCGTAATTGTAGCTGTTATTCAACCTTGAATTTGATTTCTTTGGATTGGAGGTTCCTACACTATTCCGAGGCACCCGAAATGTCTTCGGTCCGGATATAGTCAAGACAATCAAATAAGAACCGGTCCATGAGTGAGTACCGACGTTTAGGAAGTTTAACAGGCCTTTGTTGAGCTTTCGGAGGTCTGGCCATGAAATATTCGTCGTTAGAACTTTGTGGGGCAGTTTCGTCGCGAAGATCGCACTCGTTTTCAAAACGAGCCTGGCCAGCGCCCTTTACAGTTTTCAACTTCCTTTTCTTTTCTCCGAAAAAATTGTACAGACGGAAGATTACAATTCCTGCAAGCAAATAAGGAACAGATGTAGTATACGCAACGGGGTTTTTTTGCTTGGCGACTATTTTGTTGCCAAGCAGAACGCGTGTTTTTGGAACAGGAAATTCCGGAGTCCCCAAAATACGCAATTTTTAAACTGTACCACAGAAAACCACAAAAAACACATAAATACAAAAAATAAAAGCTGAAAAATAATGAGAAACTTGTTGTTGTTGGGGGGGGGGGGCTGCTTCCCCCTTAAAAATGCCCCCCCGGCTCTAAAAAGTCAGTAGAATGCAAATAATAATAATTCATTTAAATAGACATACAATATATCTTGGTAAAATATATATTTCTTGATTAAACAGAAATTAAAGCACAAATACAGTAGAAAAAATATGTATTGGCAATAGAATTTAAAAAAAGTATCTATTTGCATTATATCGCTACTATTTTAGACACTAAAATCCCCTGATATTTCTCAATTACACTAAAAACTGCAGGCATAATAAATAAAAGAAAAAATAATAAAATAATAAAAGAACAAAAATAAATTGGAATATACAACCAAATTAATTTGTAATCCACGGTGCTTGCTAGCTCACCATGAAATGGCGAAATTCAAATTTGGAACGCAAAATTCAAAAACTGTTGCCACAACATAATATTACTGCACTCAAGAACGTAAAAAAACTATTCACGGGGCCTATATATGGCGCAAATCACGATAGAAAACCAAATCTGGCAACAACAAAATCCTAAAAGTAACAAAAACAGAAATTGGCAACAAAGTAAAAATCAGCAACCCTACAACCAAAACAAAAGGTGCCAGATTTGGCGAGAAATTTCCTGGGAGAAACCCATTGGAGTTCATTGCGTATACTACATCTGTACCGCAAAGGAAAAATATGCGTTCCACATGGCACACAAAAACACAGCCGTTATAAGAAATAGCATGCCGAATGATGGATAAGCGAATAACTCAAAATAAACGCCAACAGTATAAGAAAAATTGAAAGCACTGTCGTATAAAACAGCAGTAAATTCGACGAGTTTTTAGACACTTAAAAAGTCGCAAATGAGTGTTCGGTTTAAAATGGCGAGTTTAGAAAACTTCTGTTGAGCAGCAGTCTATTGTAATAATGCGTTGAAATACTGTTGAAGATTATCTATGCAAAGAAATGTTTACTCTTATCTCAACAATGAGAAAACAGTATATGCTGAACAGTAGTTTTGGTGTTCTGTTTCTTTTTATCAATTTAAGTTTTCATTTTGAATGTGGTGGCAGTGCGGTCATTGTTAAATCATTACCTTCTTATTGAAGAATGCGTATACAAATAATATTTTGAACAACTAAATCTACTGGGTTGGATTTTTTCCGCTGAATGCCTCCAAATACGGTGCGTGTCGTACGCATGTAATATATTGTTCCGTTTTCCTGGGTTCGATAGGATTGAATAAAATCTCTTCAGAAAGTATACACAAAATAAAATTTATTATTCTGTAAATTCTTCAGGCGCATACACAAATTCAACAGAAAACACGCAACAGCTGTCTTCTATACAGCAGAAAACTCTAAAAATGCAAGTCAGGGTAACAGAATCTTCAATTCAATACACGCCTAGCGCACTTTCAATACATTCAATTCTCAGCAGAAAAGAACATCGAGTTCCAATGCCAATGCCAGGTATATATATAGGCTTTCAAAGCGCCCCCTGTCGGTCGCCAGCTAGAAATCTCCAGAAGCTTTCAGAAAGATATACAAGGTTGGCGACCATTTGGCACCATATCGCCAAATTTGGCGACCAAAATAAGCCACCATATCCATCGCCAATTTGGCGATAACTCTCATATTTCGCTAGATTACCATAGACTCGTAAAATTCGTAACAATAGTAACATGCAGAATAATCCACCGAAACGCTGCTGGAGCTCACCATAACACAACTCCAGCTGAGAAAATGATCTAGTTTGAAGTAGGAAGTTGCGAGAAATTGCCGTTTTTTTATTATTTAAAATACTTCACAGAAGCATTTAAAAGACGATTTTAAAATTTTACTCCGAAATTAACAATTGTGAAAGAGAATGTTTAAAAAATCCAACAAAAAAATAATAATTTCAGAACTTAATGCAGCTACATTATACTTTGAATTACATAATTTCATTCTCACCATAACGTTCCTAGTCCAGGGTCTTAACTGACCAAAGATTCTAGAGGGGATTCTGAATCCTCATTGGTTTTTGTATCACTAAACGCCATTGGGGTTACCAGTGACCTCAATAATTTCCCTGTCCAGTTGAATTCTTAACGCATACTGGAAACTTTAGAGGTAGATTCAAGATACATTCAAAAGGATTTATCGATATATATTCGAAAAGATTTATTGACAATTCGAGAAATTTTTTCCCCTGTACTTCAACTTTTAGAAATAACTGCAATGCAACTGTCGAAAAATTGCAGATAATCTGTTCAATGTTAAGCGAAACTTCAACAGTATCAAGGGTGGGATGTAGCACGAAAAATAAATCTAAAATGATCTACACTATCTGTTACCAATGCCCTGGCTTCCTACGTGCGTGTTGGAATTGTGTTAGTATAAAACATAAAGAAGTAATGAAATGTGGAAAAACTCTTTTACCAATCAATTAAGCTTAACCCGTAAATGGTAACATCCGTCTCTCTGATGGGTAGAGTTCATACTTTTCTAATAGGGTGCGTAATTACCGATTTGAAACCTTCATGTTCGAGCTATGCTTCAATTATTCCATGAACTTGGTTGTGTTTGTTTATCCTTGAGTTTTGTTTACTTTATCACCTTACATTTAAAATTCCAAGAATACTCCCTCCGCTTTATAGACGGATATTACTTTAAAGGTACGTATTTGGTCCTTCTATCAGATGACTAAAAAAATTATAATGGAAATTGTTCGTCCAGGAGACGACCAGGAAGCAAGTTTAAGTAAGCAATTCTTTTAAAAGTGACAAGTTGGAGAAGAGGAAAAACTTTAGGTACTGTCCTTACACAAAAATAGAATGGCGTGTTATATACCTAAGTGTTAACACATTAAATGTTATACACCTAATGGCTTGGAGTGTACAAAAAAGATATGTAATATCTGTGTACAAAATTTGTAAAACTTTTATGATGAAATTTTATTTTAATCATGTTTATATGTCACTAGTTTACTTTTTTATTCTAATCTATTTCTAATAATTTAATTTTCTTTTGTAGATCTTATTGAAATTCTAAAACAAATTAGATTGACTTTTACTGCATAAAGTTATGTTAAAATTAAATTTTTACCAATCTAAAATAATAATTTACCTAAAACCAAATACATTTATATTTTACCCATACCCAGCTTAATATTACTTCCATTTTATTATACATGCATACCGTTTAATTAATAATATTATGAGCTAGATATCTAGCTGAATTTACCCGTCATACAAGTCCTGCTTTCAGAGTAGCTTTGTCTTCGGGGAATATAGTTTTGAATATTTATTTCATTCCGCTATGGCCAAGATTGCCTCTCCAAGCATCTACACCGAATAAAACTGCTTTCAAGTCCTCTCTGCCAATTGTGTAACATTCGTGAGGAAATGGATGTGAACCATTTGGTTCACTGCCCTGCACTGGTCTCGGGACACTTGTGGTAAAAATACTGGATAGCTCGGCACAAGATGAATGATTTATAGACTTACTGTAGTTCAGTTTTGTTACTTGTTCTTGTTCTATTGTGTTTTTCTGTCTACAATTGTCTTATATTCTGCCATTAGAAATAAATAAATAATAAAAATATATTTATTTCATATCAAACAGCCCGAAGACTGATTATAGAAGAGAGGAGAAAAGAACGTTGAATAAAGTTCAGAGATATTCCTTGCAAGTAATTATATATTTATGCATTTAAAAGTGCAAATAATGAAAAATTCTTTCAACATAAATAGACCTAAAGTATATATTACAGTAGACTACATTTAGACAGTGTATAATAAAAGTGTTGTATTTGACAATGTATTCATTTTAGAAACATATGGTTTGTGTCATTTGATTCTAACTCTCTATGGACTAGATAAAGTCTCTTTATTCCTTTGAAATAAGCAGAGAAATTTAAAATTGGCCTTTTTAAATATCATTTTGAATCCTAGACTCAGTTAAACAATTTCGGAAAATTTTTTGGTAAAAATATTTGTGGGATGTGAGGAATTAGGACCTCCTGAAAATTGACTGATTCGTATATTAATGTCAATCTTTCATTATCATGGCTAGTTTTCTAATTTACATTGGAAATTATGATATTTATCCATAGTTTTTTACATACCCATGGCAGCACTCTCGTTTAAACAATATGTAAGATAATAAAGATGGAGGAGATGAATGCAAGTTCACTAGAACAGAAAATAATTCGAAATAATATTTCCTTTCGAATAAATTTAAATTCTCGTGTAAATTAAGGATAATTATTCATTCTTTGTGTAATTAATCCACGGAAATATGAGAAGAAATTCGTCATGCAGAGTTAAAAACATTATTTTAAGAGGACATTATACGCTGTTACGTAAGTTTTTCTCAGTAAATTGGAACTTGAGCTGACGTCGGTAGATTGTACAAGGAAAAAAAAATGACTGCCAGTAATTATTTTGGAAAAAAATAAAAGATTTTTTTTTCTTTTTAAGAAAAGTAAAATGTGAAATGTGTGTATAATGTAATTTGAAGCAAATTTAATATTTTTTAAAAGTTTTTTTAGAAAACTTTCATTCTGATGATGAAGCGTCAAATTATTGCGGCTCATTTTTCTAAAACTTATAAAATATTTTATAAAAATGTTTTATCTTTTTTCAGAAAGTAATCAAGTTTCGTTTGTTTTGTCAACATTTGTTTTTGTTTCAATTTGTTGGCATCATTATTTAAAAATTGTTAAATGAAAACCCAATTTCAGCAGCATAGTGTATAACTGTTTAGGAATGCATCTCTCATAAATAAGCTATCTTCAAGGGCATGATACTGTTCTGATTCCCAGAAAATTCACACACGAGGTTAAAATGGAATTTTCTGTCACTGCAGGTGAACGTTTTAAATGAAAACATGGAATATTACGTCACCCGCATTGAAAATATTAAAGGGGCTACAAACTTCTCGAAATAAAAAGCAGCACATTTTTGTTTTATAGGCTTAAAACGTTATATAGAGTTTTTCGAATCCATTATCACAAATCGTATGTTTATGATATGTTTATATTTCTTGGTGAAACATTGTTGAAATGTACTGTTTCTGCTTAATCTGTAGTTAAAGTGTATTTTATACTTACTTATTTTGGAAGGGAATTTCATGATCTTTAAAAGGATATATCTCAAATTCCATCTGTGTTTCTCTATGAAATTTTAGTACAGTGTTCATTGCTGTATTTTCACAATCTTTATGGTCTTCATTTTAGATTTTTAAGTAACAATTCAAAAATTTTTCCTAGGACCAAAAATTACACTAAAAAATTATCCCCCCTTCATAAGGATTAATAACTTTGTAAATAAATACTTCATAAATCCTGAAAACAAATTCCTTTGAAAACATTTCTATGTACAAGAGAGGAAAAAATACGCAACCTAAAAATGTTTACCCTGAAATTTTTTTTTAATTTTCAAAAGAATTAACAAATTTTATAGAAGGAAATTAATTAATTCATAATTTATATTAATTGAGGAAACAAATTATATTTAAACCTCTTCTTTGGAGAAAGGTGGAAAAAATATGCAAATAAAGATTCTATTCTGCAAATTCATCAAAAACTAAACATGCTTTAATTTTGAATAAAATTTTTTTAAAACAATGTTTTAAATAGTTGAAGTATTTTTTGTTTTACATTATGATCTTTTCTTTTAAATACCCGTTTCGTGAAAAGAAAATTACAAAATATTTGTAAAAAAGCATAAGATCTTCTTATAGGACCACCTTATGTATAGAATAATAACGGGATCTTTACGATGTATTTATAATAATAAGTCAACTGAAAAATTTCCGTATTTATATATGCAAGTTATAAAGTGAAAGGAATTTTTTTCAGTAATGGATTAAAGAATAACAGCAAGATTAAGGGTCACGTTATTGCAAGAAGCATTGCAGTGTTTACGATCCACCAATCACTAAAGCAGTTAATATGTAAATGTGCATCTGGCATTTCTAGCAGGGTGTGCCCATTAGTGGGAAACAAGTCTTTTATGGTGTCTTATACTTATCCGTGTATTATAATAAGAGAACTTAGGGTCGAGCTTTGGACCTTCAGCACTTACCAGAAATTGATGAGCAAATAAAAATGTTCCAGAATAATTCTGAGGACAACGCTAGATTATAAAATTACAAAGGCAGTTTCATGTGACGTCACTGACTCAACCACGTGAAGGCCGAAGGCCAGAAGACGGCTGTCACGCGTTTTACACGTGGATCTCTGGTATACATTTGTATGTGAGTTTTGGAATTCTAAGTGTATAAAAATCTAGGTAAGACACCGAGGTTGTTGACATAACCTGTAATTATTTTGATGTACGACGTAGTAATAGCGTTGAACTCTATGATTGGTTGAAATTTATATCGCTGTCGCTCCACTCCGCAAGACCAAGGAGAATGTCATGAAGTATTGTTGATTCTGACTATTTAATTATTAATAATTACAAGATAAAAAGGACTTTTTATATACCACGTTTTAAAATTTCTATTGAATCATATAAACTTGACAATTCTATGTATTACCAAATACTTTTTAAAATTTTTTGATGAATTATCCCATCAACTTGAAAGAAAATGAAGTTAATTGAAAGTTAACTCGCGTTTAACTTTTCGTTCCCGTCCCGGCCGATAGATGGCTGCACCAGTCTTCAAAGCAAAATAAATTGAAAATGATTCAATGCTGCTTAAAGATGGCTAAAAGTATCAAAAGAATGCATTGTCACCGTGTTCTGAGCTATTCTAAATGTTTCAAATGTCTAGCTAGTCGGGGAGTTAGCTAAAAATCGATTGCAAGATTTGGACTGGACAAACACACAAACACACAAACAAATAAGAAAGCGAGTTAATAAAAACATGTAAAAAATACAAACCAGTTGAAATATTTAAACAGACTACGCCTAATTCTGTTTTTGCACGAAACTTTTTTACGCGAATTTCATTTAACACGAATTCAAAAAAAAATTTTCATTCTCTTTTTACGCGAGTCATTTTGATTTAACAGAAGCGGTCCAATCCACTTTCTCAATATTATTTTTGCCTGAATTCTAAGAAAACAAAATTTTATTTGTGGCGTATTATCTTTGACGATATTGTATCGAGTTCTGTTTTGATTCAAGAAGGATTCAGTCCGCAAAAACATTTTCTCCTTTTATTCTATCAAAAATGGAGAAAATGAAAGAAAATTATCCTGTTTTAAATGCAGATTTAATAAGAGAACGCCTGGAACTGGCCAAAAAATTGGGTTATCATTTTGTCAAACACGACCCTAATGAGGAACGCGGTGGGAACTTTCAACGTGAACTGAAGTTGTTCCCTCTAGAGCTCTAGGACACCCCTCTAGAGCAGGGGTGTCCGACCTTTTAGCTTACTGGGGCCACATTGAAAGAAGACGAATTGTTTTGGGCCACACAAAAATATACGTAACATTAAAAATAGTTGAATAGTCACAAAATTGATGCGATATTTGGCAGTGAATTTGAGGGACTAATGCAACAAAATCTGGGTCAATTCAAGTGGTTGCAAGAAGTGGTTGCAATTCTCAGGGAACTCTCAAGATTTTCATCCGATATTTTGGTTCTAATTTGACTCTTAGTGTGCTTCACTCGCGAAAATAGTTGTTCACAGATGTACATGCTTCCAAACAATGATGACATAAAAAACGCATGACTATTCAGTAAGAGATATTTATCTCTGAGCAGATATGATTTACAAAGGTCCAAAAAAGAAATTTGATTGAATTTATCTTTAAGTTGGATATCAGAATGAAACTCTATGCATTCCATTTGAAAATTTGCTGACAGCATATCCATATCGACTGTAAATAGAGTAGCAATGATGCAAAAAGACTGTTTACTTTTTAACAAAGTGGGATCTCTACAGAGGCTGTTCGCACATTTTTTAGACGATTTTGGTAAGCGGTAATAAAAAATCGTTTGCTGCAAAAGAAATAATTGCAATTGTACTATGTTTTTAAAAGTCAAAATTATCGTCTGCGGCTTGAAAGTTTTGTTTTTATTCAAAATGGCGGTTTTAACAAAGCAGTGGTTCGAAGGCTACATTTATGCTCTTTCCGAAGAGAAATATGCATACTCCGTTATCCAAAAACAATGTGAGAGTCATGGTTTTGTGATATCTAAAGCGTCGATAGGTAGTATCGTCAACATGAAAGGAAAAAAAAACTCAAATTGGAGCCTCAAGTGGGACAAAAATTGCAAACAAGTATCCAAGGAAAAAACGGACATCTTCGACTATTGCAAAGGTACGTTATTTAATGTTAAAAGAAAATCCCCCTAGTCAAAGGACAGTTGCAAAATCATTAAAATGCTCGATGTCCACTGTAAACAAAATGATAAACGTTGATTTAAATCTTAAGAAAGCGAAAAAACGCAATGTGCATCGTCTTCTTCCAAATCATATCGCTGAACGCAGGACACGCTGCAGAATTCTATATGAGAAACACTTATCCAAAGAAAAATGGAAAACAATTGTCACAATAGATGAATCATGGGTGTATTTAAATGATTGCAACAAAAAAGGGCCATTTATTATCATAAAAGGGGAGAAAAAAAATTAAGTACATGGTTCAAAGAATCGAAAGAAAGTTTTTCTAAGGGATTCATGATTGTTGCTGGTTTTTTTTTAATGGCAAGTTAAAAATAAAGAGAGTGGAAAAAAATGTCAAGATTAACTCCAAATACTATCAGGAACATATTTTATCGCCAATTTTTCTGAATGAAATACCATCGCTTTACCCACAAGTGCCATCAATCTGTGAGACTCCATCAGGACAAAGCTAGCAGTCACACATCAAAATCCACTGTAAATTTCCTAAAAGAAATGGAACAAAAAATTGGTATCAAGGCCATATCCTTCACTGATATCCCTACTAAATCTCCCGATGTATCACCTATGGATTTTTGTGCTTTCGGACTTTTAAAATCTGCATTATTCAAACGTCGTCCCAAAACCCTTACAGGACTCTGGAAAGCTGTTCAGGAATATTGGGATAGAATACCTCTTCTGACACTTCAAAACGCATTATTATCCTGGAAATTGCGGTGTCGAAAGATAGTTCAGAATAAGGGATGTCAAATGGAACATTTAAAACACAAGAATTTTATGTAATTTAGTTTTGTGAATACAATATACATCGTCTAAAAAATGTGTGAACAGCCTCTGTAATAGCCGTCTGCCATCATAGCCAAAGAGGGCTATTGATATATTTTTTTGGCTTTGAGCTCTCTATCTTGGACACCCCTGCTCTAGAGAGAACGGCCTAACCAAAACACGAACACTGCAGTTTATAACTCAATTCGATCGTACTTAAAACCGGTGAATCATCAGCACCAGAGGAAACTTGTGCTGATTTTGGTCAAGAGATCACAGAAAGAATTTCATTAATAGAGGAAGAAGACGATGTCTGCAACATTTCTAGTGATAGCAGTGACATTCCAGTCGTACGCAAAAGGAATGCGCCGTTTATTGTCAGAAAGGGAAAATGAATAAAAAAAATTATTTGTAAAACGTATTTTTTTTTTGGTTCATGGCGAATTTTTTAAATTTTCATTACATATTATTACATGTGTATTTTGTTGATATGAAATAATAAGCTTAAAACGAATATGTTCATGTGGTTTTTCAAAATTATTTTTACCATGTTTTCATTAACTCGCTTTTCTGTTAGTTTGTGTCTGTGTTTGTCCAGTTCAAATCTTGCAATCGACTTTTAACTAACTTCCCGACTAGCTAGACATTTGAAACTTTTAGAATAGCTCAGAACGCGATGACAATGCATTATTTTAATACTTTTAGCCATCTTCAAGCAGTTTTGAATTCATTTTCAGTTAATTTTGTTTTGTAGACTGTTGCAGCCATCTATTGGCCGGGACGGGAAAGAAAAGTTAAACGCAAGTTTACTTCCAATTAACTTCATTTTCCTTCAAGTGGATGGGATAATTCATCAAAATAATTTTAAAATTGTATTTATTAATACATGGAATTATCAAGTTTATATGATTCAACAGAGAATTTAAAAACATGGTATATAAGAAGTTCTTTTTATCTTTTAATTATTACTGATTTTTTAGACCCCGAACCAATCTTCTTTTCTTCCATAGATACACTGTCTTTTCTTACACGAGTTTTTTTTACACATATTCTTCAGGATGGTATCTATCGTGTAAAAACAGAATTAAGCGTATTTAAAAATAAGCTTTATTTTTGGCACAATATCGACCCAAAACACAGTTTGAATTCTTCATAACACGTGAGCAGTCAGTGGCCGGGTGAATCACTGTTGGTCATAAATGAACATAACTATCTCTCAGTGTTTTATTTGCAGTAAAAGTAGCTTCAAAAACATATATCTAAGAAGGCTTCTAAACAAAAAGAAATAAAATTCCCGGACACAAATTTTTGATAAAATTCTTGAAACGAAGTTTTATGCGTTAATGCTTTACTTTAAGAGCCTAATTTTGATCTTACTGGGATATTTTATCGTATTTTTATCGTTTTCAAATACTTTTTCTGGCTAACATTGAAAGATGCATTTAAGCGGATCCAAGAAGCAGATTTTTTTTGGAGGAACGCTCCGTTATTTATGACAGGGTTAAGAGGGTAGTATTTCTACGATAATGATATACTTATTTCCACTTTACGTCTTTCCTGGAACGTCTGCTGGAAAAATATTTAGAAGTTACGAATGTAAAATGTCGTCTCAAATTGAAAAGGGAACACTCTGAATACAAAATTTTGTGTTTTTCTTTCCGGTAGTAAATGGAGGAATTTTCTTCTCGAGATGTGTAAAAAAGGTCTGAAATTTGACAGTTGCTGTCTTTTATGTGGCAAAAGAATAACTACAAGATAAAAAGAATTTTTTACATACCATGTTTTTAAATTTTCTGTTGAATCATATAAACTTGACAATTCTATGTATTAATAAATACTTAAAAAATTTTTTTTTGATGAATTATCCCATCCACTTGAAAGAAAATGAAGTTAATTGGAAGTTAACTTGCGTTTAACTTTTCGTTCCCGTCTCGGTCGATAGATGGCTGCACCAGTCTACAAAACAAAATTAACTGAAAGTGGATTCAATTCTGCTTAAAGATGGCCAAAAGTATCAAAAGAATGCATTGTCATCGTGTTCTGAGCTATTCTAAAAGTTTCAAATGTCTAGCTAGTCGGGAAGTTAGTTAAAAATCGATTGCAAGATTTGCACTGGAAAAACACCCAAACACACAAACACACAAACAAACAAGAAAGCGAGTTAATAAAAACATCTAAAAATGTTAAGTCTCATCCTAATATAGCATTTAATTTTTTTATTAGATCGAAGGATTCCTTAAGAAGGCATAGCAGAATTTAATAAATTTTTCCTACTATTCTTTGCAAGAAAATTAATTTTTCTATGAGTAATTTACATCGTAAAGAAATTTTATCTTAGTCGTTTGTTCCCCTCTTAATTATTCAATTCTTTATGAGGAATTTTCCTCTCTGTGTTTATCAACAACCCATTGATAAATGCTATTTTTGTACTCTTATTTTTGGACATTAGTTGAAGTTGAAACTTAAGGTTTTTTTTTTGTTGCTAATGTCCCTGGGCTGACGACATTGCAACCCAGTCCGGTGTACATATGAATACAAGGAAATAGAAACTCACAATCACAGAAGAATTTTATTAACAAACGATGACACCAGCGATGGACGATGGGGTGCAGCTCCCCTTTCTAGACCGGGGAGTTATCATAAACCTTTGATTACAAAAGTGTATAATAATAATTCTCTTTTAATAAACGAAGTTGAATAATAATAATACTTATAATCATACTGTTCTTTAAATAGCTCTACAATAAAATATTTTTTGTTTAAAACAAAAGATTTTTTCTTTTGCTCATACCTCATCTATCCTATTTATTTTAAACACAAAAAAGCAATGGTATATATAACCTGAAGAAGTTTCACTTCTTACGCGTGTACACTGATACATACCTTTTTTTATTTCTTTATAGCTTGCCTGGTGGCTAGGGCGCTGGCGTCTGGTACCAGAGTCCGTGGGTTCGAGTCCAATTCTTCGCTTGGACGTTTGTAGCCATTCGGAACCGGCTTTAAGCAGTAGGTCCTGGTCTAATTAGCCCTCGTGTAGCAAAAATTGCTCCCAACTAAACCAGACCAAACTAATCTTTATAGCCGATAATTCCTTCCTCTTCTTTTACATGATACGCCGATGTCTAAATGGAATTATTAAAGGAGAAATATCGCATTTTTGTCTCTTTGACTTAATACTTATTATAGAACTTTGTAAGGTTTACATAAGATTCGATTCACAATAATCGAACCTTTAAGTGAATAAACTAAAGAAGCCGCTTAAGATATGCTAACTGCGGCATACGCGGCTGGTATAAATACCAAGCAGCCAGATTAACGAAAGGATGGAGCTAGAAAATGCGGATGAAGAAGTGTTGACGAAGCGAAAGGAAGTGAAAGGAGTTTGCGAGCAGCCACTCGAAGCGTTTTAGCTAGGTTGATGCTAACCTACGCGAGTTCGTGTTAGACGAAAGTTATTTAGCGTTCTGTGGCCTAAAGTTTACGAGGCAAGACTGCTGGTCGACTTTTCGAAGTATTTGTGAGTATCTCAAGTTGTATTTTCATTGCATGAATATTATATATCTCGTACTAGTAGTGCGCTTGCTTTATGTTGAAAAGTAAAATTGACATATGCAAATATTTATATAAACATTGTTGTTATGTAAGAACTGTGTTTGAATGCAATTATTTAGAGTGCCCCTTCAAGATATACATACCCAAAGTTAGGGTAGAAGTGCATATTCTCTATAACTTTATGAATAGAAATAAACAAACTGCATGATTCTAAAATGGTGATTATTCAGAGGCTGTTCGCACATTTTTTAGACGATTTTGGTAAGCGGTAATAAAAAATCGTTTGCTACAAAAGAAATAATTGTAATTGTACTATGTTTTTAAAAGTCAAAATTATAGTCTGCGGCTTGAAAGTTTTGTTTTTATTCAAAATGGAGTTTTTAACAAAGCAGTGGTTCGAAGGCTACATTTATGCTCTTTCCGAAGAGAAATATGCATACTCCGTTATCCAAAAACGATGTGAGAGTCATGGTTTTGTGATATCTAAAGCGTCGATAGGTAATATCGTCAACAAGAAAGGAAAAAAAAACGTCAAATTGGAGCCTCAAGTGGGGAAAAATTCCAAACAAGTATCCAAGGAAAAAACGGATATCTTCGACTATTGCAAAGATACGTTGTTTAATGTTAAAAGAAAATCCCCCTAGTCAAAGGAAAATTTTCAAAAATCATTAAAATGCTTTTAAAATCTGCATTATCCAAACGTCGTCCCAAAACCCTTACTGGACTCTGGAAAGCTGTTCAGGAGGAATGGGATAGAATACCTCTTCTGACACTTCAAAAGGCATTATTATCCTGGAAATTGCGGTGTCGAAAGATAGTTCAGAATAAGGGATGTCAAATAGAACATTTAAAACACAAGAATTTTATGTAATTTAGTTTTGTGAATACAATATACATCGTCTAAAAAATGTGTGAACAGCCTCTGTATAGCTACAAGCAAAACTTTAACGCTGTTCTGATTTTGTTTGTCCTACAATACACCTATACTTAGCCTATTTAGTTGTAACAGAATTTTTAGCGATTTTTCAAAAGAACAAAAATTCCTCGCAATGTCCGCGGTATGAAATTTCGTGGAGCATTAGCTCTATTTTCAGTGGACTTTCAGTAGAACATTTTCCTTGAAAAAAAATAGCACGAAAAAGATTAAATATATTTTTTAAACCTTTAAAACAATCAAAAACTTTTAATTAAATTTTTATTAATCTAAAAACAAATTGATTTGAAACCCTGCTTTTGTTTTGCACAAAAGTGAAAAGAATCTATATATTTAAGTTGCTAAGCCGACTTTTTGGGCAGTCCGCGAGAGAAAACTACTGCATCAATTTACTTCATTTTGGTCTTAAACGAAAGATTGTAATCTGTACATTTGTCAAACTTGGTTTTTGTAACCGCAATTTCTATTAATTAGTGATAATTTACAATTAAAAAGTTTATTTCTGCGCATGCTCTGTGGCATGTTTAAATCTGACTTTAGAAACGCATTGTTTCTGCGCATGCTCAGTGACATGTTTTAATGATAAACACGTTTATTCTGAAGAGTCTCTCTAGAACTCTCTCTGCCATTTCTATTTTTATTACAATTATGTTTGTGAAATATAAGATTAAACCTCATGGAAACTGTTTATTTCGCGCTGTTTAATTAACGATAATTTACAATTTAAAAAATTTCTTTCTGCGCAGGCTCAGTGACATTTTAAAATCTGGTTTTAGATACTCACTATGCACAAGGCTGCTTAAACACATTAATTTGTTTCTGCGCGTTATTATGATTTTCAACATTTGGGAATGATATATTGAGTATAATTTGTCTATTGCTACATTTATTTACTATCTAGCCGTTATGTTTTGACGTGTATCAACTAGTAGACATTAACTATGCAAAATTTTACAAAATTGAGGAAATTGGATCAAAATTTAGCAAATCTTTACAAAAACGGCTCTAGCGCTAAAAAAAATTAAGCATATAACGTTCACTTTTTTTGTCATATGCACGTAAGTAATTTCTAAGTGTAATGACCCACAAGCTAATCGATATCTCAAAATCTAAAAAAAATGCTGCATTTTTGAGTTGTGCCACTCTTTTTGCAGGTGTTTCGATACGTCCTTGGTTAAATACTTGTATTTTCTGCAAAGTTAACACAGGAAAAAGATTTTACGGTATCCGACTACGTTAGGAGCCCATTTTTTGAAAAACTGTACTTGCGAAAGTTTTTGTTATTTTTCGAAGGAATTTAACGCCAAAACTTGAAAATGATGAAAAAATAGACATTAACTATGCAAATTTTTACGAAATTGAGGAAATTGGGTCGAAATTTAGCAAATTTTTTCAAAAACGGCAAAAAAAAATTATGCATATAACATTAACTTCATTTTGGTCTTAAGTACGTCAGTACCTTCTAAGTGTAATGACCTACAAGCTAATCGATATCTAAATCTAAAAAAAATACGGGTCATTATATGCAATTACATGTAAAAGTTTAGTAATTTTCCATGAGATTTTTTTTTATAAATGCAGCTATAAATCAACAAATAATATACCTAGAACCAAATCTGTAGTCCATTGTATTCTTAGTATTATGAAAAACATACGTGAAAAATTTCACAGACATATCATGATCAGATTTTGAGTTATCACAAGAGTCGTTTACATTTTTGATGAAAAACAAGCTCTTCAGAAAACACGATTAAAGTTTTCAACTCGTATTGGAATTAGCTGTTGCTGATCTTTAAATCGCTCTCATTTCATTTCTAATGATCGTATCGAAAAAATAAAAGCGGATTTAGTAACAGAAATTTACAATCTTTAAAAAAAAGGAATTGAAAACAATTTCGGAATTTTCGTCAAAATCGAACGTTTTAAACGTCGTCGGATACCTTAAAAAATTCGGCTCGAGAGAGAATAAAATTCTTGAAAAATATATAAAGTTATTTTTTTTTCCTTTATGAATCTAGGAAGTTTCTTGCATGATGAAATATAATTAAAAATTTACTAGACTCATAAAGGGAAAAACAATAACAATAGAATTATTGTTTTTCTTTTATAAATCTAGTAAGTTTCTTATATAATAATAAACAATTATGTGTGTGTACTTTCCTTTGTACTGTTTCTATTTATGGCCCAACAAAAGGCTTGAAAAAATTGTCGCTTAGTTTCAACGCAACGGAGAGGTAAAAGCTCTAATTGGCTGAAGCTTTTGTAAAATAAATAGCAATTACATCATAATTATGTTGGCAAATAAATTAAGTAGTTCTCGCGCGTTTCTTCGCTGGAAAGCGCAGGAAAAGTGATTACTTTTAATTGAATTATCTCCTATAATTGCATTAAGTCTCGTTAGTCCAGGTAAGCGAAAGCAGTTTAATGATTCTCCGCATCGTGAATGGAACGAGAAACAAATAAACCCGAATATGCAGTTTATGCAGTCGGAAACACATTGACGTTGAAAGTTCAAGGTCAGAAACGTGATGAAAGAGCGCAGTGAAGAATAGAAATTAAATTGTACACCAAACGTTGAATAACATCTCACAGTCTCTAAAATCTCATATGGCTTTAGGCTTCATTCCCTGCGTGACGAGTGATCATGCAATTTAACGATTGAAACCCCTTTTTAATATTTGTTTAAACTTCCAACTTTTAAGGCATCATTATGGCATATTGCTTGAGGGATTAAGGAGACAAAGGACTTTCAAACTCGAATTTTTTAATTTTAAATTTTTAACTTTATATCCAAAAAGAGAATAATTTGTATTCTTTTTTTACTACATTGAAGACCCTTAGACTTCAAAATAAGGATTCTTTGGCAAAATATTGACTGGTTTTCAAAAAAATTTTCAAAATTTTCTAACATTTTTCAAAATATCTTCTAAGTACATTCCAAATGATTTAAAAACCTTGATTTTTTTAATACAAATTTACCGTACTTGTCATAGGAACATGACAATAGTGTCATGGCCAGGGGCAGGAGAATTGAAAATTACGGGACGAAGTAAATAATTGCTAAATGTAAGAAAGAAACATGGCAAATGACGGGCAATAAAAGAGAAGGGGAGAAAGCCAACAATAAAGCGAAACTAAATATAAAGATTGTGCTAGTAGCAAGAAGTATAAGATAAAAGTTCAAGAGAGTGAGTTGCAACGAATAGAAGAAAAGAAGAAGGGGAAGACTAAATTTATGATGGCTATAAAACAGGCCACCCTGCTTGATGCCGAAGCATGGGAAAAAGTTAAATTAGCGGGAGAATTTTATAAATCCCGCCCTCGATGCGCATTGGTGAAAAGGGGATTGAGAAGAGGCAGCCACGGACGAATGGCGATGTCATGGTAATAATATGACCAATGGAAATTGTAAGAGGCGGAGTCAGCATTAATAAGAGAAAATAATATGAAATAAGATAGGGAGGCACATAAAAAGGAGAGTTAGTTAGAAGTTTAAAAAATGTAGTAGTATCAATCCGATGAATATGTAGGAAGAACGCCCGATGATATTAATATAAGTCGTGGCCCATGCAAAAGAGCACTATTACCTAGGAAGAGAGCACCCCAGTGTCCTGTGTAGAGTGTCTACAATGATTGAAGGAGCCTTGTACCAGACGAAGAGAGTGCCCCAGTTCCAGTGCGATGATAATACAACGAAGTTCGTCCTTACGAGTGCCAGATTCCCATCCAAGTGATCCAATAATCATCGGTTGAGGTACAGTCTTTGGTGTTTCCCTTTCATATTACCGTCATTGTTTCTCAGTGTGTAGCCTTATTAACTAATATAGAACGCTATGAGGATGTGATTTGAGTATAGAATGTTAAGGAGATGACTGATAATTCGTAAAAAACAATTTAATTAACATGATGCTATGCTTGTATATGAGTAAATATTGGTAGTAATGAAACAAGGTTATATGAGTGATTATGCTTATAAAATGTTATCATAATAAGTGAATGAATTAAATATATGAGTCGTAGAGAATTAACTTAGTAGTAATGAAGTTGTGAGTAATATGTGTAGATGAAGTATGAAATATTATCAAAATAATTGAATGAATTAAATACACGTGTCGTAGAGAATTAACTTAGTAGTAATGAAGTTGTGAGTAAATATTTGTAGATGACGTATGAAATATGATCATAAGTGAATGAATTAAATATATGTGTCATAAAATGAATCATTCTGAAATGAAAGATTCTGCTTCTGATGCTGATGAAGAGGAGCACATAAATGACGAAATCTCCACCATCTCAGATGCAATAGCAGCGATGAGTGTAATTAATAATTTTTTGTCGACACAAACAGTGGAAGAAAGAGTGTTGGAGTCATTTGATGTATTGGACGAAGAAGTTTATAAAAATGGTTTTGAAATCTGCATCACGTCAGCAGAAGATTACCGATTATTTCTGTATCAAAACAGTGAGCAACTATTAAAGATAAAATCAATTTATTTCCATTTTTCTTCATTTTTAGTTAATTTAATTAGTATTGTGTCAGTTTAATGTAATCGATTTTAGTTAATTTAATTCATTAATGATCCTTTTTAATAGATTTTATCATTCTTTCAATACATCATTATTGAATATACATAGCAACTAATGAGTTATATATTTTGTGAACTCTAACATTTCTCTTAATATTTCGGATATAGCGAACAAAACCTTTGGTTCCTTGAAGTTCGTTACAACGGGGTTCAACAGTTTTAGGTCAACTGACGTCACATTTCTTCTATTGATTTAAAAACTTCGGCCCAACGCGGGACTCGAAACCCCTGACTGCACTACCTAAAGCCCTACTTTCGCAGTTAAAGGAATCGGTAACTGACCGTTAAGGAAGGAATCATAAAAAATAAGTGATTATGTTAAGGACAACATCCTACATCCCTGGTTTGAAAAAAGGAGATGAGAAGGCAAGGAAAGACATTCAAAAATTAGAGTTCTTGTGATCTTTACAGTAGATTAACTCGAAAAAGTATCTGCAAATCAGTAGATCCATGGTTTGAGGATTGGTTGAATCAACATTATTAAAATCAGTCGTTACAACTGCTATATTCGAATATCCCTAAAATAAATGAAAAGTTTATTTTCCCGGAAATCCGATATTATCTTCGGTTAATATTGATTTAGTTATATAAATAATACAAATAAATTTACATAGATTACTGATACATATATTAATATTTATATATATATATATATATTATTATTAATAAATTGTTTATTATATATTCTATGATTTCGAATTCGTTTTCTTTATTAAATCGTCTAATAAAAATACAGGCATTGTTGGAATCCAAATATTGCGGAATATAATTTGAAACAAAGCTCTTTAACTCTATAATGTAATTAAGTATTCCTGCAAAAGCAATTATTTATCTTAACATATACATCTGAATAAAGCGCAAAATTTAATGGATTGCTTCAGCAATCTGAAATTTTTATGATTACGTTTAAAAAAAGACCAACTCCCTTGTTATTTCCATTACTTAAATTAAATCTATGAATTATAAATTGCAATACGGTAAGCCATTAAAATATATTTTTAATCATTTAAAAATTATTCCAGGTATCAAATCGAAACAGTTTTTTTAGTTGAATTTATTTTATTTTTCTGCAATTATAAAAACCAATGATTAGTGGCCTATCCACATCCGATTTCATGCGCATTTCCGACATGTAGTTTTCCTCTTTTAAATAAATTACCATGATTTCAAGTGAAGATTCGAATAAATAAGGACAAGATATACTTTATTCAAAGGATACGATAACTAGTTCGAAAGTTACAGCACGAAACAAGCGATGAACCTATGATCATATATTATTTAAAGCCTGTAGTGCAAATATTTAAAGTATGTACCTCGGAAAAAATTTACTTGGGGAGAATATTTTTCAACATCGTGTTTTTCTTTTCAAATCAATTTATAATAAAAAAATTGAAAGTCATAGAGTTAAAAGGTTATTTGGTGAAGTAAAGTGTTCAATCCAACAAAGAGAAAATTCTTTAGAGAATTTTGCACACACACACACACACACACAAACATATATAATTAACAAAATCTTGCATGCATGAATACACCAGTATTATATTAAGACTCTTTCTCACTCATACACATACACACATACAAATATACGTTTCTAGCATCTCTATAAAATATTATATGTGTTTACAGGGTGTCCAGCGAAAAAGTCCCTGATTTCAAAATTAAAAATCTAGAAAACAAAGATCTGTAGAAGAATGCAACAAACGGTATATTTATCGTGAAAGCTGTAAGAATTTTATATACTAATTTTCGAAATAGTTACAAAAGCTGCTAGCAGATGGCGCTGTTAGCCAAATTTACTGCAATTTACTGGCGCAGGCATGGATTGGTCTCCATATTCACCGGACCTGAGTCCTTGTGACTATTTTTTGTGGAGCACATTAAAATATACTGTCTACAGGACCCATCCCACCACGCTGGACGAGCTTCAGTCGGCGATCTGTTGGGCAGCTGAATCGATTTCTGTTGAGACACTACAGGGTGTGATGGCAAATTTTATTGTTCGTTTGCGCCACCTCCGTACAAGCGAATGGTGGACATTTTGAAAATATTGTGATGTAGTGATTGCAAAGACTGCTTGCAAAGAGTACGAGTTTATTTATACATGCTGATACGAGTTGTAAAGCGCCATCTGTTAGCAGCTTTTATAATTATTTCGAAAATTGGTGTATAAAATTCTTACAGCTTTCACATTAAAAATACCGTTTGTTGCATTCTTCTACAGATCTTTTTTTCGAGATTTTTAATTTTGAAATCAGGGACTTCTTCGCTGGACACCCTGTATATCAGTCATACATGAAGTCCCTCGTGTACACACACACAAACAGACAGACATATATATTATTTATATGTAATGATAATATGCTTGCTCCCAAATTTCACTAAACGCTTATTCCAAGATTCTCTTCTCTAACAAAGTACTACCCCATTTTCTAAAACGCAATCTATCAACAACCTAATTTCAAAATTATATTAACCCTCAAGCCACGTGTCGACATTTCTTTCCAAGTACTGGACAATCCCGCACTCAGCAATCATACTTAATATTGTTGTTGCTAATGCCCCCTGGTTGGAAGTTCCATTCACCAGGTTCTAATATGCTATTGGGCAGAAAGAGGAGGCTACTGTTTTAAATTAGCACCACAAGCGTCGGAGTCCGACTTGGCTAAATGACCGCTCCCGTAATTTGGAACCGAATCAAGTGACGAGACCGGAACACTTAACACCGCACCTCCAGAGGTAAATATGAAAACTTGGAGGACATTGCAGCCACGGCCTATTTTACGTGACCTGGTCACCATTAGTGAACACGGCGATGGATTTGAAGCGACGAGCATTGAACCAGGGACGTTCAGATTACTGTCCCGCTGCTCTTGCCAACTGGGCTACCACGCCTGTATTCGATATAGATTACCATATATGGACAACATCTCTATACCCCATGAAAGCCCCATTAACTTTCAGTAGTAATAAATAAGACCTGTTTCCAAATATCAACATAGGAACCTCCAAGACCCGCTCTTGCCACACAGTCAGGTGGCAACTGACAAAAGTTTGATATAAGCAAATGTTATATCAAACTGACAAAAGTATGTGGGCATAGAGTCACGTGAGCCTCAGAACACATAGTTATCACCCCAACGAACTAAAAAATTATAACACCTGGTAATCAAACAGGAAAATATTAATTTTATATGTGTTTAAAGGGAAGACACTCTCGTTTTCTCGTTTAAAGTGTTGTCGTTGTCCTGTAAACAAGAGCCATTTTCGTTGCTTTTCTCTCTCCTTAATCTGCCGTAAGTCCGTCAACCTGTTGGGAAACTGAAATTAAGTGTTCTAAGGACCTGACTTGCTGTATTATATATCATTCGGCTTATGATTGTCTTCAGTGTGTATTACACATGCATACGCTCATATATATATATATATATATATATATATATATATATATATATAGATATAGATATAGATATAGATATATATATGGGTTTTTTAAGAATAGGATAACTTATGGAAACTAAAAGGTTTTTTTTTCCAGAGAAAATCGGATTAAAACGCTAGAAATAGGAAGTTTTCAGACAAATATAGGCTATAGTTTGTTAAAAAATCAACAGATGGCAACATTTGCTTGACTTGAATAAAGTATATCACGGAAAACGAAGATGACCTCAGAATATTAGGGAAAGGCGGGTGTTTCTTGCTGTTTCAGCAAAAGGAAAGTTCCAGAATTTTCGATGCAAGCTCAGCGGTTTTCTTTAGGCCGAGATTTCAACGGCCGAGCGTAACATGCCACCAGGAATGCTCATCTCAGTCCGGGATAAGTTGTACTTTAGGGCCGCCACATTCGAGACTCTACCAATATACACCTTGGACTTTAAATACCCCCAAAGAGAAGTCACATGGGTTTAGGTCCGGGGAGCGGGGTGGCCACTCAAGTGGAAAAAAGTGGCTGATGACTCTTTCTTTTGTAAAGCGATGGCTTAACAGATTCCGCAACGACCTTTATAGCCCAAAATACTGGCGCTGCTGTCGATTACGTAGTCATGAATTTGCATTTTGATGTTTTACTTAAGTTTTATGCAAATTCTCGGGTGCGCCGACAACAACAGTGCCATATCTTCCCCTTAATGTGACTTTTTAAACTTTTTATTATTTCACGGAAACTCTTTCCCATGTCGTCCTTAGTCCCTCTGTCAATTTTGGGGGAATTTGGTTGACACGAAAGCATTCAGCGGCGCTTGTCGGGATTCGAACAGAGCTCTCTCAGTGCCGAATTCCCACGCGCTAACCACTAGGTAGTCCCTGGTCAGTAATAAAGAATGGAATAAATATACATATCATCGGCAAGCTATGCACTTTATCTTATCTCTCGCAATTGTCTTCAACAGAGGAGTTTTATCAGCCAACTTTTAATGAGTATTTACGAAGCACATGACAATGTGAGGCATGCACCCTTTTATCTTCGAAAGGAATACAAATTTAAAAATCTGACATGAGCTACCGAGTCAAATAAAATAGTCTTACAGTCGGGAATAACCCATAGATGTCGCAGAGATCCATAATCAGTCCCCGCTTGTACGGTAAGTTTCAAGTCCCCGCTTTTCCGTAAAAGTTTTCGGTAGATCAAATTTTTTTATTGGGAAAAAAGGAAAAAAAAGGCCGAAATTCTTCCTGCCCCAACCCCGCTTTGTTTTTTCAAAATAACGTACCTTTTTGGATTTTATAAAATAACTAGCTGAAAACCCGTACTTCGCTACGGAGTACATTCAGATTAAATACAACGGTCAATGTATGCAATTAATGCCAAATATATACATACATATATATATATATATATATATATATATATATATATATATATATGACAGACTTCGTTGTCATGGAATTAATTAAAGAAATGCAATCGGGCACTGCAAAGAAGATACAAGACATAGCTCCATTAACTGGCTTTTATTCATTACTATTTGTCCAGAGCTCCGACAAAATTCAGCAAACCACCCCATTCGAAATCTCTCATGAAGACGTACGTGTTACCTCTCTCAAAGTTAAGTGCCGACTAACTAGATTTTCTTTGTTACACTCCCGCCCAATCTTTCCGCTGATTCATCATCGAATGTTCTCCAAATTTCTCTTATGTAATCTCTTTACGTTACTTCTGCAGAAAAATATCTCTTCTGAACGGTACCCGTCTAGTGGCGACCCCTATTGATAGTTTTTGCTATTAACAACCCTTCTTCTTTTTATGGTGAACTTTCGTGAGTTAATAATTTTTGATTGCCAATTCCCCTTTTTCCCAAACAAAAGCCCCCCTATATTTTAGTTTTATGTTTTTCCTTACATATTTATAATAAATACAACGATCAATGTATGCAATTGATCTAAAAAAACAGAAAAAATATATTTATAAAAAATCGTAAGGATATTTTTATAGGCAAAATAATGTAGAGGAAAAAATTCAAATAAAATCTAATAGAACATACCAAAGAATATAGTACAGTTAATATGGTACAGTTTGAGGAACATATCTTTTACTGTATTTTAATATTTTTTTGGATAATGTCCAATAGTATGCTGCATTAGCAAGAAAAAAAAATCTTTTGTCTATTTCGTTATGCATGTGACGATAAATTTATTTAAAGTACCAGAAAAAGAAATCACGTGATCGGCATTTAATAAATTAAATTCTAAAAATGAATTTTTAAAAATTCATCAGACATCAGAAAATGGAGGTAAAGATTCTAAAAAGATTTCATTTTAAAGGAATTTTTATGATCTTTCTCGTGATATAAATTTTATAACCCTCAAATTATTATTTTAAATGCAAACTTAAAAAAAAGTTACTAAAACAGCTTAAAATTTAATTTAAAAAAAATCCAAGAAGAATTTTTCAAAAATCTTTCTTAGTGCATCCATACACTCTAAGAAGAATCGCCATGCAAAATTTCAGCTCTTTAGGTCCAGAGGTTAGGTCTGTGCGTTGTATGTCAGTCAGTCAGTTACGGAACTGCTTTATATACAGTGGCTCCCAAAAGTGTTCGTACACTTACGAATTTCAATGAAATAGGGGTCTATCCGTTAATTAAAAGGAATATTTTAGAATGGGTATTTAATAATAAGATCTATAATCTATTCTTAACAAAACTACATGAAATATTTTGAAAACATAGTAAAACTTTATTTTTAAGAAACCAGTAATCAAAAAGTAACAAAAACTTTATCTCACAAAAGTCATCGTACACTGAAATATTTTCGGATAAATTCATAATTAAAATTATCGTATGGCGCTTTATTTTTATTTTTTAATTGTGGTGGCATTTAAAATATTGTTTGGCTTTAATTTTTGCTTGCCTACTCCGTAATATTCTATTTATTATTTAAAAATGGCTCGTAGTCGTAAAGAAACAACAAACAACATTCGAAAATTGATTATTTTTCATCATAGTAGTGGCAAATCAGTTCGGAATATTGCGAAATTACTTAATTTATCCCATTCTACTGTGCAGTATGTGATAAAACGCTTTAAAGAAGAAAATTGGATCGAAAACAAGGTAAGAAAAGGCCGTCCGGCAAAGTTAACAAAACGTGATCAGAGATTTATAATTAGAAAATTTGTGAAAAATTCACGTTTGAGTGCTGTAAAAGTTTCTGCAGAATTCAATGAAACATTTTCTACTTCAATTTCACCTGAAATTTTTTGACGAGTTCTCAGAACAGCTGGATGACATGGGCGTTCTTCCCATAGAAAATTTTTTGTGAGTGAGAAAAACAGAAAGTTTAGGCTTCCCTTCGCACTATCAATGATAAATAAGCCCCAAACCTATTGGAATAATGTCTTATTTGCCGATGAACATTTTTGGTGCTGATGGGCGTATAATTATATGGAGAAGAAAAAAGGGAGGAACTTAATCCCAAGAACTTAGTAGGAACAGTTAAGCATGCCGGTGGAGGTATCCTTGTGTGGGGGTGCATGTCAGCATCAGGACTAAGAAATTTGGTATTTATTAATGGCATAATGAATCATGCTGTTTTTATAAATATTTTAAGAGACAATTTAAAATTATCAGCTCAAAATTTGGGTATTGGAAACAACTTTGTTTTTTATCAAGATAACGATCCTAAGCACACGGCTCTCAACGTTCGCATCTGGTGTCTATAATTGTCCACAAGTTTTGAAAACACCACCTCAATCGCCAGATTTAAACCCAATAGAACATATTTGGAGAGAACTGGAGGTTCGAGTACGAAAACACGACATTCACACGAAAAGCGAACTAAAAATAATTATGATGGAAGAAAGGATGAACATTGATGCAAAAATTACAAAAGAACTAAAGCAATATATTCACAGACGTTTAAAAGCTGTTGTGGATGCTAAAGGATATCCTACTAAATATTAATTTAACGAAAAATTAGAATATTTACTAATATGTAGAGATTTTTTACAAGTGTACGATGACTTTTGTGAGATAAAGTTTTTGTTACTTTTGGATTATTGGTTTCTTAAAAATAAAGTTTTACTATGTTTTCAAAATATTTCATGTAGTTTTGTTAAGAATAGATTATAGATCTTATTATTGAATACCCATTCTGAAATATTCATTTTAATCAATGGATAGACCCCTATTTCATTGAAAATCGTAAGTGTACGAACACTTTTGGGAGCCACTGTATATAGATATGAAACGGGCAGAAATTTTTGTACAAATATGAGGTACAAATTATGCATAAATATGCTATAACATGAGAGGAAAGCTATTGTCCTTATATGTGTCTAAAAATTCAATAGTGGTTGAGAGCGAGATATCACCCCTTGATTTATTTATATTTCTATTGTATTGTAATGTATTGTAATGTATGTATTATAATGTATTGTAAGTAATGTGATGAGAACGATAACTTTTTTTGTTATAAATTAATACATAAAAAGTTAAAACGCCTGGCAGAACCCGAATTTAAAAATTTCGCTGGGAGATAGTTTAGATAAACGTTAAATGTTTTATAAATTCATTCAATTTAAAAGTACACTTTTTCACGAAAAACTTGACTCCAAATTTTTGTATAGTTCATTAATTTTTACCATGTTATTGAGATCATGCATCTAATTAAAAGTTTTTTACCCTTTTTATAACATATAATTCTCCATGGAGTTAATTAGAATTCCTATATCCTATCTCAAAAATTGCCTGGTAATTTGATTTATTATAAAGTAGCAAATTAGTGATCTATCACATTTTCTGAGATGTTGTGATAAAAAAATGTCCCCTTCTGCAATTTTAAATAACTTTTTTTTCAATGGCATAACAACTTTGAGATCCTCCTATTATATTTTATGTCAATTAAGTTTTGCAATAATTACACTTAACTTTTGAATATTCCTTTCACAATTTTCAAAACTCTGCATCGAATTGCTTATTTTTTTCCTTCCAAAAGGAGAAATATTTGCTTTGAAAATACGGTTAACATCGTGCCCATGTGTTTTAGTTTTTAATTTTCACAGTGAAATTGACATCCGTAATTAACTTAGGCATAACTAAGACAATTATGCGATTTCTTTCAAGATTAATGTCAAATGTATCGGCGGAGCGCAGACCTGCCACATTAACTTTGTTAGTTCATTAACTAAAAACGGCAGAGATAATATTAAAAATGATAAATTCTAACAGTGGTTAAAACAACGCGTCATTGAAATTATGAAACTTTTATGATTTATTTTGCGTTACTTGATTTAAGTATTGGCCTGAGGATACAGAAAAGATCTCTGCTTTCACCCTATCTCAATTCTAAACAAACACAGGAACTAATTAATTTTAATGAATACACACCTTCCCTGATATTGCCTTTCATTATGTATAGGTTATTCATTCTCTAATTCATTTTCTTAATTAAAATTAATGACAACAGAAATAAGCAAAAAATGATGCGCATAAAAACTTACGTTTGGGAATAAATATTAAGCCCAGATTTTAAAGTATTGTTTAGTTATTATTGTTCAAACTGTGAAAGCCATCTTTGTTTTAGAAATTAAAAAATATATGATAAGATTCATTTCAGAAAATTAGACATTTGTTTACTTTGAGATTTTCCCTAATTATTTTGGTAAGGTAACGCGTGTTTACCCAGATTATTTAATTACTTTAATTTAGTAAGTGTCATGTTTGACTAAATAATCGGTAATTCGTTTCAAGGAGAAAGATTAATTTTGGAGATGCGAAAGATCAGAAAAAATCTTTTTAAAAAGATTATTTTCCTATTATTGTCATATTGTGTAGATGATTTTTTAAGGTGACTGCCTACTTTGAAAATGTCATTTTTTGACTATTTTGGTCAATTATATTTTTTGCAAGAATCGTGTAATTCAATCTTTTCTCTTTTCAAAACCGTTTTGATTTTCATTCTACATCAATTAGAAGCAAAATTATAACTATTTTAAAAAACATCGTCTGCACAAAATTGAAGTGACAAACAAATGCGTTTTTCTCAGAATTATGTTTTTTAGCTCAAATATCTACCGTTATCATGATATCTCACATAATAACGCATATAATTTGATAAAAATTTCAGGAAATGTTTTAGATGCTATTTTTAATGAAATGACGTACAATAATTGATGTATAATAAATAGTTTTATATTTGGGGTTGTTTTCATAAGGAAAGGAATGACGAATCGGGGAAAATTTTCATGTTGGAACATACAATTGTCACTATTATTTTTGCATTTTAAAATTCTCTTAGATTGTAAGTCATTTTGAAGATAACTGTCATACGTATCATGTGTGAGAAGGAAATAAAAATAATAGCACTAGAATTTTGTGCAGAGTGATAGGCGTTTTAGCTAAATTTCATTAAAAATTACTTCAAATTGACAAATTTATAAAAAAGTATGGTATTTACAGTTAAGTTTTTGTTTATTTTTTTTAATTTTAAGTGATATTTTACCATAAAAGACCAAAAAATTGATAAAAAATTATTTTTTTTTTAAAAATTGGCTCCGAACGTAGGCATTTACCTTAAGTTCAAAATTTAAATATGGTTTCTCTAATCAGAAATTGAATCATTGCAAATAGAGTGCTATTTTGATTTAGCCAATTTTTTACAGATCAAGAATGCAAAACGAAATTTCACGCTGACAAATAGTTCATAAAAAGAATGGTTTCCGTGAGTGATTTAATAAATTTTAGAAGATACGTAAGACAAAATACCCGAACCTTCATTCTTTTTCGCCTATAATTCAATACAGTTTAAAGTTCTGCACAATATCACGAAGCAACTCCACATTGGAAGTATAATACACTACTCCTGATATGACTAAAAACGGAAAGTTTTGTCAAAATCGGGCGAGAGGCTACCGAAATAATAGGTATTTTCAAAACTGTAGCTACTAATAAATGCATTTTGGAAATTTTTTTTAGTTTGCCGTTATTGTTTGCTATCAACAGATGATAAGATGTCATCTACTGACCGTCTTTAACTCTTCAGCGGGGTTCGCCAATTTTTGGAACACCAGCAGGCGCGCTTGGTACAAAGTGCAACGTCTCTTTAGACATTGATTATTCCTATTGTAATGAACTTTTATTTTTCAAATTGAAAATAATAATTCTGCGTTTTATGACAAGATATAAAACTTTGATAATATTGAGATATATTTATAATTAAAGGCCAAAGAATGCAGATACAATCGCCTTATTTCAAAACTGTCCTTTTTATTGTATCTAAGCACAATTTGCGAATGGATTCCTATTATGTCCAAAAACCTAAAAAACAATGAGATTGCCCTTCTTCGTGATATGCGGGATACCGTGTAATATCTGCACATTTGATCGACTGCATCAACTCCTGCTTTTGTCGTATTGTAATCCAGTATCGTTGGTTTACCACGGTTAAATCACGACTAAAAATGCATGGAAATGAATACGAGGGTCAGAAAAGCAGACCTACATTAGAAAGAGTGTAGCTATAAATAGAAACTACTTAGAACATACAAACCTTACATGTAAAAACAAAACCATTCAAAATTACGAAACTGTTGCACTTTGTACACGGGCGCGCCCGCTGAAGGGTTAATGTGCGTGATATAGATATTGATGTTACTAACAAAAAGATGACATTTTCAACAATTTGTGCAAGACAGCAAGAGAGATCCTTTGAACTTTTGACTGCAATTTCAAATACATTCTTTTATCAATTGTTATTATGTATTATTATGCATTGCAGACTTTTTACATTTTCGACAGATTTTATGTTTTTTTTCTTAATTTATAAAAAATAATTCTTGAGTCTTTGAAAAAATTTGTAGAATTAAACGATGAAATCAATGGCTCCCATAAAACTCGAACAAAATCCTAATTTTCTAGAGGAACCAGTCTGAAGCAGCTGCAGTTTATTTTATTTTTGTTTTTATGTTTCTTTTGAGCGCCTATTTGTGAAAAGTTGCAGTCTAAATGTTACTGCTCTTGTTTACGAAATATCGATTACCGATGCATGTATAGAATCATTCATCCAAATCGATATTGGAATCAAACGACGGGTGAAGGGAAATATTCTCTATCAGTGATAAGAGATTTATTCATTCTTTTTATGGTATGATAGTAGCATTGTTTAGAACTGAAGGGAAAGAATGCTAAACTTAAATTGCTTTTGACGATTCAGGCAAGAAAATTAATTTTTAAAAAAAATTTATCCCCATTTTGTAATAATTTTTTTTTTTACAAAATTGTCTTTTAAACGATCATTATACATAAAAATACTCGATCCATTAAAGATCTTGTTTTTAAGGCATTTAAACTGAAAAACTTTAAGCATGTTCGGCTTTTAATGCATCTGAAGAACCAATACCGTTACTATTGCATAATTATCTTCAGCTTTGTGCAGAAGAAAAGTCACAAAATAATTTTTCTCCAGGATTCATAAAAAGTTTTGATCACTTTGAAAGCAAACAGAAAAAGTTGCTTTTTTACAAGCAATGTATGCATCGAGGAAAATATTTTTAGAATCTGTACTGTAAATAAAAATCGTGCAAGAAAAAGCTATAACAAATTTCATAACTGCGATGCTGTACAAAGAATTCCAGATATATCTCTTTAAAGATTGCAAATCGGAAAAAATGCCATTCCGAGATTAATACACTATAAGTACAAATGTACAGCAAAGTACTTACTGACAGTACACCATAAAAATGTAGCAATTGGTTTTGTAATCATCGCAAAAATGTGCAGTTTAAGTAGTTTTTTTTTCCACCATTTCTACAGTACGTTTTGCTAAGGTAAAAGAATAAAAATAATTTTTTTTCTTGGAAATTTAGTCCCAGATGAATACTACCTAATTTTCATTGGATAAATTGTTTTGAAAGACAGGGTGTCCGGGCTAAAATTATCCAAAAGTTATGGCTTATTTTTACGGAACTACCCATTAGAATTAAAAAAAAGATTTAAATAGATTCTCACAAAAGTTAAATAATTCTCACAAAGTTTTAATCATAGATTTCGATCATAGTATCATAGATTACGATGTGTGCACCTTTTATAGCACAACAAACGTCTAAATGGTAATCCAGTTCTCTCCAAGTATTTCGTAGCATATAAAGAGTTATTACACGAATTACTTCTGTGATACGCTTCTTAAACTCATTCACAGTTTCAATTTTTTGTTTTTACACAACGGATTTAATGAATCTCCAAGCAAAAAAGTCTAATAACGCCTGATAGGATACGAAATACTCGGAGAGAACTAGATTACCATTTAGACGTTAGTCGTGCTACAAAAGGTGCACACATGGAAATCTATGACACTACTAGCTGAAAACTCACGCTTCGCTACGGAGTACATTCAAATTAAATACAACGGTCAACGTATGCAATTTATGCCAAAAAATAAATATATATATTTATAATAAATGCGATGATCAATGTATACAATTGATGTAAAATATATATCTATCTATATATATATATATATTTATAAAAAAATCGTAAGGGATATGCATTTTTTTGGATAATATCCAATCGTCTGCTGCATTAGAAAGAGAAAAAAATATTTTTTTTGTCTGTTTAGTTGTTACGTGATGATAAATTTATTGAAAGTACCAGAAAAAGAAACCACGTGATCAGCATTTAATAAATTAAATTATAAAAATTAATCTTTAAAAATTCACCAAAAATCAGGAAATGGAGGTAAATGGAGGTTCATTGTGAAGGAATTTTTATGATCTTTCTCGTGATATAAATTTTATAACCCTCAATGTATTATTTTAAATGCAAACGTAAAAAAAGTTTAAAAACAGCTTAAAAATGTAATTAAAAAAAATCTAAGAAAATTTTTTGAAAAATCTTTCTTAGTGCACCCCTACACTATTAGAAGAATCGCCATGCAAAATTTCAGCCCTTTAGGTCCAGCGGTTTGGTCTGTGCGTTGTATGTCAGTCAGTCAGTGAATGAATGAATGAGTCAGTTACGGAACTTTTATATATATAGACTAGCTGAAAACCCGCACTTCGCTACGGAGTACATTCAAAGTAAAAACATCGGTGAATGTATGCAATTAATGCCAATATATATATAATAAATACGACGATCAATGTATATAATTGATGTAAAATATATATATATTTATAAAAAAATCGTAAGGGATATTTTTATAGACAAAATAATGTAGAAGAAGATATTCAAATTAAATCTAATATAAAGAATACTAAAGAATATAGTACAGTTAATATAGTACAGTTTCTAGAACATTTCTTTTACTGTATTTTAATATTTTTTTGGATAATGTCCAATCGTCTGCCGCATTAGCAAGAAAAAAAAATTATTTTTTGTCTATTTAGTTTTTATGCACGTCACGATAAATTTATTTAAAGTACCAGAAAAAGAAGTCACGTGATCAGCATTTAATAAATTAAATTCTAAAAATTAATCTTTAAAAATTCACCAAAAATCAGGAAATGAAGGTAAAGGTTCGTAAAAAACACAGCTTAAAAAAGTAAAAAACACAGCTTAAAAATTTAATTTAAAAAAATCTAAGAAGAATTTTTCAAAAATCTCTCTTAGTGCACCCCTACACTATAAGAAGAATCGCCATGCAAAATTTCAGCCCTTTAGGTCCAGCGGTTTGGTCTGTGCGTTGTATGTCAGTCAGTCAGTGAATGAATGAATGAATGAATGAATGAATGAGTCAGTTACGGAACTGTTTTATATATATAGACTAGCTGAAGTACCCGGCATTGCCCGGGATTTTAACAATATTTGTTAACCAAAATCAGCACAGTATAAATAACATAGAAAAAGTATATGTGAAATGTTATACACATGTCAGAATTCAGGAATTTCAGCCTTCCATCATTGAAGCACTAAAATCTGAAAAGTAAAAATGTCAAATTGTCTAATGTTTGCTAACCAAAATTAATTTAAAACTAAACACGTTATAAATAACATAGAAAAAAACATGTGAAATCTTATACACATGAATAAAATGAAAACCCAATAAAAAAATATATAAAATTATAATAAACTCCTCAGAATTCAGCTAGATTTAGCCTTTTATCATTTGGGCAAAAAAAGAAGCTGAAATTACAGGTTTAGCTGAAATTTCCAATAGAACCATGATATGACTCTAGCGTTGCCTCTTAAAAAATGAAGTGTTTGATTGAGGGCTGCAAACCATTCAACTCCTCTCCACATTAAACTCCTATAAACATCCTCTACATATTAAATTCCTTTTCTCTCCATAATAAACTCCTCAGAATTTTGGTAGATTCAGCCTTTCATCATAGTACCACTAAAACCTGAAACATCCTCTCCAGAAATATAAATTTATTAATTACAATAATTAAACTCACGCAAATGTATGAATTACATAAGTTTTTTAACCAACATTGGAATAATTCGTAATTGAAAAAGCATATGAAAATAAAGATAATAAGAACTTCCGGAATCGAAATTAATTACCCTTAATTTTTAATTAATAAAAAACCAACATAATATGAATAAAAACGATAGTTGTTTAAAAGCATATGAAAATAAAGCTATTTTAAAGATAATAATAAAAAAAGCATATGAAAATAATGCTCGCGTATGAAGTTAACTTTATGATATAAAGATAGTAATAATAATATAGAACGCGTGCATAAAATATTTAGCTTTTCAAGCGAAATAAATTAATTTTTAGAAAAAAACTACTTTTAATCGAGAAATTAAATACATTACACAAAATTTTGATTTTACAAACTTTCTAGCCTACAATTTACACCCTACTTCTTTGAAGTTGGGTGTTGAAACATCCTCTTTGAAAAATTTACACCCTACTTCTTTTAAATAGGGTGTAAATATAAAGTTTTAACAGCGAATTGAATGCCAGTTAAAAATTATTGTTGTTTAAAATCATATGAAAATTACGCTATTATAAAGATAAAAAAAGCATAGGAAAATAATGCGTGCGCATGAAGTTAACGTTACGATATAAAGATAGTAATAATAATATATATATATATATATATATATATATATATATATATATATATATATATATATATGTATAAAACAGTTCCGTAACTAACTGACTGACTGACTGATTGACTGACTGACATACAACGTACAGACCAAACCGAGGGAAATAAAAGGGCTGAAATTTTGCATGGTGATTCTTTTTATAGTGTAGGAGTGCACTAAGAAAGATTTTTGAAAAATTCTTAGATTTTTTTAAATTAAATTTTTGAGTTGTTTTAGTAACTTTTTTAAGTTTGCATTTAAAATAATAACAATTTGAGGGTTATAAAATTTATATCACGAAAAAGATCATAAAAATTCCTTTAATATGAAATCTTTTTCGAATCTTTACCTCCATTTTATGATTTTTGGTAAATTTTTAAAGATTAATTTTTAGAATTTAACCTTTTACATGCCACACTATGATCAAGGAATAAAGTACCATATTTTGCTGCGTAACTTTGGTCGATAACTTCCAGGAAGTCGGTCCAACAGGTGTACTCCACTCATTCCTTTATTATATAATTTTATAATGTAAGGTTAAGGAAAATCAACTTTTATTTTAGCTCGGACATATCTTTTTGCTCTTCCTAATGGTTCGTGAGTGATAAAATTTGATGTAATAGTTACAACAAAACTATCGTTCCAATGGCACATATAAACTTCTCCATCGCATCGGTAATCAAACTCTCCACGTTGAGATTTCGATATTTCTTTTGCTGTTTTAAGAGAACATTGTCCCGTTCTGGAATCTCGCACTGTGCCGATTGCCTTAAAGCCTTTGTTAGATAAATCTGTCAGCAGACTGTACGATGTACAAAAAGTTATCGAAAAATATTTTGCGTTTCTCTGGATTGTCAATAAAAGATAATAGTTCGGAGACAACTTTTGATCCAAGTGGCAAATTTTCATTTTTCGAACTTTTTCCACCGTAGATAGACATAGCATAAGGATAACCATTTGCTGAGCAGATCATTCAAACTTTGAAACCAAAGCGAATTGGCTTTCCACGTATGAACACCTTAGCCGAACGATGTCCATAACATGGAACCATGGATTCATCGATACTCATATTTTGATGAAAAAAATCCAAATTGACGAAAATTTTTTCCAACCTCTTTATAAAAGGGAGAAATTTTTCCTAATTTATCGCCTGGTTCCAATTTACTATTATCAACAATGTGGAAATACTTTTTTAACATCCGAAATTTATTTCTGGGCATTGTATTGTTAACAATTAGGATATGCAAATCTTCCTGAGAGCTCCAATATGTATTTTCATCAGGTACTGAGTGGTAGCCACTAAAGAACAGTAATCCAAGAAACTGCCGAATGTCATTTGCGTCGACGTCTAAAGAGTCTCCTTTTTGTAGGGCATACAGCTTTGTAAGTTCGGCTGAATTTTCTAAGTAATCAGACGGCAGAATCACTGATTGACGGCAAAATCACTGATCACGTGTGATATCACTGCTTTTGTATATCGTTACATGCCAATGTTCCTTTTTTGGAACATTGTATTTTTACGCAGTCTTGAGGAAATATTTCTTGTTACTATTTTAATTTATTTTATTAACTCGTTAAACTTGTCCTTTGCAAGTACGATGGGGAAATTTTTGGGTGAATTTGAATTTTTAGGAATTTTATAGAATTTTTTTCTTACGTACTGTAAAAATTGTGAAAAAAGCTGATTTTTAGAAATTTTTCTACGCTAAAATATTCATATTTGAAAAAAAAGGTCAAAAAATCAATCATGCCTTCTATAATATACGGTAATTTTTTCAAACTGACAGATATCACAGTTTATTTTTAAAAAAATATTAAACATGGTGTTCCAAAAAAGGAACATTGGCATGTAAAAGGTTAATTTATTAAACGCTGATCACGTGATTTCTTTTTCTGTTACTTTAAATAAATTTATCTTCACACTAGCTGAAATCCCGCACTTCGCTACGGAGTACATTCAAAGTAAAAACATCGGTGAATGTATGCAATTAATGCCAATATATATATAATAAATACGACGATCAATGTCTATAATTGATGTAAAATATATATATATTTATAAAAAAATCGTAAGGGATATTTTTATAGACAAAATAATGTAGAAGATATTCAAATTAAATCTAATATAAAGAATACTAAAGAATATAGTACAGTTAATATAGTACAGTTTCTAGAACATTTCTTTTACTGTATTTTAATATTTTTTTGGATAATGTCCAATCGTCTGCCGCATTAGCAAGAAAAAAAAATTATTTTTTGTCTATTTAGTTTTTATGCACGTGACGATAAATTTATTTAAAGTACCAGAAAAAGAAGTCACGTGATCAGCATTTAATAAATTAAATTCTAAAAATTAATCTTTAAAAATTCACCAAAAATCAGGAAATGAAGGTAAAGATTCAAAAGAGATTTCATTTTAAAGGAATTTTTATGATCTTTCTCGTGATATAAATTTTATAACCCTCAAATTATTATTTTAAATGCAAACTTAAAAAAAGTAAAAAAAACAGCTTAAAAATTTAATTTAAAAAAATCTAAGAAGAATTTTTCAAAAATCTCTCTTAGTGCACCCCTACACTATAAGAAGAATCACCATGCAAAATTTCAGCCCTTTAGGTCCAGCGATTTGGTCTGTGCGTTGTATGTCAGTCAGTCAGTGAATGAATGAATGAATGAATGAATGAATGAGTCAGTTACGGAACTGTTTTATATATATAGACTAGCTGAAAACCCGCGCTTCGCTACGGAGTATATTGAAATTAAATACAACTGTCAATGTATGCAATTAATTCCAAAAAAAAATAAATATATATATATTTATAATAAATACGACGATCAATGTATACAATTGATGTAAAAAAAACACATTTATAAAAAAATCGTAAGGGGTATTTTTATAGACAAAATAAAGTCCAATCGTCTGCCGCATTAGCAAGAAAAAAATATTTTTTTGTCTATTTTTTTTTGCACGTGACGATAAATTTATTGAAAGTACCAGAAAAAGAAATCACGTGATCAGCATTTAATAAATTAAATTCTAAAAATTAATCTTTAAAAATTCACCAAAAATCAGGAAATGGAGGTAAAAATTCGAAAAAAATTTCATTTTGAAGGAATTTTTATGATCTTTCTCGTGATATAAATTTTATAACCCTCAATGTATTATTTTAAATGCAAACGTAAAAAAAGTTTAAAAAACAGCTTAAAAATTTAATTAAAAAAAATCTAAGAAGAATTTTTGAAAAATCTTTCTTAGTGCACCCATTTACTATAAGAAGAATGGCCATGCAAAATTTCAGCCCTTTAGGTCCAGCGGTTTGGTCTGTGCGTTGTATGTCAGTCAGTCAGTGAATGAATGAGTCAGTTACGGAACTGTTTTATATATATAGACTAGCTGAAAACCCGCGCTTCGCTACGGAGTACATTGAAATTAAATACAACGGTCAATGTATGCAATTAATTCCAAAATATATATATATATATATATATATATATTTTTTTTTTTATAATAAATACGACGATCAATGTATACAATTGATGTAAAAAAAACATATTTATAAAAAAAATCGTAAGGGATATTTTTATAGACAAAATAAAGTCCAATCGTCTGCCGCATTAGCAAGAAATAAATTTTTTTTGTCTTTTTTTTTTGGCACGTGACGATAAATTTATTTAAAGTACCAGAAAAAGAAATCACGTGATCAGCATTTAATAAATTAAATTCTAAAAATTAATCTTTAAAAATTCACCAAAAATCAGGAAATGGAGTTAAAAATTCGAAAAAAATTTCATTTTGAAGGAATTTTTATGATCTTTCTCGTGATATAAATTTTATAACCCTCAATGTATTATTTTAAATGCAAACGTAAAAAAAGGTTAAAAAACAGCTTAAAAATTTAATTTAAAAAAATCTAAGAAGAATTTTTGAAAAATCTTTCTTAGTGCACCCCTACACTATTAGAAGAATCGCCATGCAAAATTTCAGCCCTTTAGGTCCAGCAGTTTGGTCTGTGCGTTGTATGTCAGTCAGTCAGTGAATGAATGAATGAATGAGTCAGTTACGGAACTGTTTTATATATATAGACTAGCTGAAAACCCGCGCTTCGCTACGGAGTACATTAAAATTAAATACAACGGTCAATGTATGCAATTAATTCCCCCCCCCCCAAAAAAAATATATATATATATATATTTATAATAAATACGACGATCAATGTATACAATTGATGTAAAAAAACATATTTATAAAAAAAATCGTAAGGGATATTTTTATAGACAAAATAAAGTCCAATCGTCTGCCGCATTAGCAAGAAAAAAATATTTTTTTGTCTTTTTTTTTTGGCACGTGACGATAAATTTATTTAAAGTACCAGAAAAAGAAATCACGTTATCAGCATTTAATAAATTAAATTCTAAAAATTAATCTTTAAAAATTCACCAAAAATCAGGAAATGGCGTTAAAAATTCGAAAAAAATTTCATTTTGAAGGAATTTTTATGATCTTTCTCGTGATATAAATTTTATAACCCTCAATGTATTATTTTAAATGCAAACGTAAAAAAAGTTTAAAAAACAGCTTAAAAATTTAATTTAAAAAAATCTAAGAAGAATTTTTGAAAAATCTTTCTTAGTGCACCCCTACACTATTAGAAGAATCGCCATGCAAAATTTCAGCCCTTTAGGTCCAGCGGTTTGGTCTGTGCGTTGTATGTCAGTCAGTCAGTGAATGAATGAATGAATGAATGAGTCAGTTACGGAACTGTTTTATATATATAGATGATCGAAATCTATGATTGATATTAAAACTTGGTGAGATGTTCTTTCTATTTAAATAATTTTTTAAAAAAGTCCGATGGGTAGTTCCGCAAAAAATAAGTCATAACTTTTGGATACCTTTAGCACGGACACCCTGTTCTAAAGTACCATTAACTCAGATAATATTTAGAAGGTAATGCGAAAAAAAAAACACCAAACTGTAATGCATTAGAGAATGCTGTTAATATTTTTATTTATATTTGTTGCATTTCTTAATATTTAAAAAAAGAGATTTCATACGATTTTGTGCATGCCATAGCAAATAGTATTTTACAAAAGATATACAGTTAACGAATTTTGTCTTGGTCACGAACTAAATGCTCAGAATTCCGTTGAAAATAATCCGTGATTAAACGCATGTTAATCGTTGTCACGAAAAAGTGGTCAGAGGAAAGAAAATTCCCCGGATTTACCGACTGTTGAAATAGATCATGCAATTAAATGGTCAGTATAAGAGTCTCGATATGAACCTTGACCCGGGAATGATGCAACGCTTATGCGATGCAACTGTACAGCATCTTTAGGACAGTTGTCGACGTCTTTCAGCTGCTCCACAGTTCCAGCTGCCAGTTGTTGAACTGCGCAGAAGTACACAACTAATCCATTAAGCGACTAGATAGGAGAATGAGGAATTTAACACTCATCAGTTTTCTCTTGAGTAATGAAAAGAGAAAGAAAATGTGAAGCATTAACCAAACGAACTACATTTCAATTTCTGTACAACGTTAGTTGAAAGGGCAATTCCAAAAATCTACTCCAAGACTGACACATCATTTTCTTAGTTTTGGTATTTCATATGCAGCAATGGCAACCCCGTTTCAACACTTATTTGCGAGAAATGGAAAATTTCGTTTTTACTTCGTCCATACGTTTTCTGGAAGTCAGGGCAATTTCCTGCCCTTAAAAAAAACTAGATTATTTACGTTCGGCACATCCCTAAGCAGTTATATGCTGTATTTGAATTACTTTATTAAGTTGGTTTAAACCTATTATATTTTTTACGTGATGATATCTGTTAATTTAAAATGCTGATAATTATAAGTATAATTCCCCCAAAAATTATTAAATTCCTTCAGCTTCAAATGTTATTCGACTTTCAGTAGTGTCTCATGTACTTCACGAATTCGCCAAAAATAGCCCGTGGCATATACATTAAGATGTGCAGAATATCCCACTTGTTAGGTGTTAAACGTACTACGGTGCTGTTTCCATTCCACACGTCTGCATCAGCGTTACTCGTATCGAACAATTTTTAACCCATCACAGACCCCAAAACGATTAGCCCCCGAAGTAGTTACGAACTGTGATTGGTTAACAGTTTTTCGATACAAGTAACTCTATCGCTGATGCTGACGAATGCAATGTGAACTTGCACCTTAGAGTAAGAAATGACAGAAACCGCATGTTTTGTCGATTATTACATTGCTTAACACCTTTATGTGCTGTACTGTCTATGCTGTAAATATGGGGTCTAAGTTTACTTACCTAAAGATATATATATATATATATATATATATATATATATATATATATATATATATATATATATATATATATATATATATATATATATATATATATATATATATATATATATATATATATATATATATATTGATTTGCCACCTTTTATAGGCTATATTTAAATTTCCGTGAAGGGTATCTCTATGAAAATTTACACAGCGTTCATTGAATCTATTTTCATAAAATTGTCTTTTCAGGATTTTTAATTAAGAGTTTTTATTTGGTAACATTTCGCCACAAGACTTCTCTATACCGACTTTCTTCACCGAAAGAGGGGTGCGTTAATGTCTTAAATTGAAAAGAGGAGACGTGACTCAGGCGATAAATAATCGAATATATCATCAGTCTGCGCACTCAGCAAGGACATAACTGCTTTTTCATACATCTTTTTTTTTCAACGAGATGCGTTTCACACACAAGAGCCCATGACACCCAAGTGGTTGGCACGTCGGAATTTTGTGCTCAGTTCGAGTCTCGACAACCGGTACTGAATGCCTAAGTGTGTACGTCGGTCATGGGTACGTTGAATACGTAGCCGCAAAGCCTGTCCATTGGACACATTCTGGTACGATGGTACGAGCTCACCAGATGTCGCCCTTCCTGCGCTTGTTTTAAATTGAGGTGGCACCAAGAAGAGATGTTGGTTTGTCTATATGTTGTCACCATTACAAGAGACCAACAAATCTGTTGGTGTAGTGGGTGAATGTCGAAAAACTATACGCCTGCAGTGTTGGAGAGAAAAGAAAAGAATGTTTTAAACATGCGCCTGTCTGATGTGCTGCCGTCTTTAGGCAGAATAGAGAAAATATTCATGGATGTGAAAAAAAATGCATGAGTAGTCAACTTCCTGCATGGCCAGTCTTAAAAACAGCCCTCTCGGTGTGCTGGCCACTAAAAAGTTGTAAGAATGAAAGGAATCGAACTGTTAATATGAGATTTCCTCGCACCGCCAAGATGATCTAGTGCATACATTCTTAAACTGTGGTCTTCGGACCCCTGGGGGTCTGCGTAGCCATTACCGGGGGTCCGCGAAACAATTTTGACATTAACAATCTATACTTGGACAAGATATTCTCGTGGAATTATCATGCGATACGTCTTTGGAACTACAATTCAACAAAAATGAACTCACAAACTTTTGGTAATTTCTCAGATCTGATTACCCTGCATTCGCAAACGAAGCCCTCCAACATTTGATTCCGTTCTGCACAACATATTTATGTATACAGGCATTTTCGGTACTGTTATATATATGAAATAAAAGTATAGAAACAAACTCAATGTAGAAGCGGACCTCAGATTAAAACTTTCCAACATAGAGCCCGACATTGCGGTTCTGGTTTCAAGAGAACCACTGCACCCATCTCATTAAGTAAAAATCATTTACAGAAAATGCATATTATACTAAGATAGATGTATCTTGACCAATATTTGACCAAGAAATGTTTGTATGAGTTTAATGTATTATGATTTGTAACTTTTAAAATTCTTTTTACTACTGCTTTTATTCATTTTATGTTTTTTATTCTATGTCCTAATAAAAATGTTCGTCTCTATAAATGCGCAAGGCCATTTATTAAAATAACCAGCGATACATTTTTACCAATATTTATTATAACGTAGTGCCTATGAGATTATTGAGCCAGAAATTAAGTCTCAAATAACGACTTAAAATGCCTAGAGTTGGGATGGGGTCCGCAAAAAGAAATGTTGTTCAAGAGGGGGTCCTCGGACTACATAAGTTTAAGAACCCCTGATCTAGTGGTTTAAGGGTTGGTTTCGATGTTCAGAGGCGAGAGGCTCGAATCCCATTACTGGCAGATTGTAGTTATACACGATGAAATATGTAGAAAGTCTACCATGATTAAAACATTAAAAATGCAATTTCTTGGAATTTCTTGGGCAAATTTGAAAAAAAAATTCCTTGGCTGTAATTCCCTCATTTACTTTCCCGCATTAAATTAAATTACCATATCTTTCACAGAAATCAGCAATTTACGTATTCTAATCACTTTTAAATTTAAGTTTTCTGAAAGTAGTAACACGAATGTAATCGTTAATATAATTAGATGGTGTAAATTTTAATTTTCTGTGTACCATCGTATTACTTTCTATGCTTGCTGGATTGGGGTTTCAAGTTCATTCGAATGAGAATCGATAAAAAGTTATTTTCGGTTATCATTACGTGAGACAGATAAAATCATTCCTTTCCAGATTACGCATTATTTTACGCAACGAAAGAGCCTAGCAAATCGGGAAAATATTTACTTTCGTCCCAAAATAGGTGTGACATTTTAATGGTCTTTCCATGAAAACAGAACAGGCATCCATATTGCAAATGTTTGCGATGACGTCTGATTTGTATCATTCAAAATGCGTTTTTCAGCCGTTCGTGACCTTTTCTGCAACCGAAGTTTGAGCCCGAATGTATTTGGATCATTTTTTTCGTGTAGTTTCATATTGTACAACATATTCTTCACGAATTTAAAATTTGATTTAATATTTTCTTTGCTTTTTTTTTATCTGTATACTTTCGAAGAAGAAAACAGAATTTGTAAAATTAGCACTTCAAAAAGTCAAAATATTAAAGAAATGTATTATTTTTTTTCAGTTTTATAATGCTGATACTAACTTTATCAGATATATAGATTATTCTAGTGTAAATTATACTAGACTGCAATTATTCTTGAACAAATTTTTATTTTATGAAAATTTTAAACAACTATTAAGCAATAAATTTTGACAACAGTCATTATTAATTATTAGGTAAGGAAAATTTTCATTAACTGTAATGTTGGACGTAATTAATAGCTATAAAACTACCGTATCTTTTATGCTTTTCATTATATTTATGTTATCTATTTTATGACATTATGTTGAAAATGACATTTATGTTGAAAATTATGTTGAAAATTTATTTTTGTCCTAACGTTTATAAGTTCTAACAAAAAATTTAAAACGTTATATTTCAATTTGTTCCAATTTGTACGCAAACAATAAATTTTAACAACATAATCTTAAGCATTAATAGTGTCAGATTTCCTAATTAAATTTAGTTTTCAACAAAAAAGCTAGTTAAAAAATGTACTATTTTCTTTTATATTAAAAAATGTACTATTTTTCTTTTACGCAAACAATAAGTTTTTACAACTTAATTTTAAACATTAAATAGTGTGAGATTTCCTAATTAAATATAGTTTTTAACTCAAAGTTAAAGAAGCTAGTTAAAAAATGTACTATTTTCTTTTATTTATTTCATAACATTTATGTTAAAAAACCCTCTATATATTTTATGAATGTAGCCTCTATATCAAAATTTTATCTATAAAATAATAGTTCGATAGAAGAAGAAAGAAATTTTACGTGAGGAAATTTCTGTAATCGTTCAATTATCACAACATGACATCATATTGCCTGTGATAAACTTTTCATCCCCCCAAGCGTACACTAATGATTGATTCTCTGTAAAAATGTAACCAACTTCATTATTAATTATTATGATTGAATTATTTATGAAGGGGTTCGTCGACCACAAGTTCAGTAATGAAAGGCATGATCGATGGTAAGAAAGGGTATATGATGATGATGAATTGTGCCTAGATAAAATAAATGATATACTGCATGGAATCAGGTGAAGTGAATCCACGCCAAACTGAGTGCGAAATCGGACCCCACTCTCGTAAATGATATAATTTAACAGTTGTAACTGAATATTTATTTAATTCTATTAATTATCATGTCTTACTCACTTAACTAACAATGAAGCGTGCAGTTTATTTCTTTATAATCATGGTAAAAACTCTTCTGTTGGAATTCCCTTTGTAATTTTCAGCATGACAAATATTTTACTCGGCTTATCCCTATTACTTAGCTACTACTCTAGAGTCATATAAACCGGCACCTACAGTTTAAAGTCGATTCAAAAGACTATTATCATCCCTGCAAAGTGCGGGATTCGAACCCGCAGACTCTATCTCCTTACTTTAAGCAGTAAATTTCTGTGCTCAAGAAATAAATGATTATAATTACAACATTTCTTGGTGATTTTCCGTCTATCAAAAATATTCGAAATACTTTTCTCAGCTTACAGCTACATTAACAAACTAGAACCCTCTTTTAAAAGATCAAAAAGTTTCCTGTAAGTAATACCGAAATTGACTTTTCCTCATTTTGGGAAGTTACTGGTCTGATCCCAACATAGAGCAGTTTGGATTATACAAGGTGCGCACATAAAGTAACCGGACAATTTTTTTATAAATAAGAAAAATATTACTCACCTTCAAATAAATTTATCTCCTTCAAAATAATCGCCAAAGGAGTCTATACAATTTTCCCGACGTTTCTTCAAGTCATCGAAACACTGTTTATAGGCGTTGGAACTAATCTTTTGCAAAATACGCGTAACATTTGATTTAATATCCGAGACGTTTTCGAATCTCCGTCCTTTCATGGCCATCTTAAGCTTCGGAAAAAGGAAAAAATCAGCTGGCGATAAGTCGGGAGAATATGGTGGGTGATTTATCACTGTAATTGAATGCTTAGTAAGATATTGTTGTACAGAAATTGTTGCATAGTGCCTAGCATTATCGTGTAAAAGAAACTATTGCCCAGAATCAAACAGTTCCTTCCTAACTCGCCTTATCCTGTTTCATAATCGAAAAAGCACCTCCTTGTAAAAATATTGATTAATTGTTTGATTTTCAGGAACAAATTCGCGGTGAATAAGTCCTTTGATCTCGCGGTGAATAAGTCTTATTGCCAGCTGATTTTTTCCTTTTTCCAAAATTTAAGATGGCAATGATGGCCACAAAGATTTGAAAACGTCTCGGATATTAAATCAAATGTTACGCGTATTTTGCGAACGGTGATTTCCAACGCCTGTAAACAGTGTTTCGATGACTTGAAGAAACGTCAGAAAAATTGTATAGACTCCTTTGGCGATTATTTTGAAGGAGATAAATTTATTTGAAGGTGAGTAATATTTTTCTTATTTATAAAAAATTGTCCGGTTACTTTATGGGCGCACCTTGTATTTTCAGTTGATTTAACAGTCTTCCAAAGATACTCGAACATTTTTTCCTTCTATTAATTATTTCATGGCAGAAACTATTTCAAACCCTAACTTGAATCTTGATGCAGATTTGACTTAAGGGTTGAAATATTCCTGTTTTCTTTGCCGTATATGAATGAGGCTATACCAAGGCCGAATAATCAAGTCTCAGGTAATAAGTTCCAAGATTCTGAATTTGCTCAATATCAGTTGACATGGCTGTTTGTTGCTGTTTTGAAAGGGCATCGACGAGGGAACTACAAAACTAGTCATTTTGATTTATATTAATTTTGGTAGAAAGCCTGGAGTACAGTTCTCAGCATGATCCGCGAAATTAGTCAGCGAGATAAAATAATCATACATTCTATTAAATTTAACTTATTCATCTGGACGAACTTTCGCAGCTACTGCATACTATTTTCGCTACCCTAAATATATTGATTCTCACTCTCTTAGGGATTAAAATATGCAAGATATGAGATAAAATAATAACACAAATGGGGAATACTGAGACTATTTGAGACCACATATTTAAGAATTTCCTCTAAAAATTGTATCCATCTCCTAGAAATTTTTACTGTGAAGTTTCTTTATTTTACCACCAGATGGCTGCTTTTAAATCAGAGGAATTTTGTATTGATGGAGTAACGTGACTCAGACAAAGACGGAAAGATATTGCTTTCTCTGATATCTTTTCCGTGTGCGCACTCAGTGGAACAATAACTGTTTTTTTTCCTGCAGCGCGTTTCAGTCAAGCGTATTGTGCCTCTGACAACACATCTGAGGCACAGTAATTCAACAGGTTGGAAGAAACACGTATGTGTAATTTGTACCAAATAAGACTATGTCAAGTATGACAGATCCTTGAATTTTTATTGATGCCAAATCTCCCAAAACTTTTATTTTTGAATATTTGTTGTTTAAAGAAAAAGTTAGCAAAAGTTATTATTTCCATGCTATGCAAATGTGTAATCGGACCATGGATAACCGCATTATAAGTATTTTAAATAACAGCCGGACCTCTATTTAACGAACCTCTATTTTGCGAACTTTTCCTTGGAACCAAGAACGTTTTGCGAATTTCTTCGTAAAATGACCTCCAAATTCTCTATTTAACGAACTTTTTCTTGTGATCCAATATTTTTTTTCTCCATATTTCTCAAAATATTTCTGAACATTTCAAACTATTTCTTTCTTTTAACACATTTAACACATTAACTTTCTTTCAACACATTCCGACGCGGATTACAGTTTGAAGAAAATACGCCTGAAGGGGTTTTTGGTGCATTGCAAAGATGCGAGACGTATTATGAGAGAAAACACTTTATCAAACAAAAAAACTCAGACAAAATTAACAAACTTTATCAGTAATTAAATTTAAGGACGCACGTGGCAATGTAAGCTTAAAATTACTTGTTATAATAAATGCGATAATGTCATTAAAATTCATTAATTTTAATATAATTTTTTATAGAAAATACAGTGTATTCCCGGACAATGTTTTGTTTTATTCCTGTTTTCCTTGCAGATTTCTTTTGGATGGGTAAGATATATAAAACAAATAGACATTAATTTACAAAATACAGGTGTGATTAATTACTTTCATTAATAATATTTAGAGTTTATGAAATTAAAATCTGTCTTATGTACTTTAAAGTATTTTAAAAGGTAAATCTCAATTTAACGAATTTTCGATATAACGAACATTTTTTCGGGATTCAGCGACTTCGTTAAATAGAGGTTCGACTGTATGTTTCATAGTATAAGTGTAGTTAGTTCAGCCCAAAGGAAAAGAGAATTCATTTAAAGTTTCATTACCGCAAATTTTTAGTTTACGGCAATTTAATTTTATGACCCGGAAGCCATGTGACGCAATTTAATTTTATAACCCGGGAGTAAATTAGCATTACTAGATACTCAAAACTAGAAATTATAAATATGAAAACATGTTTATTAGAAAAAGAGAATAATTTAAAATTTAGTATCGTTTAATTAAATATTCTTTACCCTTACTGATTCTTAATAAAATCTAAACATGGTATCGTGTTAAAGTTAAAGCATTTAATTACTCATTTTAAAAGGTTTCTAATAAATCTAAAATCTCATAGGGAGGGGGGGAGGACCAAACATGTTATGAACACAGTAATCAAATTAAAATTTATGGCGTCTGTCTAGACCACTAAAGATATCCAGAGTTTTCCCTCTTTTGAATTTTAACTAGAATATTTTTATCTTCTTTCGTAGGTAAAGAGCAGCGATTTAGTCAGTAAATGGAAATATTTTTTAAATTATGGTATCAAAAGTTTGGTATTATGCGTTTGCGCTTAGTTTTTCTTTTTATTTGTTAGGTTTTGCATTTGTATAAGTATTAACATCGCAACATATTTATATTTGTTTATTTAATAATTTAGAAAATAGTAGTTTGTATTGAAGTTAATCTGATAAATTTACTTATTGATTTCCATGTTTAATTATTAGTATAACTAACCTAAACACGTGGGGTCCCCCTACTGTTTAAAGGTCTTTTGGACAGTTTAAGCTAATTTCAATGCTACATTTATCTCAAGATTAATTGGAATATTCGAATTAAAAATTAATTGTTCAGTGTAATCGTGTTGCTGGAAATTCAGGAATTGGAATTAGTTTCTCCTTATTACTCGGCTGATCTCTATTACTTAGGTACTCTAAAGTTATACAGGCGTGCACTTACACTTTAAAGTCGATCCAGAAGACTAAAAACACCCTTGTTAAGTGCCGGATTTAAAATCAATCTCCTTACTTCTAGAAGTAACTTTTCTGTGATCAAGAAATACAAAAATGATTGTAATTACAACATTTCGGAGTGATCTGCCATCTTTTAATAAATATTCGAAATACTTTTCTGAGCTTATAGCTACATTATCAAACTAGAACCTTTTTTTTAAAGATCAAACAGTTTCCTGAAAGTAACATCGAAATTGACTTTTCCTCATTTTTGGAAGTTACTTGTCTTCAAAAGAGAATGGTTTGGATGATATTTTCGATTGATTTAACAGTATTTCAAAGATACTCGAACATTTTATATTTTTCTTCGCAATAAAGCCATGTGACGCAGCTATTGCACTTTTCCCCTTCTATAAAACAGTTGTAAATACATAACGCCATTTACAGCCGACAGATGGCGGCAAGGAAATTTGAAATGAACTGCTCTTTCATGTAGCCGGACGATGGCCGTATGGCTAAGGCACTAGCATTCGGTACCAGAGTCTGTGGGTTCGACTTCCACTATTGGAATGGATGTTTATTGGCGTTCGAAATCAGCTTTAAGTAGTAGGCCCCTCTTTAATTAGCCTTAGTGCAGTAAAAAATGATCGTAGCTCTCTCAACCAACCAATGTTTCATCAAATCTTTAATGCTTGTTGAGGTATAGTTAAAAAGGGCGGAAGTTCAGAAAACTGGTAAAAATTCTTAAAAATGGGAGGTAAATAGATCAGAGCCTCTAAATTTCCTGTAATTAGGTAATCCTATGTTAGTCAAAGCTAAAGAATCAGAATAACTTTATACAGATTTTTCCAAATTCTGAGAAAAGGATTTTCGTTTCTATGTGGTGGTGAAGGAAAATTTGATAGAAGTCAAAACAGGAATTTCCTTCTTATCCATGGATTTTTAACCATTACGTCGGCTCATCGGTCTAGGAGACCGCTGTTGCACCTGTTCTGAAGAGTGGGGTGGTGGTGGGGGTGATCAGACTGTTGAGGGTTTGTGAGTTCTTCAGTCGGGTCCTTACCTTCAAGTACACATCGGAGTACCTTCGCCCGCTCGTATTCTGTAGGCAAATTTAATCTTTGTAAAACATCCTCTGTCTTTTGGACCGATGAGCCTTGAACTGATTTAAATTTTTACCAGTCTGTATGACCGACAAGCCTTGAACCGTAGTAATTATCTGCCAGTCTGTATGCATTCTATTTCCAAGATCTTTGTTTTATTGTTGTAGCTAGCACGGCTGGAAGAATTCCTCCTGTTTCACAACGAACCAGACATTTTGTCTTTCTCGCCCTATCATAGATTGAAGAATCGGATTCTGAAATTTTTGTTGAATAATCTGCTCTATTATTTACCCCTTTCAAGAACGAGAGGTAGCAGTAGTTTTGCATTAATGACTTATAATTTGGAAAACTTATAAAAATATGAAAATATCCTAATTTTATAGTGTGGCGGTCTGTGAGACCGATAAGCTGGGGAACAGTATAAAGAGAGATGAGCCGACGTAAGGGTTAAGCTCCTGGAGGGTGGCCCTATGGTACAAATCTGATTTTTGCAGAAAACGTCAAGGGTCTGAAAATAAAAAACTACCGGGTGGGCAAAAAGTCCGTATAAACTTTAAAAATTCATGAAAAACTGGAAAAATAACCAAAATAAAAAAAAGGTTTGCTGGGTTAGCATCGCTAGGTCACGAGATTTTTTTTGAGACAGGAAAAAAAATAACTCAAAAAACAGCCGAGAGATGGCGCTGACGTACACAAATCAAAGAAAAGATACGCAATTAACGAAAAGAATGCTTCTAAATCGTTTATTACAGCGGTAGGTGTTCCACATGACCCCCGCCACAGAGGATAATACATTGCAAGCGAGTCACAAATCCAGCAACGGCAGAGTGCAGCAGGTCCGAATATATACAAGACACCTCCCGGCGGATCGCATCTTTCTGTTCCAACAGATTGGATGGACCAGATAGATACACCCGGGATGATACACCCCTTTGACTTGTGTACGTCAGAGCCACCTGGCGACTGTTTTTTTAGTAATTTTTTTTTCCTGTCTTAAAAAAAATCCCGTGACCTAGCGTTACTAACCCTGCAAACTTTTTTTTAATTTTAGTTATTTTTCTGGTTTTTATGAATTTTTAAAGTTTATACGGACTTTTTGCCCACCCGGTATATGAAAATTGTTGCATAATTCTTATATTTATCAAAAAAATTTTTCTGGGCTTTCTTTGTTTCAAATGTTATATGAAGGAAGATTTGGTAAGTGTGCAACAGAAGACAGTTATAGGGTTTACTGTAGTTCATTTTCCTATCTCATATTTTTTTGAAGCGAATAAATTTATTTTAATTGTGTGATACTTATCTGGTAAATACTGAATTTTCTTTTCAGCGCGACATTTAGTAAAATTTTTAGTGATGCATGAAAATTGTTAGTGTGAGTAAAAATGACGAGGAAGAATCCTGTAAAATGGGTAATATTAAAAAAGAATTTCTTTTTAAATATTAAAAGCACTTCTTACTTTAGTACGTTTTTATTTTTAACATATTTTTCAGCATCTTGTATTCTGTTATGGGCCAGTCCTCTTATCTTTAAATTCTAATACCTTGATAAATTAAATGTTCGCTTTTTTTACTTTTTCTTTAAAATTTTAAAATATTTATTTTCAGTTTTATCTCTCAATTATTTTACTAACCTGTTATTATTTAAAAAAATTATTTTTAAATTCTTAATTCCTCTTTTCTATTTTTAACTTTTTCATAACGTTAAATTTTAATTAGCGAACACTTGTAACTTGAAATAATTATCTTGCTACAGGAGATAAAGGCTCCAAGACCCAGAAACTCCACTCATAAACTCCAATTACGTCCCTACTCATCGGTTAAACCTTGCTGAAAAGCCCTTAACAAGGGCGAAACTTAGATCGAGGCAGCTTGTAGGTTGGAGATTGATATATTTACTCTGTCACGTACAGTTAACAGAATCTATATATATAAAACAGTTCCGTAACTGACTCACTGACATACAACGCACAGACCAAACCACTGGACCTAAAGGGCTGAAATTTTGCATGGCGATTCTTCTCATAGTGTAGGGGTGCACTAAGAAAGATTTTTGAAAAATTCTTCTTAGATTTTTTTAAATTGAATTTTTAAGCTGTTTTTGTAACTTTTTTTAAGTTTGCATTTAAAATAATAATTTGAGGGTTATAAAATTTATATCACGAGAAAGATCCTAAAAAGTCCTTTAACATGATATCTTTTTTCGAACCTTTACATTGATTTTCTGATTTTTGGTGAATTTTTAAAATTAATTTTTAGAATTTAATTTATTAAATGCTGATCACGTGATTTCTTTTCTAGTACTTTAAATAAATTTATCGTCACGTGCATAACAATTAAATAGACAAAAATTTTTTTTTTCTTTCTAATGCAGCTGACGATTGGGTATTATAAAAAAAAACTAAATATCCTTTACGATTTATATATATATATATATATATATATATATATATATATATATATATATATATATATATATATATATTTATATATATATATATATATATATATATATATATATATATATATATATATATATATATATATATATATATATATATATATACCATCAATTGTATACATTGATCGTCGTATTTATTATAAATATATATATTTATTTTTTTTTGGCATTAATTGCATACATTGACCATTGTATTTAATTTGAATGTACTCCGTAGCGAAGTGCGGGTTTTCAGCTAGTAGTGATATCTTTTTTCCAAAGAAATAAAGGAATGTATCTTATCTCTAGCGAAGGAAGAAATATAATTCCATAGCCTATTGACTGCATAGGCGTATCATGCTTCTAACTTTTTTTTTGGAGGGGGGGGGGGACGAAGTAAATTAAGTTAGGGCCGTCCTCAGCACATTGACTGCCGGACGGTCTTTAAAGTATGAAATGTTATGATTTTTTTGAAATTGAATAACAATAGAATTGATACTTGAGTAGTTAGTTATACAATGAGAAAAATAAATATAATATGAATAAGACGATAAAAAATATAGCATCGAATTTATGTTATGAATCATATAATTGTTAAAATCTATGTTAAAGGTAAATACATAATCGGAATCTTCAGTTTGAAAAGACGGAACAAAACCAGCTTTGTTAAAATTTTCTACAATTTTCTAATTTTAACTAAATTCATATTAACGTTTTAATTTATTTTAAGTTAAGTTGGGGGGGGGACGGGTCCCCCTGTGCGTCCCCCGACGCTACGCCTATGATTGACTGTGTTTGCAACAAAACTTTAATCATTAGTTTTTTAATTATCGCGAGTGGTGCTATATTCCACTTAAAATGTTTGTACTTTTTCCCCTCAAAATTTAAATAAGTTATTTGATTTCAAAACACTGTTAACCTAATCAAGTCATGCGTTACTTTTGCTTGCAGAGTGAACCTTAAGGGGACAGTGGACCTTCAAACCTAACTTTTTTTGTTTTGAATGGATTTTCTTGAAATTTGAATATGTGATTAGTACCAGAGATATGTAAAAGTGGTTAAAATTTAAAGATGAAATATTGATAATTTATGATTTATGAATTATTAATTATATCAATAATTGGCCTAATTAAAAATGTTCCAGGCGCATTTCTTTTGCATATAATATGGTAATTTTTATTTACAGGATACCTTATAGAACTAACAATGAAACTTATTGCTTATTTGAAGCATTCATTAAAAATATAAAGAGAAAAAATAATAATAGTGAAAACACCCTTTTTATGACGCAAAATACCTATAAATCATCTTTTCAAGTACGAAATTTAGAAATTCTGAGCTACGAAGCATAATTATTTTCAATAAGATTTATTTGATATACATTTAAGTATATAAAACTTTAATTTCAAAGCAATACGATAGTTAGAAATGCGCCTGGAGCAGTTTGAATATTCGTATGACATGAAAATTTTATTTTGAGAAAAACACATTTAAAGTTACTGCTATTAGTAACCACATAATATCTAAATTAAATACAAATGCCTATAACTAGGAAAGTAATCACAGAAATAAAAAATTATTTTTGCAACACATTCCTACTCGTCCGTAGTTTCACAATTCAATAAAATAAAATAAATCGAATTTTTGGACAAATTTTACAATTTTGAAAGTCTACTGTCTCCTTAATACTTATGGTATGGATGTGTATGCTAGAGTATCGGTAATTCACCTTGTTATTTCCTAAGTATGAGGCTAGCCATTGAATTTGTTAAACTTTTATTGCGCTTTACAATATTTTTAATCCCTGTTTATAATCTTTTTATCAATTTTATCTATCATTGGTTTTACCACCTTATATATCACCGTTTTTATCACTTTACATATCATCTTTCTATATTACCTTGTATATATTATCATTCTAACACGTTTATACATAATTTGTATCATCCGTTTTATTCAAATTTTCACGGTTACTCGTTTTTATATTTATTAGTGTTAGTTATAAATCTGTTATTTCACCGTTGGTTCGAGCGTGGCGACTCTTTATATACTCTCTTTTGGCTCTAGTCTTGTGTTTGGCGCTTTATATCCTATTTTGGATCTTGCGCCATAAAACCCTAACCAACCAACCAAAGTATGAGGCACTTCTTCGAAAATCCTTGTCATATATTATCGTAACTAACGTTGCAAATACTTCTTTTATTTTAATCTTGTCAACTCGGGATGTTTTTCTGTATTGCTCTGCATGTTTAATGGCCCATATTGATGAGAAGACGTTAAACTTTGATTGAACATCAGTCGCATACTGATATCAAAACAGAGAGAAAAGGTATTTGCTCTCTAGTTTTACTTTTTTTTAGTGTGACATTCCTTCCATGCGACAAACACTCTCGCCAGTCTTGTTTTGACTACGGTAATGTGCGGTATTTTCGCACCTGCCTGTCGCCCGCTCCTGTGCAATGAATTATTTATACCTATTTATGGCGTGGCAGACCGCGTTCATCGACGCATAATCACTCGCCGAGAGCAGCGATGATATCGCGATATCATCTGCTGGAAAATTAACGGGCTCCGTTTCCACGCGGAGATTAATGCGATGTGTCATCCGGCAGTGTCTAAAGAGACAGTTGTTTGCAAAACTTGTCTCACCATTTTCGATGCTTACATGTGTTTAAGGCATGTCTGGAGATGAAGATGTTCCTTAATATTTAGATATGGGAGATGTCTGACAGCCCGTTATTAATTGGCAATGGCACCTAATGGGTGTCATTTGGCGATATATATCATCAGGGGCTGCGCAGTGAGCTTTATGAAAGTTGCAAGAGCTTGATGGGTGCAACATATAATTTGGCCCGACTTACGACTTAATTCATTGATGTAAGACCAGAGGCGTTATAGAGAGATGAAAATTTAGCCTGGTCGGGATTCAGCCATGGAGTATTCCTTTTGTATGATGTTGCAGTCTAAAACTGAGCCGTACAATAAGTAACTGGCAAAATTTTAAAGAGTTCAATCATACCCAGGGCCCGATTTAGAAAATTCTTGACTATAGGCACAACTTGGGATGAGTGCCCCCTAACACTAATGTGGGCGTAAAATTTCAAAAATTAACACACACAAAAAAAATATCATGAATCATTGTGAAAGTACAATTTTACCAAGAATTGGCTATTTGAAGCGTAGAAACCTCGAACATTATCAAATAACAAAAAGCAATAAAACATATTAACTTCTTCATTAAAACACCAATACAATGCAATTGGTGTTTTAATGAAGAAGGTAGAAAGAAGGTAGTACATCAGTTAATGAAGCATGCCTACATTAGCTGTGCTAAACTAATGGTGAGTCATGCGCTCAGTATATTTCTAATCACACATTAGTTAATGCATATTTTTCAATGCTCTTTTCTTCATTTTAAACACAATTTACGGGTTTTGGAAAAAAACAGTTTGAATTTTGTCGCGACAGAAATCAGTTATTCAAATGCCCTGTAAAAATTAACCACTGAAAAATTTAAACAATTCCGCACTGTAAGGTGTGAAACGTGTCAACCATCACACGTTCATGCACAAAAAGCAGAATAAATAATTACAAGATAAAAATAACTTTTTATATACCATGTTTTTAAATTTTCTATTGAATCATATAAATTTGTCAATTCTATGTATTAATAAATGCTTTTTTAAAATTTTTTGATGAATTATCCCATCAACTTAAAAGAAAATGAAGTTAATTGAAAGTTAACTTGTGCTTAACCTTTCGTTCCTTGTCCCGACCGACAGATGGCTGCACCAGTCTGCAAAACAAATTTAACCGAAAATAATAAAAACATGGTAAAAATATGCTTAAAGATGGCTAAAAGCATTAAAAAATGCATTGTAATCATGTTCTGAGCTATTATAAAAGTTTCAAATGTCTAGCTAGTCGGGAATTTAGTTAAAAATCGATTGCAAGATTTGTACTGGACAAACACACAAACACACACACAAATAAGAAAGCAAGTTAATAAAAACATGGTAAAGATGCGCATTTACATATCAGTCGTTAGGGAAATACTAAGAAAAAAATGCTCAATTGCTTAAAATTGGGAATAAAAATCCGTGATGACAATTTATCGTCTCCTTATTAATGTAAAAAAGGCATCTATTTGAACTCAGATTGAATTCCGAATCACATATGCCAGTTAAACAACAGCAGATTTTTAAAACTGTCTCTGAAAAAAATATATTGTAATCAATTTGATCCTTATGTGACGTCATATAGTTACTAGTATGAGTTAGGTTGTCGCTACAACTCCACAGGGGACGTCACTAGGGGAAAGTCAACAAGAATTCAACAAAAAATCTTTCACATTTGGAGCTAATTAATACTAGTTCAATTTAAATACAATGAAAATTAATAGAATATTTAAGAATGACAACAAAGGTTTACTTCAGCTTTGTTTATAATTACAAGATAAAAATAATTTTATATACCCTGTTTTTAAATTTTCTGTTGAATCATATAAATCTATGTATTAATAAGTACTTTTATTAAATTTTTTTGATGAATTATCCCATCAACTTGAAAGAAAATTAAGTTAATTGGAAGTTAACTTGTGCTTAACATTTCGTTCCCTTCCCGGACGATAGATGGCTGCACCAGTCTACAAAACAAAATTAACTGAAAATGAATTCAATGCTACTTAAAGATGGCTAAAAGCATTAAAATAATGCATTGTCATCGTGTTCTCAGCTATTCTAAAAGTTTCAAATGTCTAGCTAGTGGGGAAGTTAGTTAAAAATCGATTGCAAGATTTGTACTGGAAAAACAAACACACACACACACACACACACACACACAAGAAAGCGAGTTAATAAACACATGGTAAATAACTACGAGGGAGACAAAAATGTTATGTCATTTACCATGAAAACATCGTATATGAGAGCTAAGTAATAGGCACATTGTGAAAGTGAAACACGTTTTAGAAGCACAGAACTGCACGTGACTTCTGAACATGGCATCACCATTATTTTTACTAATTTCTAAAACAAAACAGAGGTAGAGAGAGTAGGAACGTCTCCCCCCTCTTTCAACCCTCGACGTTTTGCTTGAGGATGCGTTTCACTTTTCGAATCGCCCAAAGCATACTTACGCTACCGCGTCCAAAAAAGTTTCACTTCAGCAATCATTAGTACCTGTTCAAAGTATTTAGAAATAACTTTCCATTAATTACTAAATTCTTATTAAAATTATTATATAGACAAACGAAATTTATTGCGTAAAAAGGCTTGATGCGGGTTTAAATAAGAGGTACCAAAACGCGGAAATAATCGTTGATAGTGAGAAACTCAGAGAAAAACTGTACACTTAATAAATTTATTTATTCAGCATTAATTTAATTTGATTTTATACCATGTTTTTATTAACTCGCTTTCTTGTTTGTGTACGTGTTTGTCCAGTCCAAATCTTGCAATTGATTTTTAACCAACTTCCCGACTAGCTAGACATTTGGAACTTTTAGAATAGAACAGAACACGATGACAATGCATTATTTTAATACTTTTAGCCATCTTTAACCAGGGTTGAATTCATTTTCAGTTAATTTTGTTTTGTAGAATAGTGAAGCCATCCAATGCCCGGGACGAGAACGAAAATTTAAACGCAAGTTAACTTCCAATTAACTTCATTTTCTTTCAGGTTGATGGGATAATTCACCAAAAAAATTTTAAAAAAGTATTTATTAATACATAGAATTGTCAAGTTTATATGGTTAAACAGAAAATTTAAAATCAGGGTATATAAAAAGTTCTTTTTATCTTGTAATTATTTATACAGCAGTCCTTGTTACAGATTGACGCACTTTAAAACCTGTCACGCTTTATAACTATTGATTCAAAATCTTTATGAAATTTCTTTAGGCCAAGTTTTTTTTCTCTCTCTAATAACTTTTGAAAGAGAAAAAAAATTCATTTTTGATGTTTGTAACGGTTCTTACTTTGTGGCATATAATTTTCTTCCGCATGGAATATATTTACATAAACTGGCTTGTTGCGTCGTTTTTATCTGTGCGTAATAAGTTGCCACGAGCGTTCACGTTATGCTGACAACTGCTGTCATTATATACAAATCTAAAGCGATTGCCTGTCACCTGGCTATATGTAGCATGTCAATTTCTGGTGAAAGACTTCATACCATCCCTAGATTTATGGGCGATGTTAATAGAGATGAAATTCGTTTGAAAGATTTTCGTCCGTCAACGTTATTAGACAGTAACTACCCTTATGGGTTCAGTACTCTATTATTAGTGTGGATGTGTGTTAAATGAAGTTTATTTATGACTCTGAAAGCCTATTGAGATTTTCAGCATAGCTTTCTTCGTTCGCATTTTGTCCCCATGTAAACTGTATATGGTATCCCATTTTTTTTAAGCAGTTACAAAAATATGAATGATTATATATTTGTATCTGCTGCTCCTTTATCTGATAGGCTTGTAACCACTCTCATACAATAGCAAATGTTTTGTGAGAGGAAATTCCGGGAAGACCAACCAATACACGGTTTAGGCACATAATTGACTTAGACGGTTGGAGACAGACAGTCTTGGTGACATAAAGACGGGAAGTGCTACCGACAGCTCGTGGAACAGTTCGTCAACTACAAAAAGGGAAATTGACGACCGGAGGCGCCTTGTTTTCTGGGAACAATAGCTGAATAAAGAAAGGCGGCGTTTTCCAGACTTTTCGAGAACGTTCAGTGAAAGTATATAAAGTCGCCGGACGCGATTTAAAAAAAAAGTCAGTGATTCAGATATTAAGTTATTCAGAGTGACGTTGGAGCCAGAGACAAGGAGATACTGTCGGGCCTAGATAGACTTGAAGGAGCGCAGCGACAACTCAAGTCTGGCCCTCCTCGTTGATGCCGTGAACGCACGAATTTAATCTTTATATATATATATATATATATATATATATATGTATATTGTAAATAGCCTGTAATTAGTCGAGAAATGCAATTAAAGCATTAAATACAAAAAGATTGGCAGTCTTTTATTTAAGGCAAAGTCCTTACAGTCTGATAGCATAAATTCCTGATCGATTTAATTGGCTGTTTTGACAGCTTTTGTTCATGCGTGAACAGGAATATAAAAATTAAAAACAGGAGAGATTTGATTTTTGATTTTTTTTTTATCCTAATTAAAATTAACTTATTTCTGTGAAAAATAAGAATTGTAGTTAGAAATATTTTATTTGGAAATTTAAGTAAGAACAATCTTATTTTCTTGGCTTAAAACATTCTTCAGTATTGAAAATCTATATAATTCGCCAGCAACGCTCAGCAGCCTTGGCACTTGTTATGTGCCTAACCGTAAAGTACGTTGGAGGGAAAGGAAATCAAAATGTTGAATTTCTCTGTAATTTAGCTGGTGACTGGCAAAATGCAGTCGTCTACTCTACATTAAGAAGATCCATCGTCTATTACAAACTGCAGTGAAAAATTTAGCGTGCTTGAGGATTACAAAACGCATGAAAACGCTATCGGTTGAGGGTCCACAGTCGCAAATATACACATACCGCATTTGGAATTCTTTAACTTGCAGCGTACTTAAGGCTGCTGTGTACGAACCATATTGCATTCGCTCCCCTCAGTGTTGACCTATGGAGAAAATGTTCCAAGGATTGCCGACTTGGATTGAAAGATCTTTCTAAAAATTGTATTCCTTAAGAGAGAAAGAAATTTGACACCTTGGGGCATTTAAAAAAATGTAAATAATATTTTAAAATTTTAATTATTCGGGGAAAAATCTGGTCTGGTGTATTTTAAACGCTCATAGATTACTTTGGTGGACAAAATTTATAAACGAATCCTGTAGCAAGGTGCAGAAAAGTTCAGGATTTTTATTGGATTATCGGCATTTATGTAGCTTTCAATAGTAGATATATATTCTCCATAGATTAACATTGAGGTGAGCGAATACAGTAGGGTTAGTACACAACAGTCTTACCGCTATAACTTACTGAGGAGTTCATAACACGGACAAAACCAAGGTCTAAGGCTGCTGAGAGCTCTGAAGCTTCATATATTTATGATTGTGGCCCACACGTGGGCGTTTTTCGTGCATTTTGGTATGATAGAGAGTTTAGACAAAAAAAATTAAAACACAAACCATATGTTTATACAATGACTAGCTGAAAACCCACACTTCGCTACGGAGTACATTCACATTAAATACAACGGTCAATGTATGCAATTAAGGCCAAAATAATAAATATTTATATTTACAATAAATACGACGATCAATGTATACAATTGATGTAATATATATATATATATATATATATATATATATATATATATATATATATATATATATATATATATATATATATGGATATTCTTTCTTAACTAAAATCCAGAAATATGACGCTCGAGCATACATGCAATGTAAGGTAACATGTTTTTGTTTTGTGTAAAATTTCGACCCAGAGAAATATTAGCAAAAAGTTAGAGGAATATTTTACTTAGAAAAATTTCTAACTGATGCGGTATTTAATTTTTTTTACCTCGCGGCACACTAGTGTGCCACGGCACAGCGGTTGCGGAGCACTGCTCTAGATGATTTGGGCATGGTATGAGTGGAACAATTGATAATGTGTTCCACTCATCATCAATTTAATTCGATCACTCTTTTAAAAATTTTCTGCAACGCTCTAGTGTACCCGAATAACGGTTGAAAATCAAGCTTTTAATTTAACGTAACTGAAAATAAAAATATGTTTTTTATTTATTTCCTTATGAGAAAAAATGTGTTAATGTACCTGAACTATCATAGACGTGTTACAAAGATTGCCTTTTGCGAATAATATTATGCAACAATATCTGTCATTTCAGAGTTTTCAGCCCAGAAATATAAAGAAAAGCAATATGTATACTCCCTTTTTCGGCCTCAAGGCAATCAATGGAGATGTGAAAATGACATTGAAACTGAACACGATGAAAGAATTTTTTCTAGTCTTAGTTTGAACAGCTGTGAGAAATCAGAAGGTCAGTGTATACGTTTCTACTTTACTTTTAAATACTGCTGCCCAAAATCTTCATAACTTATGATTACATTTCTAGTTGTAACAATATTGGTTACAAATATTTTAATTCGGCACACTTGGTTTAATCTTTATATTGAATTTAAAATGGGCTGTATGTGCAAGAATTAAAAATGAAATTAAGAGAAATTTATTCATTCAGTTTGTAATTATCTTGTATTGAAATGTGGAAAATCTCGTATCATATATTAAAGTCGCAATTAACTCTACTCCGATTATCCGTTTTGCAGATTATCCGAGCATCACATAAGGAAAAGGTTAAGAAATAAAACTGTCCCAAGTTTCATCGCAGCTTGCAAATGAAGTAATACTGCAAACTTTTCTAGAAGAAAAACTGAATTTATGATAGTTTTATAATTATTTCTCAGTTAAGACCTATTAAAAGGTCAAAGAAATTTCAACTTGTTGGAGCTCAGTATATTGAAAGTCTATATACTGAGAATATATTGATGCTCAGTATATTAAAAGTCTATATACTGAGACTATACACTTTTAATGCTCAGTATATTAAAAGTCTATGTACTGAGACTATATTAATGGTCAGTATATTAAAAGTATATACTGAGACTATATTAATGCTCAGTATATTAAAAGTCTATATACTGAGACTATACACATTTAATGCTCAGTATATTAAAAGTCTATGTACTGAGACTATATTAATGGTCAGTATATTAAAAGTCTATATACTGAGACTATATTAATGCTCAGTATATTAAAAGTCTATATACTGAGACTATATTAATGCTCAGTATATTAAAAGTCTATATACTGAGACTATATGAATGCTCAGTATATTAAAAGTCTATATACTGAGACTATACACTTTTAATGCTCAGTATATTAAAAGGCTATGTACTGAGACTATATTAATGCTCAGTATATTAAAAGTCTATATACTGAGACTATATTAATGCTCAGTATAGTAAAAGTCTTAGGATCTCGTCAGCAAAAATTTATTTACAAAATAAGAATGTAGTTGAAAAATTAATAAAAGTAAATGAATTATAATAAGAGAAATAAAGGTTTAAAATAAAATAAAATTAAGTTCTTTCCAAATCATTTAGTTCATTTAAAATTTCTGCCCCCTTCTATCTTTAAAGCGCGGAGAATTTTAGACTGATATTTTTCGTTTGTTGTGAACATTCCCGCATCAAATTAGCACTTGTAATCGGCAGTTTAGCTCATTTTTGTCTCATGTATTGGATAATGCGAAAAGAATAACAAATATTTTCAGCCGCTGTTGGACAGGATACTGATGGGAAAATAATTGCCGTCCTTTGGAAACCTGGGAAGATACAACTCACGGATCTTCAATTGAGGATTTTCGTCATTTGATAACATTTGTGACAATGTCCCTGGGTTTCATCTTATCTATACTCCTACACGTGCAAACTGACAAAATATTTTCCATGGGATTGAAATTCAACATGTGCACAAGTGTCTGCTGGTAAGACAAAACATAATAATGTACTTGTCTTTGCAGTCCATAGTAGTTGTTATTAAACCAAAACATAAAAGAAAGTTAGTGTGTCTAAATCTACTCAACACCGTTGAGAACACACCCGGTTCGAGAAATCAGCCATTCCTTTAGAATAAAATGAATCAAAAATGTTTACCTTGAGTCAAAAACGAAATAACTTCTGTGCTTTAATGCATTCCATCTTCTCAAAAGAAATAATACTCTTTGTACTTAAGAACTTTAGCAACACAGAAAATAAAATACATTTTCATTCGTAAATAACTTAGAAGAATTTTATTCACAGAAAACTTACATATCACACGCCAAAATTCTAACAACTACTATAACAACGAAATGGTAGATATCTTCCAAAAAAAAGTTGCCATCTAAAAAGTAGATATTCTCAAAATAAAATAAAGAAAACGTGCTGCTCTCTGTTAATAAAATTAAAGTCTCAACAGTAGTAACGTAATAATGTTACTTCACTGTTTTTTTTGGATATTTTCACCTCAGATGAGATCATGCAAAAGTGACAGATATAACACATATTTAGAATGCAGGACAAATTGTCGATGTGGATATTATTTCTACACTGTTAGAGGGAAAATACGACAGCTGAATTATTTAGAATAGGTGTGGGCATTAAGTCGATCGCGATCGACCGGTGGATCACCAAGACATTTCGGGGTGACCGCCTTTACTAAGACCTAAGACGCGCATACCAAAAGAAACATATTTATGGAACACCGACGCGATTTGCTTTAAACGCGGTTTTAAAAGAGTAAGTTTTTTTTTCTTGTAGTTATGTAGGTAAGTAGATATTTCGTATTTATTATTAAGTTATAATAAATATTGCAGAACGTTTTTTTAGTTCACCACACCTACGTCACTGGGTGGACCGCAACACCTTTAAAAAATTAGAAGTAGCCCGTACCCTGCAAAAGTTTGCCCACCCCTAATTTAGATGAATATGTCTTGGTTGTTTATAAATTTCGATGGGGAAAATCTATGCCTTACGTTCATAATTAGACTTGGCAATATAAGCTCCTATAAGTATTGGAAATTATTTAACGTTAGAAGTACCGAGCCAGAAAAAATTATTGGTTTGAACGTTTGGTGGGAAAAAAGCATATCCAAATTGTCGATCGTCCTAATGCTACAGTCTACAACAGAAAAAATCATTAACTTTGCACTTTTTGAATTTAAACTTTGGTCTTTTTCTGATACTAACACAAATCAGAATGTTGAATCGGACAAGATGTACAATGAATATTTCCTCTACTCCTTTGTTATGTATGGTGATGCAATAATTTAGTTCGCTCCCTGGGGGATAAAATTTTCCCCTGCTAATTTACTTAGAGCTATATTACCAACCAGGGGAAAATGTTGACGCAATATGGAATTAGTTACGTTGTTTTTACTAATGCTGAAGACTATTTTTAAGGGGACGGTGGATGTTAAATTTTTTTTTTTTTACTTTCCATCATAGATATACGAAATCTCGTACATATATACATTTCACTATAAGTATATAGAATACCTTAAAAGAAATTTTCAGTCTCATTACAATTTTAAAATTTTTTAAAAATTAAAAATTTCTAACCAAATTTTAAAATACTCCTTGCGAATAAATTTTGAGATATTTCCTCTATTTTGTATTTCAATTAGTTAAAAATGTATAATAAACAAATCTGTGCATCAATTATTTAATCACTTGAGTGGTTAATTTTTGAGAAATTTTTTTCTGATTTCCATCCCGATTTTCATCAAAATTTTGCCTCTTAATAAGTTATAAATCGAATTTAATTACCTTAATGAAGTCGAATTGTAAAATGTATGCCCAGTTTTTTGTAAACAGTATCAGGATTCTTCATTATCAATTTCAAGAATTTTGAACAAAAATTAAGTAGCATGGAACATTTAAAAAGTCTAAAAACCTTTAAAAATCTGTTTTGAGAAAAACGGATTTAAAGTTTATTACTATACTTAAGGCTGCTATGTACAAATCCTATTGGATTCGCTCACCTCAATGTTAACCTATGGAGAAAATTTGTCCACGGATTGCCGACTTGGAATCAAAGATTTAAAAAAAAAAATTGTACTCCGTCATAGAGAAAGAAATTTTACATTTGTGTACCTTTTTCGTTTTTTTAAAAAATGAAATTAATATTTTAAAATTTAAATTATTCGGGAAAAAAATCTGATATAGTTTGTTTTTTAAACGCTCATAAATTCCTTCGGTGGACGAAATTTTTAAAATGAAACCGGTAGCGTTTTGCAGAAAAGTTCAGGCTATCTGACAATACCAATTTTATTGGATTATCAGCATTTATGTACCTGTAAATAGGTGACAAAAATATATTTTAAATAAAAAATTTGGGGGCAGCGCTTAACCCCCCCCTATAGAGAGAGAACCATTACAATCCCTCAAAATGTTAATCCTAAGGGAGGTGGAATTCTCGAACTGTCAACTGGACTCCTCCCACCACAAGAATCTGCAAGAAGATGAAAAGGGAAATACGATTTTTTTCTTAGTACATAGCAGCCTTAACCCTTTATAAATTACTTCGTAGAAGCTTCATAAATGATTTTTGATTTGAAAAAAAAAACTATTTTGGCACTATTAATTTACAGAAATATATATATATTTTTACAATAACACAATCAATATTACAATGACAAGATTTGCTTAAATAAAGATCCACCGTCCCCTTAACTACGTTTCGTTTGCGGGAGAAAAAATCTCTCTCACGCTTGATTTTAATTTTCTGCTTTGTTTCCCAGCTGAGCACAAACCAGGTTTTTATTTCTCACTCCATCTCTGATTAAGGAGGGGGTGTTGCCCTTGTGTTTTTGAGACCTCTGCTCTGCACCGAACGTGTCGCCCCCAGGCGATCGAACTACATTTTTATCGTTTTTTTTCTCTCCTCCCTCCCCCTATTTCCTTTTTTTTTTTACTTCCCTTTAACCGCGATCTGGTCGTGGCCAGGGCTTCCGTAAGACTTTTCGAACGTCCTCGTTCGACCGGCTGTTTCGGGGAGGGGAAGCAGCCGGTTTTGGTGAACTCTGAGAGCAGGGAGGGATGCAGGAAGATGCATCCGTATAAAACGACTCTGCCCAGAGAGATGTGCGACACTCGGCGACCCCGGAGTCTGACTCTTTGAACATGTTGTTACTTCTGATTGGGGCAGTTGTAATTGCCGTGGGAGGAACCAGCGCTCAGCGTAAGTACGCACTTCTTTCACCGGATTAGGCATTTCTTACATAAGCGGCTGTGTAATTCTTCAACTTCGCATAGAATAATAATGTTTTCTTACATAAGCGGCTGTGTAATTCTTCAACTTCGCATAGAATAATAATGTTGACCGAAAGTGCTTTTATAACAGACTAGCTGAAAACCCGTACTTCGCTACGGAGTACATTCATATTAAATGCAACGGTTCAGTGTATACAATTAATGCCAAAAATATGTATAAATATATTTATAATAAATACAACGATAAATGTATGCAATTGATGTAAAAAGGAAAAACGAAAAAATATATTTATAAAAAAAATCGTAACGGATATTTTATAGACAAAATAATGTAGAAGAAAATATTCAAATTAAATCTAACAGGGCGTACTAAAGAATATAGTACAGTTAATGTACAGTTTGAGGAACGTATGTTTTACTGTATTTTAATATTTTTTTGGATAATGTCCAATCGACTGTCGCATTAGCAAGAAAAAAAATTTTTTTTTTGTCTATTTCATTCTGCACGTGACGATAAATTAATTTAAAGTACCAGAAAAAGAAATCACGTGATCAGCATTTAATAAATTAAATTCTAAAAATTAATTTTTAAAAATTCACCAAAAATTAGAAATTCGAGGTAAAGATTCCAAAAAGATTTCATTTTAAAGGAATTTTTATGATCTTTCTCGTAATATAAATTTTATAACCCTCAAATTATTATTTTGATTGCAAACTTAAAAAAAATTACTAAAACAGCTTAAAAATTTAATTAAAAAAATCTAAGAAGAATTTTTAAGAATCTTTCTTAGTGCACCCGTACGCTATAAGAAGAATCGTCATGCAAAATTTCAGCCCTTTAGGTACAGCGGTTTGGTCTGTGTGTTGTCAGTCAGTCAGTCAGTCAGTCGGAACTGTTTTATATATATAGAAAAGTCTCATTTCAAGGCGTTATCTCATATTTTAATCACCAGCTTTTCTCTATAATTGCTTAGGTTCTATAAAGGCTGTGTTCTAGGATCAAAACTATTCAATACTATTCAAGGTGTTAGCTGGGGACTCACGACCCTTAAGTCGAGGAAATTAGGCATATTTTTATACTTTTTGACTCTTTGTAACTATTTCAATTTACTCCCACTTTTCCAAATTTTTTGTATATGATAAATTGATATATTTATTTTAATAAACAAATTTTCAACTCTCAAAATAATTTTAAATATTTTTAAATGCTTTAGATATACCTTGTTTTTTAAGTATTTTTATTGTATACTGGCTTGCGCGCAGAACTATGAAATTAATTTTACACTTAAATGTATAATTCCTGTTTTATATTTAAAATAAGTTATTCAAAATACTATTGAACATAAAACATTCAACATTAAAATATTTTTTCAATTTTTTAAAACTGTTCAAAGTATACTTAAAATTTCCTTAAATTTTTGCATTAATTTACCCCTGAAAAAGTAACAAAATGTGCAGTGATTGTAATAATTCTAGTTCAGACGCAATAAAATAACATGATTATGCAGTGATAAAAATTTCATGGAATTATGTTTCATAGTTTTTGAGATATCAGTTGCGGAATAATGCAAAATTACATTTTGAGAAAAATAAGTTTAAAAATTTTCTTACCATAAACTTGATCAGTAATTAAGTATTTAGAATATCAATATCTCCAGAACTAAGTGAAGTATTTTCATGCGGTTTGCTTTATTTTGTTCAGAAATGATCAGGCTTTAACATATATATTTTTCAAAAAATCGAATGTTTTAAAGATTTAAGGGTAGTGAGTCCCCTTAAGAAACTTAGAATTTTTTTTTAATTTATACTCTTCAAATTTATCTCTTTTATCTTTTAGGCCCAGATTACTCGCCCAAAATTTAAACTTCCATTTGCAGCGAATTTTTCTTGTTTATTATCCCTTCTTTCTTTTTTCATGTTTCTCGTTGCAGTAAATGAATATAGAGCATAACAAATAAAAAAACATTGTTACAAAACAATGCCAAGAATCGCAGAAGCGTTTAAAAATTGAATTTTTGTTATGATAACATCATTATTTTTCTCGCTGTTTCTCCACTGAATATGTTCCAATTTCACACCTTATTTTCAAATAGCTGCATAAAGTAACGAAAATATGCATATAGTATTATTAAATATAAAAGAATATCACTCTGTTTTTGTTTGTAATATTTTTTTTTTTTCGTTTTATTTTATTTTCTATCCCGCTGGTGTTCATATCGTTCCCTTTTTCGTGGCTTTCTGTGTAATTCAGTGAAGAAATGCATGCATCATTATACATGCTAACATGCGATGCACAACTTTCCCAAAATTTAAATGGGACTGAAAACTGCACTTTTTCCATTAGCGAATAATTTCTACTGTTTTCGCCATCAAATGCTTTCTATATAAAGATCCTTTTACGTGTAAAAAAATTGAACAGTTTAAATTTTGTTATAGAAACTTTGAAGATCAAAATTTAAAACATTTTAGAATATTTGATATACCTTCTGAGTCACCAGCACTATTTGAAGAATATTTTTTAATTTTCTGCATAAGAGAGTTTCCAGAATAATTTGTAGGTTCAGGATTTATGAAAATTTTGTTTTTGAAATTTTGAATAACTTGTAAGGATGAAAAGTCCTTTTTTTTCAAAGAAATTTGTGCTAAGGGAAAATATTTGTTGACTTGTTTGTCTAATTAAAAAACCCCGAAGACAGATTCGGAACGCTAGACAGCCACTATATTGGATTTGCTCAGCTCACCGTTAACCTATGAAGAAAAGTTTCAATTATTAACTTGCATTTAAAGATTTATTAAAAAAAAACGTAACCCGTAATAGAAAAAGAAATTCTTTTTATATTAAAAATTTCTTTTTGCAAAAGCAACGCGAATAAATATTTTTTTAATTTAAATTTTTCGGCAAAAAATGTGGCATGGTGCATTTCAAACTCAATTTTTTTGGATAGACGAACTTGGATAAAAAATGGATAATTTAAAATGTGCAGAAAAGTTCAGTCTGTTTAAAAATGCTATTTTTGTCTGAATATCAATATATTTATAGCTGTAAAGAGCGAGTGAAAATTTATTTTTAAATACATAATTTCCTCGAAATTTTTGTTTTTTTTTGTCTTTTATGTGTTGGGGGAGGGGGACGATTGATAACTATGTCGGGATCATCCATCGCATTAAGCGGCACTGGCCGCTCCGCTCCTCACTTGGAATCGAATGCAAAGGGTATCATTGTTCAAGCACACTAGTTAATCGGAAGAACGACGTACATATCCTTGCCAAGTTTGAAAATCATGTAAAATTTAGATTTTGAGGTAAATAGCCTTAAAGCATAACTGCAAGGCAGGGTACACATGGATAGTACAGTATTTGAATGTTGTATTTGCTAACTTAAAAGATACTTGAGATTTCCGTTATTCGCTTCTGTAAGTTATAAAATATGCTTCAAATGAAGGAAATAAAATTGTGCTTTTTAGATAATTTTTTTCCCGTATCCCGTTAAATTTTGCTCGTTGCAGCTACTCTTTTTATCAGGTTTTAATGTGGCAGTGAGGAAGAGACTTAAACGTTAATCATTGAAAGATAGTTCTTCATTTCATGTTTTTTATTTGTTAATATACTTTCTTTTTAGTTTCAATTTTTCAAATGCGAGGTCTTATTATCTGATTTTACTATCTGGCTTCTAATTTGTAGTGTTTTACTATACTCACAAATACCTCGGCGAATTAGTAAAACTACTGTAGACTAATCAAGTATTAGGCATGTGAATGTATACATAAAAATTATACATTTTAACTATGCAAATGAAGTGTATATGCTTTCTATTATGTTTCTTCTTAGAATAATTCGAGTAAACGTATTTAACTGAAAGAAAAACATAGACAACGGAAACGTTATTCCACTTTCCTGTTCTCACTCTTTGATGCACTATGAAATAAGACTACCTTGTTACAAACGTACTTTCATTTTCTTTGTAAAATTATTCTGATCTTTTTTATTCTATTATTTAGTTTATTCTTGCCTCCAAACATATACTTGCTAGTCTTTAACACTATAACTGTATGAATCTATGAGAGAGAGATTATACACAGAGTTACAAATATATCGATTTTACTTTATTATTTATTTCTTGTTTCTTCTTCAAAAGGTAGTTTAGTGAAATGAGAATGCACACACACATATACATATATACTCTCTGAAAGTGCTCTCCTTTTATATCGTAGGGTTACAAGTGAAACACACTAAGTCAAAATTATTGATTTTCGGATTTTCAGCTTTTCTTGGCCAGAAAAATGAAATGATTCTACTGGTGAAACCCACTAAGTCATATCTTTCTTTCTTTCTTTTTTCTCGATGTTTTGTAATCACATTAAGTACTCTAGCCAGGAAGTTTGTATAGGTGAAACACAATAACCATCCTGAGGATAATAATATAAAATAAACCTATGACAGACAAGACTGGTTCGTAGTCAGCCAAAAAATCGCCAGAACTGTGACTTAATTTGATTTAATAATGTTAGTACCAAAGAAGGTAAAAGAAAAAAAAATCTTTGATCAGCGTTTTCTAAAACTCCTGTTTTTTGACTTAGTGTCTTTCACCTATAACCCCACGATAGTATATTATTATTTTCCCCTCTGTTTTATAAAACTGTGGTTTATTCTTCCATTGTACTACATGACTCCATTCGTCTAATCTTTTGCGATGCCTACTAATTGCTCATTGAATTAATAAAACAGTAGTTGTCTAATAATGTAAAGTGCATATTTATTGTTATGCGGCTCTGCATATGCTGTAGGCTCTCTGTCGTATTTTTATTAATGGATTCGAACAAACGTACTTGGCTGCGAAAATAACATAAATAAACTTGATTTATTTCTTCTGTTTTCGTTACTGGATACACCACGAAGTAAGACGAGCTTCTTTTATGAATGTACTTTCAATCTGTTCATATTATTATTATTATCTTTTTTTTTATACCGCGAGGTTATTTCTTGCCTTCGAGCGTACTCTATCTTGTCTTTTACGTTACGTCCTCACTTCTAGATAAATTTATGGGAGTATTTATACACAGAGCTATAAATAATGAAGTATAATAAATATGATTTTCTCTTCGCTTTATATTTTCAGAAGACAGCTTAGCGTAAAAGGAATATCCTCTCAGAAGTTACTTTCTATCTGCTTACATTTCCATTATCTTTGTTTTTTTAAATCTCGGAGTTTATTCGTTGATCTTACATTATGATTCCAATATTTTACTACACTTACTAATAGCTAATTGCATTAATGAAACTGCACTAGATAAAAAAAAAATTAGGTAGTCTCTCCTAACGAAATTACCGCACGGGTTATTAACGTAAGATTACTTATCGTTACTTACCTCTTTTTATCTTTATCTATATATATAAAACAGTTCCGTAACTGACTCACTGACATACACAACGCACAGACCAAACCGCTGGACCTAAAGGGCTGAAATTTTGCATGGCGATTCTTCTTTGGTGTAGGGGTGCACTAAGAAAGAGTTTTGAAAAATTCTTCTTAGAGTTTTTAAAATTAAATTTTTAAGATGTTTTTGTAACTTTTTCTAAGTTTGCATTTAAAATAATAATTTGAGGGTTATAAAATTTATATCACGAGAAAGATCCTAAAAAAATCCTTTAAAATGAAATCTTTTTCGAATCTTTACCTCGATTTTCTGATTTTTGGTGAATTTTTAAAATTTAATTTATTAAATGCTGATCACGTAATTTCATTTTCTGGTACTTTAAATAAATTTATCGTCCCGTGCATAACAACTAAATTGACAAAGAAACCCTTTTTTCTTTCTAATGCAGCAGACGATTGGATATTATCCAAAAAAAATATCCCTTAAGATTTATATATATATATACATATATATTTACATCAATTGTATACATTGATCGACGCATTTATTATAAATATATATAGTTATTTTTTTGGCATTAATTGCATACATTCACCGTTGTATTTAATTTGTATGTACTCCGTAGAGAAGTGCGGGTTTTCAGCTAGTTTTACTATAAAATTCTTACATACGAAGAGAAGGATGAGTGATAACCCTATGCAGAATAGGTCGGTGGTTAGAAAAATAAGTTACATATGTCTACTCTGCCACTCTTGATTTATAACCCTTGACAACGGTTTTAGCGTTATAAATTTTGCCGCGGACCGTTATAGAGGAACGTAATCCTACTTTAATATACCTTTTTTTTGCAAATGTAAAAATTATAAATTTAAACCTCTTGCATGGCTTATGGACTTACCTGTCAGGGTTTTAATGAACATGTTTTTAATCGAAACGTTATTTCTTTCTGTTATTTCCATGAATGGATACATCCATGAAATAAGTTTATGCTGTAATGGAAACGCTTTCAATCTCTTAACATAGTTATTCTGTGCTTTATTTTGTCCCTTAAAGGTTTATTCTTGCTTTCTTGTGTATGTAGAACTTTTAGAACTTAACGTTACGTTCATATAGTTAGATGAATTTGCGGGATTATGTATATTGATAGCTATAAATAATAAAATAAATTTGATCTACATTTCTCTTCTCTTTCCTGCAAAACACAGCTTAATTGAAATAGGATTATCCTCTTAAAATACTTTGATTAGTTTTAGTTATTCATTTAAGTGAATTTCTCCCCAATAAGTGCATTGGTTTAAAAAAAAGTTCTTTTAACTGCAGAAATGTATTGCACAAGCCTCTTTCAAATACCTCCTAAAAGGTATTCCCCTATCAGACAAGAAAAATCCCCATAAAACAACAGTATTGCTTCAGAAGCGGTACTGCTCCCGAAAATAGAAAATAATGTCCTCCACCTGTGAGAAATAAACAAGCAATCCACCGTGCATGATAATTATTCCAATCCGATTACCGTAAGATGAGGTTACTTTGCGACGGATTTTAAGTTTTTTCCTGTTCCAGCCCAAAACGAACAATTGCAAAATATTGGTACATCATTTCCTTACGTAATAATGTATTGCGCTGAACCGGATATTTAATTTCCATTGAGAAATTAAAGTTAAAATGGTGGCCATCTCCCAGGGTAAGCCATCAGTTCTTTGAGAAGATGAGGAAATTCGTCTTTTGGCATATTCTGCTCCTTCGGGTAGTTTTTTCCAAGATAGCCAATACTTCTTTCTCTCCAGTGGTATTTATAGAGGAAGGTAAAATGCAACATCGAGTGGTTGGAGGAGATGGGTCGACTTCGTGGGTAATTTTGTGACCGTGTCAATGTGTCACAAAGTTACCCCGTCACCTTTCGATATTCAGGTTATGTTCTCTTATATCTTGGAAATATCAATACACGAAAGTTATATTGCTCCACAATCTAAAACATACTGACAATAAAAAATACTTATTTGTGGCAGTTGGTTGTATAACGTGTTAGCCTTCAGCACACAAAGTTTCCGAAGTTTGAGTCAATAGCTTGACAACAGGTTTGAACAATACACTTGCCAGCAAAGACAAATGGCACACAGAAGCTTCAGACCCTGGCAACTAGGTGTCTCTGTATGTCGGACAAGCTGTTGGCGCTATTCTTTGCCTTCCCGGTATCACGGCCGCGGATAAAACCGAAGATCCGAAATATTAAAAAAATTACTATGTGTTACAAAGTTATCCCTGCAGTCACAAAGTTACAAAGTGTTACAAAGTTATCCCTGCAGTCTTACGGTAACCCTAATCAGATATTAATATACATAACCTCAGAAGCCCTTTCCTCACATTGGTTTGGTAGATTCTCCAATTTGCTCAACTATGTGGACTTTCAGAAATAACTGGAGCTTCCATCGGTTTCTACCAGGACTTAGTGACGTCGCAGACTTGAATTCCGTGGAAAGTATAACAGGTTTATTTCTGAATCGGGTCTCTACTCGGTTGTTGGAGATAGATAAATGGAATGTGAAGATCAAGGTCTGATAGTCAAGGCTTGATGAATTCAATATTCGTAATGCCAAGAATAATTAAAATTATCCTTCCTTTTCTCATTATTGTTGAAATTTTGTGTCCATCAATATGAATTATCACAAATGTCTTTTGAGTTTAAATGTGCCGTTTATTGCAGAATGTGGTGTAACACTTCTTGACAATTCTGCGGACAGAATCGTCGGGGGTCGTCTAGCTGCTAGAGGAGAATTTCCATGGCAGGTAAGTGTCTGTTATAATTCAATTTCAGTCCTTCCTTAAGGCTGCTATGTACTAAGAAAAAAAATCGTATTTCCCTTTTCCTCTTCTTGCAGACTCTTGTGGTGGGAGGAGTCCGGTTGACAGTTCGAGAATTCCACCTCCCTTAGGATTGACATTTTGAGGGTTTGCAATGGCTCTCTCTCTATACGGGGGTTAAGTGCTGCCCCCAAATTTTTTATTAAAAATATATTTTTGTCAACTATTTACAGGTACATAAATGCAGATAATCAAATAAAATTGGTATTCTGAACTTTTCTGCAAAGAGCTACAGGATTCATTTTACTAATTTCGTCCACCGAAGGAAGTTATGAGCGTTTAAAACACACTAAACCAGATTTTCCCCAAAATAATTTAAATTTTAAAATATTAATTGCATTTTTTTTAAAAAAAACGAAAAATAAACACAAATGTAAAATTTCTTTCTCTTTGACGGAGTGCAATTAAAAAAAAAAAAATTGAATCCAAGTCGGCAATCAGTGGACAAATTTTCTCCATAGGTTAACATTGAGGTGAGCGAATCCAATGGGGTTAGTACATAGCAGCCTTAAAATATTTGTTACTGATGAGACTGGGATGTTTTGATAGTCATCTCGTATTTTCTTGCCATAAATATTTGAAACCTCATAGACTAAATCTTTGACGATTATAAACACTAGAGTATCCTCTAGATTGGATATGACGGATTTCGTGACAGGTATTGTAAATATATACGAATTTAATGGACCGCCATTAATAGGTTGCTGCCTGGGCCACAGAAATAAAAGCAAAAAACTCTGAGTAACATGCGAAATTTGGTTGGCTAAAAAAATTCTAAAACAGAAGCATTAGTAAAAAAATACTAAAATAAAATACTAAAACAGAAGCATTAGTAAAACGATACTAAAATAGAATACTAAAATAGAAGCTGTTAAGAAGCATACGAACGTATACAAATAAGAACTTCTTATTATTTCTGATGACCTAAATGTATTGAATTTGTATCACCTTGTTTTTACAACTTATTAATTTTCTTGGATATATATACATATATATATATATATATATATATATATATATATATATATATATATATATATTCAAATGATAAAAAAGCTTACTTTTTCTTTGAATTCCTGACAAAAAATTTCTATTTTTATCTCATTTAAAACGTAAGCAAAATAAACTAAAAAAAATTAAACTAAAAAAATCGAGACTTTTTAATCTTTACTCTTATTAAAACAGTTTCTTAATAAAATATAAAAAGTTAAGTAAAATATAAAAAATTTCAATTTTTTCTTGTTTATATATACACTTGATAATTCGACTAAAAAATTTTAAATTAAACTTTACTCTTAATAAAACAGATTTTTTATCTTGGATATTTTGGTACTGTCTGGAGTGAAATGGGAAAAATTCTCTGCTCCTAGTTATTAGACCAATTTAATGTTCAAAAACAAGTCTCTGCTAAGTATAATTTCATAGTATGGAAAACAGCATGTTCACATCTAAAACTAAGTGTCTGCAGAATCCTGTCTTTTTTCACTTTACAATCGCTGTCTGATTATTTTGTTTCTTTTGTTACTTCGTCTACAGTAACCAGCGATAACGGCAAAATGGCTATGGAGAAATAGCTATTGCGTGAGAAAATTACATATATTTTCTTTTCTTAGATAAAAAAAAAACTTGCGTTTAAGGTGACTGCCTACGTTCAGAGCCAATTTTTTAAAAAATCATTTTTAAAGGATTTTTTGGTCTTTTATGGTAAAATGGCACTTAAAACTTAAAAAAGGAACAAAAAATTTCATGTAAATACCATACTTTTTATAAATTGGTCAATTTGAAGTAATTTTTAAATGAAATTTAGCTAAAACGCCTATCACTCTGCACAAAATCCTAATGATACTATTTTAATTTACTTCTCACACATGATACATATGACAGTTATATTCAAAATGATCTATAATCTAAGAGAAATTTTAAAATGCTAAAATAATACAGACAATTTTATGTTCCAATATGAAAAATTTCCCCGGTGGTTCATTCCTTTCCTTATAAAAACAGCCCTAAGTAAAAAACTATTTTCTATACATCAATTATTGTGCGTCATTTCATTAACAATAGCATCTAAAACATTTCTTGAAAATATTATCAAATTATATACATTATTATGTGAGATATCATGATAACGGTAGAGATTTATGCTAAAAAACATAATTCTGAGTAAAACGCATTTAAAGTTGTTTGCCCCTTCAGTTTTGCAGCAGACGATGCTTTTTTAAATAGCTATAACTGCTTCTAATTGATGTAGAATAAAAATCAAAACGGTTTTGAAAAGAGAAAAGATTGAATTACTCGATTCTTGCAAAAAATGATATTTTTAACGTAGGCAGTCACCTTAAAGGAAATTTATTCTTTCTCAGTTACGTGTAACTGAAGCTAAAACAGGCATTCATACCTTCTTAAAATTTACAGTCATTGTTAAAAACAACAGCTTGTCTCGAACTAATGATTAAAGTTCTTCATCAAGCCGGGAAGTGTTAATTGTGATTGCCATTATGAAAATATCCAAATGGGAAGATAATCAAACCCTTAAATATAATAAAAGAGTAATGACAGATCTTCTAACATTTTGTGGGCTCTAGCAGAACCGGAGACATGAAACGATTTCGTTTACACAGGGGGATGGAAATTTCTGTACTCAATCCCACTCAAATGGACACACATGAGAAGGAAACAAACGAAAAAAGCAAGGTGGAGGGAAAATAGAATTTAGATCATGCTATTATGGAAGTAGAAAGAAGAGATAAAAGAAATGTATAGAAAAGATCGGGAGAAAGTGAGAAATTTAGAGACGCATTTATGGGCAACGTCTTTTCCAGACAGATAAATTATACAGATCAATCGCTAAGAACTGAGGTATTAGCGTAGAAAAAGGAACTGTCAACAAAATTTATTTCATAGAAGGTGTTAGCAAGGTGAAAAATTTTTGAGCCTGAAAATTTGAAATTATTCCCGAATCCTAAGGTTTTGCTCAACAGTCTTGGATTTTGGTATCAGTTATATGAATTATTAAAAAAATTATGAGAAGTAAATATGAAGAAAAATTCACTGGTAGAAATTGAGAATAAATGATGGCAGCACTCATACGACTGCCTTGACAAACATATACACTGTATAAGAATTTACAGTAACCGGAATCGTGTTTTGTATTCCCAGAATGTAGTGATGGACAATGAACATTTAGTTAATTGTCTCGCATTATCCTGAAAGTATGTATACGTCCGGAAGGCCACAGAACTGATGCAGTCCACTTAAAAATTTTAATTATCTTATCGTTGATACGTATTTTGTTCTGCCTAGTTTTATGTTTGTAGAGTATAGCTCACTTCTACCCGCACTTGGGTGTGAATAATTTGAAGTGGCACTCTAAATGAATTTGATACAAACACAGTTTATACATGAAAAAATGTTTATTGAATTCGTTGCACATATAGAATTTGCTTTTACAGCAATAAGCATACGTACTACTTGTACGGAATATATATTAGCATTCAATAAAAATACACATTGAAATACTCACAAACTAGAGAGTCAAACCAGCAGTTCTGCCACGTAAACTTTGGGCCCCCCCTAAGCACTAGCGCCGGTTAACACCTGAAGCTGCTTACCACGTAGCTCCCTTTCGCTTATCTATAAACTTTAACAACCTTTTAACTTAATCAAGCTGCTTGGTATTTATACCAAGCGCGTATGCCGAAATTAGCATATCTCAAGCAGCTTCTTTAATTCATTCACTCAAAAGTTCGATTCTTGTGAATCGAATCTTATGTATACCTTACACTGGCCTCCCTCGAAAAAAAAATTAGGTAACTGAGGTCTGAACGGCTTCAGTTAACTAATTGAAAACGCGTGCTGGTCTGACTTTTTACATAATGGGTGGCAAAGTCAAAAAACCTTCCACACGTTGTGTGGGGGAAAAACGCCACTCCCATTTTTCAAAACTAACCCCGGAGGGTCCAGGTGACACCATCAAACAGTGGATTTGCAGAGTTGCGGATACTGGGATGGCCAACTGTGCCCTAGAAAATCTATTTTAGTTAAAAGTGTCAACACAATTGCACAGCATGACGTTTCTTGACTGTTTGTATCTGCTCTCCCCCAATTCATAATGCACATGTGTTATGTTTTGTGAAGTTAGTATATTAGTTAGTTAGTTGTTATCTGTAGTTAGTATGTATTTTTTCCTATTCATTACATGTCCCCTTAAAAAATTTATAAAACAGTATGCCGTTTTTTTCAGTTGCTCACCCCTTCCCCTCAAAATGTTTACACAGTATATACAATGGGGAATTTCAAACCAGTTTGGTTCGATTTTATTGAAGGGTGTGGGATAGAATAAGAGAATGTATACAAGACTTGTTCATGAAGGCAGCAACTTCGTTGCACCAGTATGTCCATTCCGTGGAACCTCTCTTGATGGTCGCAGTCCTAGTAAAGGGGTTCGTTGACCGTGTGGGCATCCTTCGTGCAGCAGGGCGTTGGTCCTGTGGTGCTGATCTGGCTTGACGAGGGACGGGAGGTCTTTTGGGAGGAGGCCAACCTTGCTGGGCGACTGATATCTTCCGCTTCCTGTACTTATGCAAAGGACCTTTAAAATTGAAATTATTCCTTTTGATAACCTTCAGTACCTTATGTGTGCCACGTTCATCCTTTGATGGAGGTTTTGCAGTACACACTTTACTTTTCTTCGTACTTTTGCTTGTGTCATGTTTTTCAACAACCTGACTCTGTGTTTCGTATTTGTGATTACACGACTTCTTGTTTACCGCATTAATTACTTCAGTATTAGCAGTTTTAATGCTGGAACCTGAAGGAGCTTTTTCTCGTTTTTTATCCCCTTTAACTTTATTTTTATCCTCTTTTGACGAAAAATTATCTTTAAAACGTCCTTCTTCAGAATCGCTATCATTTAAATTCTTTAACACTTCTTCAGTTTTAGGAAGATTAAGCTTTCCGTTTTAATGCAAATTACGTCTATAACTTCCGAAGCATCAGCTAAACTACTTACAGTATAACTCTGTGTCAACTTTTCATCCTGATTCTCAGTCTGGTTTTCATGTACTTTATTTAAAACCATATTATCAACCTGGCCTACAGCATCCTCATTCGGCTGGGAACTTGAAATAATATCATCATTACCTAGCGAGTTCCTAATATCGTTTAAAGAATTTTTATTATCGTCAACTAATAAGTGTTCACTAACTTCCGTAACACATACTTCATCATCTACTAAATTTCCTTCATTAACAGATGTGTGAATATCATCTAAAATATCAGGTATAACATTAATACAAGTATCAGAAGATTTATTTTCTAAACCACTAGCTTTAGTATCGGCACTATTTTCAGAAATTTGCACTGGAATTACCGCATTATTCCAGCTAGGCTCACTTTCATTATAAGCCACAAAAATACCCCGACTTTCACTATTCTCAAAATAATGATTACTGCTCGGACAAGTTAATACATTTGACCACACAGTTTCAACAGGTTGAACCATATCATGTGAATTAACTTGCCAGTGCACGTAAGGTGCTTGCATATTATTTACTTTAAGTGCTCTAATTTCATTGTAACGCCGTGAGCTTCTATTATTTCGCCCGCGATACTGGTTTCGCTGTTAGTTTGAAACTCGCGAAAAATTTTTGCGGGGGTAATAAAACTTCTCATACCTGAGTGAGGGTAAGGGGTAGCGAAGACATGCCTTTATAATCTTTTCCATAGCAAAATCTGACGCAGACTGACCTTCACGTTGTCTTAGCGAATAAATTTCCGCTTCTATTTGACTTTGATTAAAGGTCTTTGGTAAAACGCTAAGAAACTGTTGCTTGAATGACAAATAGTCAAAAATCAGATTACTGCTTTGCATACACGTGTACCACTGATATGCACTACCTCTTAAAGCGGCTAGAGCAATTTTAAGTTTCTCCCGCTCTGGGGTGCATTGTTACTGAAAGTAATACTCAATTTTCTTTAGAAATTGACTTGAGGGGCCGCCATTGAAGGTGGCTTCGAATGGCGCAATTTGCTGAACCATAATTACCCGAGGAAAATTTCCAACAGGGTTTTGTTCTACAACACTCATTTTAAA
>OU015493.1:15244773-15342273 GCA_907164885.2 Dolomedes plantarius | reverse complement strand
AAAAGGCTACACAATTTTTTTGGCAGCTCTGGTTTCCAGATATGTTGTTGATGAAAATACCTATTTTCAAAATTCAAGAACAAGCGCCCCCTGGGGAGGGCCATTGTTCCAAATATTTTCACCTCCAGCATAACCAACAACCCTGGTTAGCATCCAACTTGTTGAGGAGCGAATAAGAAGGGTAATAACAAGGGAGCTGGAGGTGTTTTTATTTGTATATATTTTCGTATTTGAAGTTCCGTATTTTGTCGAGCCTCCTATTATTTTAACGTAGGATTACGTTCCTCTATAACGGTCCTCCGGAAAGCAAAATTTCAGACGCGAAAACGGTCCGTCGTCGGGAGTTAATATTCTGGCAGCGCGCCAAACCCAGTCTGTACCGCTTGAGCAAGCAGTAAACAGCTAAACAGAAGCGTACCAAAATGCATCAAAATTTTGACATATATACATACATATATATATATTTATATATATATATATATATAAATATGTATATATATATATATATATATATATATATATATATATATATATATATATATATATATATATATATATACATATATATATATATATATATATATATATATATATATATATACATATATATATATATACATATATATATATATATACATATATATATATATATATACATATATATATATATATATTTATATATATATATATATATATATATATATATATATATATATATATATACATAACACATACATACATACATATATACATACACAAAAGAGGTAAGAAACGATAAGTAATCCTACGTTAATAACTCGCGGTAGTTTCTTTAGAAGAGACTACCTGAAATTTTTTTTCCATATTTATTCTGAAATTACCAATAAGCAATGAACAGAACTTGTAAGAAGATTGAATTTTCAGGAAGATGAAGATGATAGATGCTGGAAAAAAAGCTGCAACAGAGGAATAAAATAAACTTTGTTTAACTGAAAATGAGATCTAAGTGATTATTTCATTTGTCTATATTATTTAGATAGCATGTAGGATCTCATTTGATCTTAAAATAAGGAAGAATAAATAAATTAATTATTTATAAAAAATAGAACAATAAGCATCAGTATACGAAAATTTTTAATTTTTATAAAAGACTAATTTTTTTGGTTATTGAGATCAAACATTTTTATTCTATCCCTTCATATGTAAGAATTGTCCCAGATCATAACGTAAAATAATGTGGGACAAGAGATTTGAAAAAAAGAAAGTTATTGAAATTGCCGATTTTGCTCTCAAAATATTCGAAGCGTTTCTCTGCTCCACTTGTCCTCAGGATAAGTATCTTCCGTATTAAAAGAGAACTGCTATTTATAGGACAATTTTAACTTCTTCACAGTTCTTAAATTGCGAATCATATATAAATCGTATCGTAGAATCTGGCAGGTTTTTTTCCTTCTACATTCTTCCAATTCCTTACCTGTTTCATATCTATAGGTATCCGCAATATATTCGTTCTTTTACACTTACGGGGTACATTTCCGCAATTTCTCCTTCATCCCTATGTCGCTTTCAGTGTTATATAAATTATACTTTTAACTCTATACTCTTATTGCAAAAGCTCTTGATATAAAATAACCGCTTCCGATTTCTCCTTTAACCCTTCAGCGGGCGCGCCAATTTTTGTAACACCACCAGGCGTGCGTTGCATAAAGTGCAACGTCTCTTTAAACCTTGATTATTCCTTTTGTAATTAACTTTTTTTTTCAAATTGAAAATAATAATTCTGCATTTTTGACAAGATATAACATGTTGATAATATTGAGATATATTTATAATTAAAGACCAAAGAATACAGATACAATCGCCTTCTTTCAAAACTGTCCGGTTTATTGGATCTAAGGACAACGTGCGAATCGATTCCTATTTTGTCCAAAATCCTAAAAAACAATGAGATTTTCCATCTTCGTGATATGCGGAATACCGTGAAATAGCTTCACATTTGATCTACTACATGAACTCATAGTTTTGTGGAATTGCAATCCAGTCTAATCGCTGGTTTACCACGGTAAAATCACGACTAACAATGAATGGAAAGGAATACAAGGGTTAGAAAATCAGACCAGCATTAGAAAGGGTGTAGCTATAAATAGAAACTGCTTAGAACATCCAAACCTTACATGTAAGAGCAAACCATTCGAAATTATGAAAATTTTGCACTTTGTATGATATAAATTTTGGATCATGCTGATAGCAGATAATAGAATTATCAGAGTCAGTATTAGAAGAGATATTTTTTTATAAATTTAAAATAGGAGATATGTCTTATGTTAATCGTATGGACATGCTTATATAATGCTGAACAAGTACCACAACTTGATTGTCCTGATTAGTGTTTTGCAAATCCTCCGTGCAAACGTAAAGATAGAAAAATGGTAGATATAAAGTACAAGTCCACTGTAAGTAACATGAGTCCATTACCAAAAAAATTAAGGGGACCAAGACGTTTGCGATTTTCGAAAATGAAGATTATTGTACTGCTTTTAAAACTCTCGTATCTATTTTAAGTATTTACATAATAAATTTCTTTTTCATACATTAAATTAACATGATAATAATTTTATGCTAATTGAAAGTTATACTGTTTATATATTTTTTAATGGATTCAACAAGATATATTTTTTCTCAGAAAAATTTACTACTGAACAGTTAGGTACACTTTTTAAAAAAATCATATAAAATGTCACCTTGAAATTTTCCTTAGCTATCAAAATCACTTGGTTTGATACTGTGAACCTGTTTTGTTTATTTTATAACTGTTACCTAATTATTTATTAAGAGTAGAAACTTTGCCAATCAATAAAAGCAAATAATTTCCAATAATCATAGGCTAATATAAAAATATCTAGCCAATTGTAAAATAAAAAACAGGTTCACAGTATCAAAATGGCTTGGTTATCAAAATGTTTTTGATGACCAAGCAAAATTTCAAGGTGATATTTTACATGGTTTTTTCAAAAAAGTGTGCCTAACAGTTCAATAGTAAATTTTTCAGAGAAACAAATCTTGTTTAAGATGCCAATAAAAAAATTATAAACAATACAACTTTTAATTAGCATGAGCTATTCTCAAATGATAATTTAATGTATGAAAAAGAAATTATTATGTAAATATTGGAAATAGATATTAGGGTTTAAATAACATTACAATTGTCTTCCTTTTCCACCATCGCAAACTTCTAGGTTCCCTTAAAGACAATAAACAGATAAATTTATTAAATATTGAAAAATGCAAACTATAAAAAGGAACTCGGTTCGATATTTTATGTAGGCACAGCAAGGAAATATTGATCAAATTCAAAACTTTTCCTTTTTCTGTTAAACATCACCAAGGCGTTGCTATATAATTATTGTTTTATTCGAAATTTTGGCGAACTTGAAAAAAGTAGAAACGCACATCAGCCAAACTGATTGTAATAGCACCTTAGTGTTAAAAAACTCTGTTCGAAATTTTGACTATACACCAAGCTAATAATGGATAAAATTAATTTTTTTCTAAATTAATTACAAGTTTTTATAAATAGCGGCTATCGATGGAAAAAGGAACTAATAGATAAATGTTTGTTGCTAACAAAAAATTTCATTAAAAAATATTTCTCTGTTAAAAGTTTCTTTAACTTTGATTTTTGCTTACCGAATCAAACAAATTTGTTTATTCCACTAATCACTTTTGTTTTTCTACAAATTACGAAAATTTCGGATTACTTCCTTAACAATATTAGCACACTAAAACGCTTTATGGTTTTAGCCCCCATTTGTTGGAAAAATTATGAGATCATAAAAGAGGCGTTAAAATTAAAACAATAGTTGCTTAACAAAGCTAATAAATAATGTTATTTTATGTTTATTTCATTTAATTAAAATTTTTATTGGGTTTAAAGTGTCTTTGAAATAGCATGCAAAATATATATTTTATTAATCTAAACAGTTAATCGAAATTAAAGAAAAAAATAGAATATGTTTTATTGATTTGGAAGTTATATGTATCATATAATAGGTTTTTAGAATTAAAACTATCTTTATAGACTGCATATTTTAACTATCTGCTCTAATTTTAAATGTCTTTTTAGCTTTCTCTTGAATTGAATCATCCTCAGAAAGGAAATATCCCCCATTTCTGTGGTGCAGTTCTAATAGACAAGCAATGGCTTTTGACAGCTGCTCATTGTGTCGTTAAGTAAGTTATAATTTCATGCTACTATGATTTTTATGTGAATTTGGTTATTTGAAAGTCTTCAAAAAACAACTGGAAAATCTCTTTTGAAGTAATGTAATTGTGTTTCAATACTCCCAGTCGTTTGTTATTCTCTGTTACGGTAAAGTTATAAGATTTAGAAAAAAATTCCTTATTATTATTATTTTTAGGTTTTAGATCAATTTTTTTTTCATTTTTACAGTTTTTCTTGTTTGTGAGCTACCTGAAATTATTCCTAAGCCATAAGGCCGTATCTTATTTAGAAATAGTAGAAAATCCTTAAAGAAATAAAATGTATCTCAAAAAACTGTTGAAGTCCTGAGGGAATTGGCCATATATCAGTCTTTTTTATCCTCAGAAAAAATTGATATACATCTTTTATGCATAGAAAGGCAGTGATACCATCTTAACCTTTGTTTGACCGGAACATTTGAGTTCCTAAATATTCAAGCTGACGTAGTGAACCTCTATCTTGTTTCTCTATTTCTCCAATTGCCCTTCATTATTTTGTTGTTTCACCTCCAATTTGCAAAACATCGGTGTTAAAACGGGCTTATTCTGTTACTTGACGAGTTTAGTTATCTTTCTTTCATCGCTAAAACGTTGCATACATACGTGTCAAATCTTTCAAACGAAATACTTACGGGTAAAAATCGTTACTGGAGATAAAATCCGAAACTGAGGATGTTTATTGGGTATTTATACCAGCAGTAGTAGCCTTTCGAGTTTCATCCATGGTCTACAAGCCTATATTGGTGGAATTTCGAGTTAACGACATGGATGTTCATGCTAGCACATGTTGTCTCCAGATTTGCCAGTATGGATATTTAGTCGTCAGTTCTTAGTGGCTTTCCAAATTTTCTGAATGTTTATCACTATTCAACAGGCATTCGTAGATTGGTTTGGAAGAAATATTGGGAGTATGATCTAACACTAAAAAAGAAAAAAAGGGGGCATATAATGCGAAAGTACCATCAGCCATTTTCATTCCTTCTCATCTCATACTTGAACTGGCAGCTTCAAGGAAAGTAGTAAAATAAGTCATTCTTTCTATTATGATGTGTTTTCCAAGAAGTCACTGAGCTCTCGTAGTGTATTCTGCTGACATTTTTTTTCTTTTCTGTCATTAGAACGACCCAATAAAAAATTCAGCGGAAACGTGACTACCTAAAAGTTTTTTGCTGATAACTGCTAGCAACTTACTGGTAAAACTGGTAGTATATATGACCTTGGATCGCCAGTGGAATTTATATCTACGATGAATACACAGTTAGGCAGAGCACGCAGCTCTTGGTTGGAATTATTATGAGGATTCGCATCTAATGTAAAAAAAGTATCCGAATGAATATCGACATACCATTCGAAAAGTAAATAGAACAGTTTTTCCTTTATAAAAACCAATCACTTAAAATTATATTATAATTTGAATTAAGCAGTTTCAAACAGTGCATGTAGTATAAATACTTCCCTTTGTACCATGTAAGGGCAATTTTTCGATTATTTGTGCATAAATTTAATCCTAATTTAAACAGTTTATGTAAACCTCTGAATCGTTCTCTTTCTACCGTATGAAGGCCATTTTTGGAATATCCATGTTTATCCGATTATTCGGGCAGGAAGTAAACCATGCTTTAAACCAGGGGTTCTCAACCTTTCAGGTTCTGTGCCCCCTTTGAACACTGATGTGAGGTCACGCCCCCCCTCCCCCCCCACCACCATATGTGGTCAATACAAGCAGTACAATTGGAATTTGAAACTGAAGCTGGTTATTAAATGAAAATATAGAATAGATAATTTCATACACAAAATTTAATATTACTACACAGATCTTAATTTGGAACATATTATTATTATTAAAATATATGAAATCAAAGAATTAAATACAGGTCAAATATATTTGAGGTAATCAAGGATCTAGGTGAGGTTGGCATCTAATACCTGTCACTTTCGCAACATTAATGAGAAGGCTAGCACTGTTTGTCCTTGACAAGTTTTTGAATATTAGGTTGTAACTGTGACAAAGCACACCTCAGGTCACTTTCAACGTCCAGCTTTGCTCGATATTTTGACTTTATGTATGCTAATGCTGACAATTCAGATCCACACAGATATATGGATGAAAACTGTACTAACAACTTCAAAGCTTCCAAAGCAACTTCTGGGTAAATAGGAAACTAGCGTAACCAAAAATTTTCAACATCCATGTTAACGAATTACGCGTTTGCTTCAGAATCACATTTTAGACCGATTGCCTGTGCCTGAATATGATCGGGAAGTATATCCACGTCGATATTAAAATGATCTCTTGTCAACTTAAACTCCCAGTTCTCCGAACTAATATCTGGAAAATAGTCTGCAATTTCATTTTGCAATGCTACCAAATGCCCTGATATAAGGTCGTTCAATTCATTTATCGATGATTCATTCATTTCATTTATCGATGATGGGAGATTTTTTTTTATCATCGAAGAGGTGTTCAATCTTGGAAAAGACGAAAAGTTTGGTTCTGAAGTCTGAAGACGGCGTTGCCAAGGAGTTATCTTTTCTGTAAAACCCTTAACTGCATCATAAGTCTTCAGAATGTTTTTCTGACATCGTAGCTACGACAATTATCGTGTGCGATAATTATTAAAATACATTACGGTTACATTGTGACCGCAAAATTGAGTACAGTAAATTACAGTTAGTTTTACCTATTATTTTTTTTAACTCACGCCTCCCTTAAAATTCTTCTACGCCTCCCCAGGGGGGAGCCCCCCCCCCAGGTTGAGAACCGCTGCTTTAATCAGTAAAAAAAAATTCTTTTCTTAAAGAGTAAAGGCCATTTTTGGATTATTGGTGTTTTCTGATTATACTTACATTAATTTGCGCAAGCATATCATGATCCACCAAGAACTTCAATAATCTATATATTTAAGTTGCTAAGCCGACTTTTTGGGCAGTCCATGAGAGAAAACTACTGCATCAATCTACTTCATTTTGGTCTTAAACGAAATATTGTAATCTGTAGATTTGTCAAATTTGGTTTTTGTAACCGTAATTTCTATTAATTAGTGATAATTTTTTAATTAAAAATTGATATCTGCGCATGCTCAAATCTGGCTTTAGAAACTCACTGTTTCTGCGCATGCTCAGTGACACGTTTTAATGATAAACACGTTTATTCCGAGCAGTCTTTCTAGATCTCTCTCTGCCATTTTTATTTTTATTATAATTATGTTTGTGAAATAAAAGACTAAACCTGGCGGAAACTGTTTATTTCGCGCTGTTTGATTAGCGATAATTTACAATTATCGCTATTTTTTTTGCGAATTATTATGATTTTCAGCATTTGGCAATGATGTGTTGAGTATAACTTGTGTATTAGTACATTTATTTACTATCTAGCCGTTATGTTTCGACGGGTACCAAATAGTCTTAAAGTAAAATGCATTCCGTTCCAGTCCCATGTTCGTCCTGCCCCACCCCAATTTCTGGAAGGTTCGAGTGGGAGAGCACAACCTGAACCAGAAGGAAGACAGCGAAAAGAAAATCGGGATCAGCCAGGTGTTCTACTACCCCTGGTATCACGGCTACGACAACGACATCGCCCTCATGAAGCTGGAGGAGCCCGTCCCGGACAGCCCCCACATCAAGCCGATCTGCCTGCCGAAGGACTCGGACACCTTCATCGGCGAACAGCAGTGCGTCGCCTCGGGATGGGGAAAAGTCGATTTCAGTGAGTAAACCTCAGTTGATGTTTGACAGAAATTCATAAAGCTGACAGCGCGACTCCTTGTACGTTCGACTTTTGAGATCTTAAGGTATCCGACTACGCTTAAGGCCGTCTGCACACGGGGCAACTCAAAAGAAACTGATAACCGACTCAAATCACAAACCAGTCCGTGATGAGTCGCAACCTATGTAATTGAATGGAGCCACGCACACGGCGCAACTGGTTACAAACTCGTCGGACGAGTTTGTAACCAGTTGCGCCGTGTGCGTGGCTCCATTCAATTACATAGGTTGCGACTCATCACGGACTGGTTTGTGATTTGAGTCGGTTATCAGTTTCTTTTGAGTTGCTCCGTGTGCAGACGGGCTTAAACATCGATTTTGACGAAAATTCCGAAATTGTTTTTATTCCTTTATTTTGAAGATTGTAAATTTATGTTTCTAAATCTGCTTTTATTACCATGTTTTTATTAACTCGCTTTCTTGTTTGTGTGTGTGTTTGTATGTTTGTCCAGCACAAATCTTGCAATCGATTGTTAACTAACTTCCCGACTAGCTAGACATTTGAAACTTTTAGAATAGCTCGGAACACGACGGCAACGCATTATTTTGATACTTTTAGCCATCTTTAAGCAGGATTGCATTCATTTTCAGTTAATTTTATTTTGTAGACTGGTGCAGCCATCTATCGGCCGGGACGGGAACGAAAAGTTAAACGCAACTTCCAATTAACTTCATTTTCTTTCAAGTGGATGGGATAATTCATAAAAAAATTTTTAAAAAAACTATTTATTAATACATAGAATTGTCAAGTTCATATGAGTCAACAGAAAATTTAAAAACATGGTATATAAAAATTTCTTTTTATTTTGTAATTAATTTTTCGATACGATCATTAGGAATGGAATGAGAGCGATTTAAAGATGAGCAGAAGCTACGAATTTCAATACAAGTCGAAAACTTTAATCGTGTTTTCTGAAGAAGTTATTTTTCATTTAAAATGTAAACGACTCTTGCGATAACTCAAAATCTGATCATGATATGTCTATGAAATTTTTCACGGATGTTTTTCATAGTACTAATAATGCAGTGGACTACGGATTTGGATCTAGGTATATTATTGGTGGAATTATAGCTACGTTTATAAAAAAAATCTCATGGGAAAATTACTAAAATTTTACATGTAATGGCACATAATGACCTGTATTTTTTTTTAGATTTTGAGATATGGATACGCTTGTTGGTCATTACACTTAGTAATGGCCAACACTTTTGGTCATTACACTTTTGGTCGTTACTTTACACTTAGTAATGGCAGACACTTTTGGTCTTATGTACGTAAGTACATAAGAACAAAATGAAGTTAATGTTATGTGCATATTTTTTTTTTTTTTTGCTAGCTAGCGCTAGAGCCGTTTTTGAAAAAAATTGCTAAATTTCGACCCAATTTCCTCAATTTCGTAAAGATTTGCATAGTTAAGGTCTATTTTTTCATCATTTTCAAGTTTTGGCGTTAAATTCCTTCGAAAAATAGCAAACATTTTCGCAAGTACGGTTTTTCAAAAAAAAGGGATCCGAACGTAGTCGGATACCGTAAAATCCTATGTAAACTTTGCAGAAAATACAAGTATTTATCCAAGGACGTAAAGAAACCCCTGCAAGAAAAGTGACAGAACTCAAAAATGCAGCATTTGAGAAAAATCAACTTAACCCTTCAGAGGGCGGGCCAATTTTTGGAACACCAGCAGGCGCGCGTGGCACAAAGTGCAACTTCTCTTCCAATCTTTTGTAATAAACTTTTTTTTTTCAAATTGAAAATAATAATACTACGTTTTTTGACAAGATATAAAAATGTTGATAATATTGAGATGTATTTAAAAATAAACGCCAAAGAATGCAGATATAATCGCCATATTTGAAAACTGTCAGGTTTATTGGATCTAGGGACAACTTGCAAATTCATTCCTATTATGTCCAAAACCTAAAAAAAAACATGAGATTGTCCATCTTCGTGATGTGCGGGATACCATATAGTAGCTGCACATTGGATCGACTACATCAACTCCTGCTTTTGTCGTATTGTAATCCAGTATAACCGTCGGTTTACCACGGTTTAAATCCCGACTAATAATGAATGAAAAGGAATACGAAGGTCAGAAAATCAGACCTGCATTAAAAAGGGTGTAGCTATAAATAGAAACTGCTTAGAACATTCACACCTTACATGTAAAAACAAACCTTTCAAAATTACGAAAATGTTGTACTTTATACACGGGCGCGCCCGCTGAAGGGTTAAAGAACACTATACAGCTTGAACTAGCATTACAATAAAACTGACACAACTTCCCTCAGGTGAACAAATGGCGAGATAGAGATGTGTCTATTTTCGTGCACGATGGAGCACTTCATACATATTTTTCAATGACATAACCTCAAAATTGCCATTTTTTGGACTTGCGTCACTTTTTTTGCCGGAGTGCGATATTAGGAAAATGTGCATAGATTTGATTTTAGGATCTTGCATCCGAAAATAAGTGGGTAGTTTTTTTTCCCGAAAACACTCTAAAAAGGAACATATTTTTTTATAAAATAAAGCTCATTTTGCATTTAAATGTATGAAAAAATATATAAACTTTCAGCATATACAGTTAGTGGTCTTGGACATAGCTTTATGTGCTCCTCGGTAAAGCATAACAGGCAAGTACCCTCGAGGGAAAATGATTCCAAATGCTGAATTTATATAAAATTTTACTGGTGACTGACGAAGTGCAGTTATCTAGCCCTTATCTAGCCCTTAAGGAAATACCACAACTTCTATCCCGAATTGTGTATCAATATTCAGCGCGCTTGAAGATGCACAAATGCAGGGAAAACGTTCTCAAAGGGGAAAACACGATTGCAAATATATGGCATTTTTTTTTGCTTTCAAATATTATACATTTACTTTACTAAAAAAACGTCAGGGGAATATAGGTCTTAAAAAAGCACTTTATTTTATAAGTTTCGTGGTTTTTGACTTAATACACTTTACGGGCCTTTTAGAATTCAATAACGCAAATTGTGATGCTTATATTGCTAGATACGACAATTTTATGCCGTGCTGTCTTTGCGTGACTTGTTTTGCATCCCAGCCTTTGATTCCATTTATCTCGGAGAGGAATTTTTCCTGATTTGCCACCCTTAAGAGAATATATCTGAAATTATTTTTAACGCATCGCAATGGAATTTTAAACAGTGATCTCTATTCTATTTTCCTTAAACTTCCGTATTTTTTTATTAAGTGTAAAAATGCTTTTCATAAAGCAAAAATTATTCTGAATTTTTTTTTTTGCACATTAAAAGGATTAGCAGTCTTATACGCAAAATTTTAATATATCCTGAGGGTAAACTATTTTGAAACCTTTGCTACATACTAGGGATGCGACATCGATGTTTTGATAAATACATCGATGTTTTAAACATCGATTTATTGAAGCCGATGTTTTTTTAACATCGATGTTTTGTGCTCGATGTTTTACGTTGTCTCGATGTTTTTTTTTAATGAAAAAGTACCGTAATAAAAAAAATTTACCACGTAGCATAATTTTCACACTCAGTAAATGTAAGTCTAAATTCTGAAAAGGACGAATACAAAAGGGGGAATGATTCCTTAGCAAACAGACAAATGGCAATCAACAACCAATGAATCAATCAGAGCGCTTGGAATGTTCCTGACACTCCAGAACCTTCCATGCGGTTTTTATTTTACAAATAGTATATACACGAGTGCATCCATTTAAGTTTTTGTTTTGTTCTGGTTTTATATAAGTTGACGTTAATATTATTAGTAAGATGCCTCCCAAAAGTACCGTTTAGAAATATTTTTACAAAACCACTGACAAATTAGCGAAATGCAATATTTGACTTAAGTCCTTCAAAACTTCTGGCAATACCACGAATTTATCTGGACATTTGAAAGCAAAACATGGCGGTATTTACACCGAGAATTTTGAGTCATCAATGTAGCCCAAAGCAACCAAGTTTTTGTCATTTGTGCCTGCCCAATCAGAGAGTAAAATTAAATCACCCCCTCCCCCCACAACTAGCGGAAGTAACATTAATGTTAGAGATTACTAAACCAGTTTTAAAAAATGGATGTTCTAAAACATCGATGTTTAAAAATATCGATGGTTTTTGGGTGATGTTTTATCGGCATCGATGTTTTAATATTGAATATCGATGTTTCAAAACATCGATGTTTTGCTATCGATGTCGCATCACTACTACATACTGAGATGAAAAAATTATGCAAACAAAGCTATTGGTTCGACAGATGCATCAAAATCTAAATATACGAGGGTCATTTTAAAAGTAAGATTCGTTTTATAATGGAGTAAAAGAAACTTTAGTTATGAACGTAAATTGTTTCACAAACTAAAATATGAACATTTTTTCACTTTTCAACATAGTCATCATTAACATTTAAACACTTGTCAAGTCGTGTCACCGGCTTTTGCATCCCATCATCAAAGAACTCTGCCGCCGGACCATTAAACCAGTTAAGTAACAGTTTCTTTCAACATGTCATCATTTTCCAAGCGCTTTCCACCAAGAAATTCCCTAAGATTTGGAAACAGATGAAAGTCTGATGGTGCTAAGTCAGGGCTGTATGGTGGATGATCCAGTAATTCCCAATGAAAATTGCCAAAATCGACGGCGGGGACTGCTCTCTAACGGTGTCGTTCTGCTTCACGACAAAGCTGGGCATCACATTGCGGCAAGAACAAAGACGCAACTGGACAATTATAATTGAGAATTACTGGATCATCCACAATGCAGCTCTGACTTAGCATCATCAGACCCAAAACTTAAGGAATTTCTTGGTGGAAAGCGCTTGGAAAATGATGACAGGTTGAAAAAAACTTACTAACTGGTTTAGCGGTCAGGCGGAGAGTTCTTTGATGACGGGATGCAAATGCCGGTAACATGACTTGAAAAATGTTTAAATGTTAATGGTGACTATGTTGGAAAGTGAAAAAATGTTCATATTTTAGTTTGTGATATAATTTACGTTCATATCTAAAGTTTCTTTTACTCCATTACAAAACGGTTCTTACTTAAAAAATGACCCTCGTACTCTACATTTTGAATTAAATTTTTTAAACAAAATTGTAAATTGCTCAAGTATATCTTAGTTTTGTAACAATTTTTGTGTAGAGACATAAATCATTACAAAATGTGTGTTAGTAAAAAAAAAGGTAATACTTCGTATACCAACCCTCATAAATAATATTTAAAAAAATGGACATGAGAAGGACAAAAGAGCAAGCTATTAGAGGCCTTCTGGCCTAACTAATTAACCTAGAGAACGCCCTCTGCACGTCTAAAAGCTGAAAATGAGCGCAGGAATGATAGCCAGGAAATTGTTTAGCATTGTACATCAACAGCATTAAATTCAAAATAAATTTTTTTTCACAAACTCTGAATTTTTAGTATTACGTAGATGTTTTAGAAGCAAAAGAATTTTAGAAAAATATAGCAGAAAAGAAATTGAAAAAAAAGAGAGCAGCTCTGCAAGAATCCAGTTTTGGAGTTGCTCTTTAAACTCTCTGAAATTATATTTGACTAAAGATAATGGAAATAAGAACATAAATATGGAACTTATGATGCTGAAAAGTGTAATTTTGATTGAGTATAATAGAAAATCTCAACAAATAAAGATGAACTTTATTTGAAACCAAAATATTAAAAGCCTTCAATATGTTTGAAATATTTACTTTAATAAACATCTGAGATACGTTTGAGATATCCAGATAAATGAAATTTTTTTTTGGTTTCGAATAGAAATTAAGGCTGCTATGTACTAAGAAAAAAAATCGTATTTCCCGTTTCCTCTTCTTGCAGACTCTTGTGGTGGGTGGAGTCTAGTTGACAGTTCGATATTCCATCCCCCTTAGGAGTGACATTTTGAGGGATTGTAGTGGCTCTTTCTCTATACGGGGGTTAAGCGCTGCCCCCAAATTTTTTATTTAAAATATATTTTTGTCAACTATTTACAGGTACATAAATGCTGATAATCCAATAAAATTGGTATTGTCAGATAGACTGAACTTTTCTGCAAAGCGCTACAGGATTCATTTTATTAATTTCGACCACCGAAGGAATTTATGAGCGATTAAAACAGACTATACCAGATTTTTCCCCGAATAATTTAGTGAAGGAAATTTGATGAAGGAAATTTCGCCTTCAGCACTTCAGACTTCAAAATTCGCTCCGAAATCACAGTTGGCCCGCCATCATTTATTTTTTTCTCAAGTGGTCTTCGGTCTGTTTTGAGTTGGATCTATCAAAGCCCTCGCTGATCTAGATGATAATGTGTTTAACAATAATTTTTTTCGAAGTCACCGCTTTGATTATGATTTGTAGTAAAAAACATTACACCACAAAGTGTGTGAAATTTCTCATTAAGGAGTGTTCGCTAATTCTTCGTCTTGTAAAGTGCATAGACATGTCCACATTTCGAAATAACAGAAAATATCCTATCACGATAATCTTCAATAAATTAATCTAATTTTTTTATCCACAGCGTCTAAGGCATCCGAGGATCTTCGTGTGGTTGGCGTCGATATCTACGATAACAGTAAATGCAATGCGTACACGACCCAGTTCCGAATTCCCATTCAGCAGCATCACCTGTGTGCGGGCACAACGTTAGGTGGAAAAGGAACTTGCCAGGTGAGCCCATAATTTGTCATATAAAGACTCCCGAATGCATCCGGAAGCGTTACACTCCTTTTCGTTCTTTTCAGCTATTCGTGACCCAGAGCAGGTATTTTTAAGGAGAAATTTTGCAGATTTTTGTCACTTTATCGTCTTTTTTTTTTACCCATGACCCAGAGGCGTACGAACGTTTAGCATTGCGATTTTGTTTCTACCTAATTTTATTCTTTTGTTCTTTAGAGACCATATTATAATGCTAATTCTCTTTCTGAGTTTACATTGGTTCCAGCCTTTTCTACTTATTATGACATAGGAAGTTTAACTTCATTTTCGAACAAGCGCGTAATATCTTCAAATTGATATTAAATTTTAATACTTGAGAATATCGCTTAAAGATGTAACGGAAGATGAAAGGCTATAAAGAAAGTAACACAGCGAGGAAATCTAAGATTAGGACCTATTTTACACCTTAAACTTAATTTCTTTTTGTTTAAATGAATTAGGAGGAGTTAAATACGTGAATGTCTTTAAGTTTTGGTCTTAACACGTATTTAACAATGCGATAATTTTGGTTGGGAATCATTATATATACCGTTTGGGAACGAATGGAATACTTTTGCCTATCTACGTAAGTCTAGGTTAGAACAGACAAAGTTTAACTGAATGAGGTTAGCAGCCGGATAAATCTGCAATCAGCTCTATCATTGCCGGATCTATCAAAGCCTCGAGTAGCTTAAGTAAAATATGTTTTATAAAGATTATAACCCTAGATCAGCAGCCCATGAACATTGTTGAAAATCACTTTCAAAATGTAATAGCCCAATCCTTTGCCAAGAATACAGCACATCATAAGGGGCTCGTCTCTTAATTCCTTTTGAATTTAAAGTTAAGTAGAGTAAGTGCGTTCATTTCATTGCCTTGTGTGGATGGCAGATCTGTACTGTCCATCCGGCATCCTCGGGCCCTACAATAATGAAAAATGTCACCGAACTTGGGAAATTAACCCTCGGCTGCGTATACAGGTATTGCTACGTAGCGACTGGTCGACAGTTTGATCAAGGCGTATGAGCACTAGCTTGGGTCGCTGTAATTTATAAATACTTATCCATTATTGCCAGGGCCAACAGTCGGTAGTCTATACTACTTAACACAGCTAAGATCTAAATGAACTTGAGAGAACAGGCGGACCCTCGGCTGCGTATTCAGGAATAACTGCATCTACTAGTATCCAGTTCTAACTACTGTGTATGCCTGAACGATAGGACATTTATTGTTATTGTGATTATCCATTATCGCCAGTGCTGCAGAGCACTCATTTGTGAATGTTGTTGTGAAGTTTTTCTCCATAAGCCTCTGTAACATATAGGTCAACTTAGATTCTTCCATTTTTGTTTCTAACTAATATATGGTACGTTGCAAAAAGGCTTAAGGAGGATTTATGTACTACAGCAATCTTGAGGTTTTTATATAAATCCCAAACTCTATTTTCCAGGGTGACTCCGGTGGACCACTGGCTTGCAAGACAGCTGACCGAGGCTGGGTTCTCGCTGGACTTACATCTTTCGGCTCCGGTTGTGCCAAGAGAGGTTTTCCTGACGTCTACACGAGAGTGTCTCACTTTTTGTCGTGGATCAAGCAGATGCGAGGTTACTAAAACCTCCAGATCATGGTAGCAGATATGGCAGTGGGGTGGTAAGGGCCTATTTTGCTACATCATCGTACTCCTAAAAACTGGTTGCAAGGTTCGACGCGGTGCGTCGATTTCATCGGGATACTTGCGAAGTTGCAGACCAAAATGTTTGCCGCTTCCAGATGCTCTGTGCTTTCTCTAAGCAGTTGTGACTTAATTTATTAATAAAGCGATATCAAGTTCGTTTTTTAGTCCTTTTGTTCTTTTTCAAAGTGTTTTTAGTGTGTTGTGAAAAGTGTTGCAGTGTAAAAAATTATATCCCCAGAAATTATATCCCCAGTTCTATGACAGCTAAACATACATGGCATTTTTGTCCAGATGAGATTTGATCTAGATTTAAATTCTTGGAGAAGATGGCTTAAAGGAGGGTTTGTCCGTCAGTTTCTTTCGTCCCTTTTCAATTATCATTCCTTAAAAATATTTACAGATGAGTTTTCATTATTATTCAGCTTTATGAGTAGGCACCAAAAACAAAATACGAGTAGAAAACCCTAAAAAGTGAATGATATCTGTACAGCGTTCTTTAATTCAAGTTAATATTACCCATTACTGGTCTTAAATATCTGCATCTTGTGTTTGCCATTGGTACAAAATCTGCGCAGTTTGAAATTTGTCCATTTCTCATAATGCGCCAGTGATAACTTTAACATATTTTTTTAAATTTCACTGGTTACTGAAATTTTAGAAAGGACTGACTTTGGATGTAAATAATATTTTGAATTTGTATTTGCTGAATTCCTGTTCGCTTTATGCAAATGTTATTGTGACAATATAGCTACTAAGCCGTAACGTCTCAGTACCATGAATTCCAAATGACATACAAGTTGGGCCAACTGACGTTTGATTCATAGTTTAACAGCCGTTTCATTGCTTGAAATAATCTAGTATCTTTTACGCATACTTCTACCGGAAGCAGTATGCCAGTGCAGTGATGTACATACAGCCGGTGCAGTGATGGAAATAACACTCAAGCCTACATCAGGCGGTGCATCAGTTGTCATCACATATCTTCAACTCCCATTTCAAGCTACCGGATATAATTTTTCTCACATTTTTTCTAATATCATATTAGTAAACGCGTACTTTTCAATTCTGTTTTTTAAGTATTCAAACATAGATCTTTAAGTGCTAAACGCGTGTTTTCCAAAAATATTTTTAATTTTTACAAAACACATATATTATATTTATTTCGATGATAATAATTTAATATTAAATTTATTAAGTCTTAGATTTAGAAGCCTTGAAGATAATGCTTTGCCGAGGAATCTATAACAAGGGAGAAACGTTGGTTCAAGGCTATCTGGTATACAGGAAATGTATATAAATATGATCTTATTAAGGATTTGGGAGGTCAACTGATGTAGTGCCTTAATTCCCGGTCAATCACGAGCACCATCTAGAGCAGGCGACCAAAATCAGAACAGTTTAGGAAACACATAGCATCATCTCTTACCACCATCTTGGTTCAGAGGTTTGCGTAGCCGCTAGCTGTCCCAAGTACACCTCTGAGATGCCCCGGTCTTCAAGAAGGTATATAACACTTGAAGATTAAGGGGGCAGTGGACTTTCAAAATTGTGAAATTTGTCCAAAAATTCGATTTTTTTTTATTTTATTGAATTGTGAAACTACGGACGAATAAGAATGTGTTGCAAAAATAATTTTTAATTTCTTTGATTACTTTCCTAGTTATAGGCATTTGTATTTAATTTAGATATTATGTGGTTACTAATAGCAATAACTTTAAATGTGTTTTTCTCAAAATAAAAATTTTCATGACATGCGAATATTCAAACTGCTCCAGGCGCATTTCTAATTATCGTATTGCTTTGAAATTTAAGTTTTATATACTTAACTGTATATCAAATAAATCTTATTGAAAATAATTATGCTTCGCAGCTCAGAATTTCAAAATTTTGTACTTGAAAAGATGATTTATAGGTATTTTGCTTAATAAAAAGGGTGTTTTCAATATTATTATTATTTTCTCTTTATATTTTTAATGAATGCTTAAAATAAGCAATAAGTTTCAGTGTTAGTTCCTGTAAATAATCCTGTAAATATCCTGTAAATAAAAATTACCATATTATATGCAAAAGAAATGCGCATGGAACATTTTTAATTAGGCCAATTTTTGATATAATTAATAATTAATAATTCATAAATTATTAATACTTCATTTTTAAGTTTTAACCGCATTTACATATTTATGGTACTAATCACATATTCAAATTTCGAGAAAATCCATTCAAAACAAAAAAAGTTAGGTTTGAAGGTCCACTGTCCCATTAAGGATTTGGGAGGTCAACTGATGTAGTGCCTTAATTCCCGGTCAATCACGAGCGCCACCTAGAGCAGGCGACCAAAATCAGAACAGTTTAGGAAACATATCGCATCATCTCTTACCACCATCTTGGTTCAGAGGTTTGCACTAGCTGTCCCAAATACACCTCTGAGATGCCTCGGTCTTCAAGAAAGTATATTACGCCTGGTGATTAAAATGAATGTATGAAGAAAAAAGAATTAATAAATGCATGCAAATGAATCTTTTTACACTGTTTATTTACACACAAGTGCATATACATTATTATAATTGATAGCTGAAAATTAACTTCTGAGACCTCTACGACTCCTTTTTAGTTTATCTGAAGACACTTTCCACCTTCCTGGATCGTGGAAGGGTTTAAAATTTTTCCGTATTACTCAATTATCTTTCTGACATCAACGAAGTCCATGGCCTCTACGGCAAAGAATGACAGCAGAATGTCTTGTTAAATATGTAGCGGGGCTACAATAGTGTGGAGCATAATTTCTAAGAGCCCCAGTGTTATGCACAACCGAATGATTAACACAGGTCACGAGATAAAAGCCAAATTAGGTGAAAGACGAGAACTTGGGCGCCAATCCAACTGTGATACCGGTGGCTAGACATCTAATGTATTGCAGAAATTTGAAGTAGCTACTGTTTATAGAAAATCAGACGTTAAAGCATCGCCCGAAACAAGGGGAAACTGATAGAAAGCAGTATATAGAAATTTAACGATCTAGAAATAAAAATTATTCTCATTTCAAATTTTGAAGCTTTAAAAGCAAACTTTTTCCCGAGTTAAGAAGTACAACAACAAGAACACAAGTTAAGAAGTACAAACAATATTGTTTCTGTACAGAAGTGGAGAAACAATATCGTTTATTCTAGAAATAAAATTGGCACAATTGGTAACTTACGAGCACTATACAAAATAAACATTTGAATTGTTTGTTTTAACGTGGTTTTTAACAGCCAATCGGAAAATTAGTATTTTACCCCATTTACTATTACTAACCATAGACCTCTTATGCTCCTTTTATACTACGTGTGGACAATTCAAACAGGTTGTTGGTTTAAAAACTTATGCGTTCTTAACAACATAATGAATAGATTGGTCATATGTATTTTACGTAACAATGGCGTCCTTCACGAACCAGATATTTCTGGGTTTACTGAGACGACAAAGACCCTAATAATATCCATTAATCTGATATTAAGTACCTCCTCTTAATATCGGATTCCTTAATATCGGATCCTCTTAATATCGGATCTTCCTTGGAAACCAGATGGAAACAAATGACTCTTAAAACTTCTTTAGTTATGATTATAAATTGTTGTTGTTGTTGCTTATGCCTCCTGGACGGAATGTATTTCAGACCAGGTCCATATAGGCTTGTGGGCTGAGGGGTGTGACTCCGGTTTATAATGGCACCACAAGGTTCGGAGTCCGACTTCAATTTTGACCGAGCACCCCCAGGGGACGATTATAAGTCTGTATCATAATCAACTAATATCGATAACGTAAGTAAAAGAGGGCAATAAACACAATGAACTGTTTGAAATTAGCGCACTCAGGAATATCTAACAACAAACAAAACTCGAAAAGTGCAATGCAGCTGCTCCCTAATTATGCGAAAACGCGGTTCTATATTATAATTCGACCATTACAATATTTTTGTTCGATTTCCACGTCAGAAGTCTCTGAACTCAAGGTAGTTAACGTTGTTACAAATGAATATATTTTCTTTAAAATTTGTGATGTAAGGCTACTAGAGTTTAATGAAATCTAAATTTGGAGTATAACAAGTCAACTTCTTTGGAATAGGTTGTTTATGTTCAACAAGAAAATTTCGAACTGAACTACGAAGTAAACGATAAACGAAAAGTCTGAACTTTGGGACAGGTGAACAATAAATGAATCTTTAATTTACAGTTGCACGTGCTCGTAAGGCGTGTAAGTGTATATAAGTAAGTGTATTTGTTATAATATCGCAAATATTCTTACGTATCTTTGATTTTTAATGATTAGTCCCGTTTAATTTTTAAAACCCATTTTTTAGAAGGGATATTAAATCATATTAATCTTTTGGAGTTGAGGAATAGCTCTATTAGTTTGATTAAAAGTTTTTTTTTGAACAGATGAGATAATTTCGTTAGTTAGGTGTAATACGAAGTAAAAAATTTCCGGTCTGAATCTTGTAATTAATTTTATGATTAAATACTTATTTAAATACATTTAAATATACATAGTAGGTTTTAATTGTGGTACATGTATGTTAAAAATGCACGAAAAATACACGTGTAGATTTATGACTGAGAATTGATATTAAATAATTTGGTAATATTTTCTGGTTTTAAATAGCTCAAAAATATTCTTAAAACGTGGCAGCCCGAAGTGGACTGTATTCATACAACATTTAATGCGTTAATTTCGAGCTTAATTTCATGTGATTTTATTGCACCATGACTAGGATATACAAAATATACACTAAATTATTAATAAGACATATACTTGGAAGAAAGCAATGCAAGACTATTCAAATACGTTATGTTTATCTTCAAGTTAGCGATATACATATATTTTGTGGGATGTACAATGTAGTTTAAGGCTGCTATGTACTAAGAAAAAAATCGTATTTCCCTTTTCCTCTTCTTGCAGACTCTTGTGGTGGGAGGAGTCCAGTTGACAGTTCGAGAATTCCACCCCCCTTAGGATTGACATTTTGAGGGATTGTAATGGCTTTCTCTCTATAGGGAGGTTAAGCGCTGCCTCCAAATTTTTTATTTAAAATATATTTTTGTCAACTCTTTACAGGTACATAAATGATGATTATCAAATAAAATTGGTATTGTCAGATAGCCCGAACTTTTCTACAAAGCGCTACAAGATTCATTTTATTAATTTCGTCCACCGAAGGAATTTATGAGAGTTTAAAACACACTATACCAGATTTTCCCCCGAATAATTTAATTTTTAAAATATTAATTGCATTTAAAAAAAAAACGAAAAATGTACACAAATATAAAATTTCTTTCTCTATGACGGAGTACAATTTAAAAAAAAAAACTTTGTATCCAAGTCGGTAATCCGTGGACAAATTTTGTCCATAGGTTAACATTGAGGTGAGCGAATCCAATGGGTTAGTGCATAACAGCCTTAACGGAATGAGTCCTAAATTTTAATAGATAGTACCACTTAGTCATGATAAGTTTGATGTATCCCCAAGATGTAAGAGTCCCCTAAGAGTATGTTTCAAACAGTTTTTAGCAAGACTTACCATAATATTAAGGTAGTGTTTTCATGTGTTACAGAGAATTATATCTCTAAATCCTATATTCAAATGGGAAACTGTTTTAAGAATAACTTTTAACAGAAAAAATGGAAAGTAATCTCGTGTTATTACTAGATTGTTATTACTGGCGTGTTTACAGGGAGGAAAAGTGTATTTTTACCATGTTTTTATTAACTTGCTTTCTTGTTTGTTTGTTTGTTTGTTTGTGTGTGTGTTTGTCTGCTACAAATCTTGCAATCGATTTTTAACTAACTTCCCGACTAGCTAGACATTTGAAACTTTTAGAATAGCTCAGAACACGATGACAATGCATTATTTTAATACTTTTAGCCATCTTTAAGCAGCATTGAATTCTTTTTCAGTTAATTTTGTTTTGTAGACTGGTGCAGCCATCTGTCGGCCGGGAAGGGAACGAAAAGTTAAACACACGTTAACTTCCAATTAACTTCATTTTCTTTCAAGTGGATGGGATAATTCATCAAAAAAAAATTTTTTAAGTATTTATTAATACATAGAATTGTCAAGTTTATATGATTAAACAGAAAATTTGAAAACATGGTACATAAAAAATTCTTTTTTATCTTGTAATTATTCAATTTTACTTTTACCCTATTCTTTTGTCATATTCTACACTTTTAGCGAAAGAATAATCCCGAAAGATTAAAGAAAAGTATATAATTATGTAATCGAAGGAGAAATTTAGAGTTTGTTCAGTTTTTCATGTAATAAAGGAAATGAATTTCAGCCACGTTTGATGCGTTTATGATTTGGACAACTATTATTTAAGAGCAACTCATGTATGCCATGGGGCTATGCTAAACTTGGGATTCAATGGTTTATAAAAGAAATATTTTAATTTTTACACCTATCAGTAAAACTTTACGTTGAAAATTTGATACGAATACACTGACTGAAAAATTTAGTACAAGATAATATATATTTCTAAACCATTGATTCTCAACCACTGTGCCGCGGTACTTCAGTGTGCCGCCACTGTGAATATCCATACATAAGCGACGTCAGAAAAGTAGTTCAATCAGTTCTACCTTCCTAGCGGGGACTGGCTGAACCAATGCGCATGACTATTACAGTTCTGGACTGGTAACTGGTAACTTTGGACTATTACAGTTCTGGACTTTTAAATCTGGATCAGGAAATGAGAGTAGTATTATCATTTTTACGCCCGAATATAAATGAAGTTACCAAAAAATAACAAGCTCAAATTTCGTACTAAACGCAATTTGTAGTTAAATAGACATTTTGCTTACTTTGTAATGCTATTTCATTTTATATTTTAATGAAAATTATTTCATATGCTATTTCTACAAAATACATTATAGGTACATCCATCAATTATCCAAGCAAAATTCTTTTGAACTTATCTTATTGTTAGTATGCCGCTAAATTTTAAAATTATTAAAAGTGTACCGGGATGAAAAAAAAGTTTGAGAATTGCTGATCTAAACCACGAAATCACTAGGATATTTTGGGAAATTAAGCAAAAGGAGGAGAGGGGTTCTTGCATAGTGTGATTTACTCGAAAGATGCCCCGAATATCCTGTAATAACTGTCGCGAGGACGAAGCAATCTGAACGAAACAACGAACAACGTGGTCCTCAGTAGATGGTACGTAACAGCCCATGGTTCTCAGATCAGGCGTGGTTCAATTTGTCGTGTTATGTTAACTCGCGAAATATTCGTATATGGGTCGCTGAAAATTCCTTTACCACTCATAAAACACCGCTCCATGACCAAAAAGTTGGTGTAAGGCGTGCATAATAGGAACCATTTTCTTTGACACCCCCCGTAAAAACCTATGTGTATCTGGACCTGGACATTTTTGAACAGTTCGTGAATCAACTGCATGATCGGGAGTAGACTGAGGGTTACTTCCAATATTATGGAACAACGTATCGCATATCGGCGAGGAGCATGGTGGAAATTTAGTACTACTTCGGCGACAGGGTAATTTCAAAGGGGTTTTGGCCACCGCGGTCACCGGATCTGATACCACCAAATTTATTGCTTTGGGGAAAGTCTATTGGAAAAATCCTCGCATTAAGGAAGATTTGAAGGAAAACATCCAACCTGAAATTCCCGATATCATTGTCAGTGAGTTCAAGAGCATGAAACGCCGCATCGAAATGTGTCTCGTAAAAACGGAGATCACTTTCAGCATCGCATGTAATGCAATCAATTTCACATACATAAAGGAATGTAGAATATTTTTTGATTCAGATTCCTTCGTCCTAGCGAGAGTTATTACACAATATTCGGGGCCTCTTTGGAGTGAATCACCCTATATAACAAGACGAATATATTATGAAATAAGAAGATCAGTGTAAACTCTAGGGAAAAGGCCATGCACTGTGAAGATCATATAAAGAAAGACGGGATGAAATATTACAGCTTTGATTTTCGGGTCAAAATTTGTCCTGAAAATGCGTGAAAGTTATCTGTTTCCAATTTTTCATCAATTGACAACTTTTATCCAAACGATCCATAGTAGATATGTCCTTACACAAGATCTATTGGGTAAATTCAAAGAAAACCTTCTGATAAGCCTGAATGCATCCCATTAACAAAATGTGTGGCGCGTCATTCATATACGTATGACGGATACATCAATTTAAAAATATATGTAACATTAACAATACTAGGGGCAAATGAAAGGATTTTTTTTACTTCGTTATGGGGAAAACAATGGTGTATTTGGTTTTAGGAAAATTAATTTTAGATTAGGAAAAATTCAATTCAAAAGTTTTGTAACAAGGCATTTAAGTTTTATTAAGCTGTAAATAACTACTTTTACTTTTAATTTAATAAGATATACTTTTATTTGACTTAATAGTATTCTAAAGTAAAACAATTCAAACATATTTCCGGGAAGCTAGGGCTCTGGTTACAGCAAGTGAAAACCATTCTAGATTTTTTTCGGAATGTTTCATGTCTTTGTAGTCGCTATGGAAATTTAATACATTTTCTGCGCAAATTTTTGCAACTTGCACCTGTATTTTGTAAAAACTGATGTACCATGTAAAACTTTTTTTTCGACTTCTGCGTAGATCAGTCTGAATATTTAGCTTTTTTTCCTACTAAATTTTCCCGAAATCCTCAATGACAATACTGAACCAAACTAGCTTTTGACAGGTTTGTTCAGTATTATCATTAAGGAGGATTAGGTCACAAATTATATATTCTGTAAGTTCCGTAGTGTATGTAAAACGAAGAAAAAGGAAAATGTCATTTTGAATTTTTTTTCCTACCTTAACAAAATAGGTAGGAAAAAAAAAATCTGATTCGCAGTTTATATCTTTCAATGGAAGTTCGAATCTTTTACTCGGAAATTGCATTTTCAGAATATATTAATTTAAGTGTTCGTGAGTTGTTATTATTGCTGTCTTATTTTTTTCGAACCGTATATCATCCGACGCATTATTAAAAAAGCGCATCAATCAAGTGCAAATTTATAACAACACGCACTCATCTCAGTTTAATAAGGTTCGAGACGCTAAACACATTAATTTACGGCCAAACACTCACGATTTTCGGGCACGGAAAGCCCGAAATAGCCTCCCGGGATGCCAATGGCTTGCCTCGTCCATTTCGATGTTTGTTTTCGCTTTTGCCCTTGATTCTGAACCGCAGATTTGTTTGAATGCCAGTCAAGAACGTGAGGCGACTTTGGGTTTGTGTCGAAGAGGCTGATGACCTGGCTTACCATCAAAATAATCAATTCCTTCGACTTCAGAACAGGTTTTCCTTATTTCTGTCGAATTCCGGAAGCTGCGATGAACCGCCTCTGCATTCACTTGGAGCGTCCTTCAGGAGCATCTACGATTAGAGAGAAAAAAAAAAATAATTCCGCCACAGCGTGTGAATGTTTCCGTTTTTTTTTAAAGTTTTTTTTTTCATCCATACGATTACGTGATGACAGTTTAAGGGGTCACATACCTCCGCAACACGTGATATTTAGACTGTTCGTTTCTTGTTTCACTTTGTGAAGTGTTTTGTTACTGAGTCTTCTCTATTATCGAGGTTTACTCAGGGGATATGTACTCAGATGATTGAAATTATGAAGTGCTGTTATATCCCTCTGCATGGAAAATATTATAACATTTGACAGCTGAGTGAGGAGGTTAACTCAGGGGATATGTACTCAGAGGATTCAAATTATGAAGTACTCTTATATATCTTAGCTCGGAAAAATATTATAACATTTGACAGCTGATTGATGAGGTTAAAGGGGAGAATGCATAATAAGAGGTTTCAAGCTGTGAAGGAGTCTTCCATCCCTTTAAATGGAAAATATAATATTTGACAATTGATTATCAATATCAACGAAGGGTATGAGTACTCAGAGGTTTCAAATAATAAAGGGTTCATATATTCCTCCACGCGGAAAGTGATATAGTATTTGACTGTTGATTGTCGAGGTTAAGGAGGGTTATGCATAATGAGATGGATATAAGTACGTAGAGTTTAAGAGTGATGTGTACTGTGATGGTTCAAATAAACAAGTATTTTTATATCCTTTCGCATGGAAAATATGGAATTTGACAGTTGATTGCTGAGGATGATAAAGGGTATGCATAATCAAGGGTTTTAAATACTGAAGCATTCTTTTATGCATTCCTATGTAAAATATTATAACATTTGACAACTGATAATGGAGGTAGAAGGAGGGGATGGGTATGCTCCAGAGGTTTCAAATAATGAAGGTTTCTTAAATGCCATCATATAGAAAATATAATATTTTAAAGTTTATGATGCGTGCTTATGCACAAATATTTATAAGCATCCATAGACATGAGTGTATATTTTCAGCTCTTGAACTAAAATATTTACAGCTGGAGAGAGAGAGAGAGAGAGAGTGTGTAACGCAGCGTCTGTGCGGAAAATTTTACTTTCGATATTCGTAAGTCGTTTCACCCGTGGTTTAAGTTTGATCATCGTAAATTTTTGAAAAATATAACTCGCTCTGCTTTTATGAAGGGTGAAACCTATACACGGATTCCTATCTCCTACATCTTTCCATTTTACAGATGAGTTTTAAAAGATTTTGACATCTTTTAATATAAATATTCTTCACTTTAATAATATAATCACTTTATTAATATAAATATCACACTGTTTCAACCCTATTTCATCAATACTTCACACAATTTAAATACGGAAAGCTAAGTATAAATGTATTATTCTGGTGACATATATTTCGACGAAATGTTTATGCACTGACAGAGAAAGCAACGCATTGTCAGAGAGGAAAATATAAGTTTAGATATTTATAAGCTCTTTGATTGCTGGTTTATATTAATTTCGAATTTTTAAACAATATATTTTGTATATTTGTTACGAATCGGAGATTCTCCAGACGATTCGTTTAAAAACTTTATCCTTTTCATTATGAAGTATGCTTTGAATCCGATGCAAATTTATTTCTCGTTTTTGTATAGCTCATTATCGTACATTATGCTAATGCTATGACCAGTTGTTGAGCAACATGGCTTACTGTGAACATTTTGAAACCGAAATTTATCATTCTGTCATATTAGTTTTCTATTATACGATTATAATTCCACCACAGGGGGAAAATTGATGAATATTTCACTATTGAATGACATTGGAGCTAATCTAATGAACTTGAAATCTAAGAAATAAATGAATAAGAAGGGTTCAATTCAAGTGTAATGGGGAAGCATAGAGCTAAAGCAAAGGATTAAAAATGCCAAACTACTTCAAGATTACCTCACATATGGTCCGGAGAATTGTTTCTTAGTTGCTTCAGGTAATGATAGATTCAAAGCTCGACAGATTTCTTGATGAGATCAAAGTGAAAGTTGGGAGCGGAAAATATTAACGATGGCGAGGGCTGTTCAAGTTGACATTATGAAAGAAATGTTTATTTTATTTTATCAACCAGACAATTGCAATTATTCACTTTCTGCAATGAGTAGGTAATAAGAAGTTGTTTCACATTAAGTTGGAACGAATTACCATTGTTATATTGATTCAAAAACTAACCATTTGATGTTTAAACGATATTTCTCCTACATGAGGGATGATGCTGTAATTTCATCCTGTAATGTGTGGATGAAAGCAAATTTGTAAACGTGTACTCGGGTACTTTTGTTGCTCTCTTGGAAACAAACAAAAAAAAAACCCAAACATTAGATTTAATTTATATATTCAACCCTGCCAAGGATAATAGACTGAAACTACATGAACGTGATTGCGGTTTTCTCTGACGTGTAAGGGGGCGTCCATTAATTACGTGAGGCGATTTTGGCGATTTTCGACCCCCTCCCCCCCCCTGGTGAGATATCGTGAGATTTGGCTCGACCCTCTGCCCCCCCCCCTAATCTCCCGTGAGATTTTTCAAAATGCGTATTTTTAGTGTAAATACGTAGGGCCGTGGCGGCCTTCTGGTACAGCGCGCTCGTTTTCGGTGCTGAGGGTGCTCAGATCGAATCCTGGCGAAGCGCCACTAAAATGCCTCTGTTTGTGTCGTCCCTTCATAGGGGGCAATGCTGCGGTGAATTATAGGCGAAGGTCTTCGCGACAAGTGCCAAAATGCCTCCGCATGCCTCCGCATTGGAAAAAAAAAGTGTAAATACGTTAATCTGTGCTTGATTGCGTTGGATTTGTTCAAAAAAACATAATTTGCTTAATTATTTTTAGTTAAGACTAGTATTTAAGACTACTAAGAACGTAGTCTAGAATCACAGTGAGAAAATCGAACAATAAAATACTTAAATAGGAACTACTAAAATTCGTAAAAGAATATTCGTTCTAATTCAATCCACGGGGACTCATGTGTGGTCTCAAGAGTGACTACTGGAACTATTGTGTAGGATTTAGCCATATTTTAGTGTAGAAACATGTTTTACTTAATCTAACCCAGTTTTCTCACAATTTTACACTGTTTCTTGAGGAAAAAAAATTATGAGATATTTGCCGAGTCCCCCCCTCTCCCCCACGTGAGACTGGGTGAGATTCGGCTCGACCCCCCCCCCCCTAAAAGCCTCACGTAATTAATGGACGCCCCCTAACGCTGATTCACCCGTAAATGGGAAAACAAAACACAGAAACGTAAAAATGATGTTCCAGAGTGCTATTTCACCACAAACAAGAAAGCCAAGGTCTTAATACGGCATTTTCAGGTGCAGATCATTACATCCTTTCAATTTATAAAATAAACTACATAAAGGACTATACAAAGTTAATCTGTTATACATCAAAGTATTTTAGTTAAAGCGAACACCCACGAAACATTGTTCGTAACAGAAAAGAAAATAGTTTCACATTCTCTGAGTCTGTGACTGAAACTTATTCTACTCTTTTTGGAATACTCGTCGTTAGCCGCGAGAATTCGGAGTTATATAAAATCCCAACAAGAGTTCTTTTTCAAGTAACAACAGTCTTTTTAGGAATAAATATGTTTAAAGCTTATGTTTCTCGGAAAAAATAAATATATGTTAAAGTATTTTGACCAGAGTCCTAAAACTTTATTTCCAAAAGAAAAAAAGTAGTGACTGGGCATAAAAGTCAGTGGCTGAGAGATTTCACCACGGAATATAAGGACTGCTCAGGTATGAAGTTCGGAATCATTGATCATTTGGGTTTATCCCTTAATACAATCCCTATATCATAGATGGTCATGCGTGGTGACACTCCCATTCGGTTGATATAGCCCTTAAGGAGTGCTGTTATATCCAAAGTTCCTCCAAACGCTTAAGCTAAACAGCTTAGGTGAATGTACGTTCGAACAAAATATCAGATGATTTTGTAAAATTATTACACACTTTCATAGTTAAAAACAAGACCAAGCACATGGATTCAAATACAATCGTTTGTAAACGAGTTGTTAGAGTTATTTTCCTAATGACACAGTGACAAATATCTGGGAAATGAGGAGCAATTTTAAGATCTGCGGAGTCAACTGAAGCAAGTCATTACAATGGCGGCTCCAAGGGCGGGGGGGGGGGCAGTAGGGGCAATCCCCCCCAAAAAAGCCCGGCTTATTTTTTTTTCATAACCCTAAGAGCCGACGCTGCCCCCAAAAAAATTCTGGACTGGAACCGCCCCTGAGTCATTAAGGGCTTAGGAGAAAAGCATTATTTTTATGATACAGTGTCAAATGAATATTTTTAATTCTATTAATATTCAGAATTTATTAAAATCAGAGACAATACAGAAGCATAACTATAATTTCAACAATACGTATATGTTGTTTTCTTCACTGAAATTATTTATTTATTAAAGGTTTGCATATGCAATGATGCCATTTGAGACTGACAGGCATATAAACATGCACCTCTCCCATTAAGCAAAACTTTAAATTTTCTTTAAACGACACTGAAAGTCGAGGTGTTTATAAATGAGGTGTTGCAAAGTTTGCAGTATACCGTACGTGTATTAAGTCATAATTCTGTTTTTCTTAAATGAAAATATCTGCTTTTATTGTTCAGAATTCTTCAAGCTAGAGCTTCTTATCAGCCAGGCTGACACTTTAACATCTTCGCCCACTCGCACCAAGATCTTTGTTGGTCAGCTGCGCAATATCTTCGTTTAAGATATATCACCAGTTTACGAAAATTGTGCTTTAAATTTCACTTTTCGGCTACTTTACGAAGTTTACTAATTTTCTCTATCAACTAATCCACTGACTATATACATGCGGATGAATAATTCAAAGAATAAACATATTTATAGATAACTTATTAGACTATAATAATTTCTTTGGAAGTACAGGTAACCCTCCTATAACACGGTAGATAGGTTCCTAGAAAATGCCGTGTTGCGTGAAACCGTGTTATATGAGACCCAGAGCCGGTACAAAAAGGGGGGGGGGGGGTACGTTCCGAAAACTTTTTAAAAAGAAACATTTTTTAAAAATTCCATATAAGCAACTTAACTTTTATTAAAAATATCAATGTATGTATAACACAAAACGAAAAGAAACAAAAAAAAATTTTCATTTAATGCGACCTTAATTTAATAAATTTCTTCCTCCTCACTGCTGAGTACAATCAAACAGGAACGTTTTTTTCGATTGAACGATATCACCTTCACTTTTAGAAACTTTTTCTTCATTTAGATTTTTTGTACCTTCTATCCTCTTTAAAAAATCTGAAATTTTGGTTTCTTTGCTGTTTCTTACAAGGTCATTGTAGATTCACAGTATGGAGATGGACAATTTTGCAGCTACCTTTTGAATTTTCGACTTCTTTCAGCGGAAGGGTCTGCATTCAGGAAAAATTATTCAGGAATTTCAGCTAAGCTTAGGCCTTCTTGGAATTTTATAGAGTTATAAATGAATAAATCATAATTTGTTTATTCATTTTCATGTAAAGGCACTATAGTTCATTATTCCTTCTCGTCATTATTTTAAGGTAATTCAGTTTTTAAATGTGTTAAACAAAAATCATGTTATCTAGTGGTATAGAAATAGTGTTGTACAAAGGTTTTCGCAATTTTTTTTTATCGTGTTAGAGAGAAACTGTGTTACATTTTGCAGAATTATACGAGAGTTCCGGCAATTTATCTTATCGTGTTAGAGCGAAACCGTGTTGTAAGATGCCGTGCTGTAGGAGGGCTACCCGTATATTAATTTAATATTAAAACTAAGATAATGTAGAAGCTTAAAACTACCTCCTCCAGTCACCGTTAAAAAACTTCATAAAACATATTACTTTTATCAAAAGAGACAATTTAGGAAAAGTTTAAAGGAGAAAAGAAACATAACCGAAATCATCAGAGCAAAATGGAGACTCATTTGGTGATAATGGACTACATAATGCCTCGTGTGTTAGCTCGGATATCTAGGCGCTTCATTTAGATCAATTTTCGATCGCTGAAGGCATTTGCTCTTTAATCGATTTCCGGTATCAAAGCCTTTCACCTTGAAACGTAACTCATTCCTTGTAATGTAATATCTGTCGTTGAATACCTTTAAATTCATGTCAGATAAGAAGCAATCAATTTTATGGTCGAACTGACCCAATGCCCCTCATCTTAGCCCCCGGATTTAGAATTTTATTCACGACCTATCGCACCCGAAGGGAGTCATCAGAGAAATATTGTCTGGTTTTTATTAGCCCAGTTCGGAACAGCTCGCAACCTGTTTTGCTTTATTATCTGTTGTAATGCCTGTCGCAATAGGGAATCCCACAGGTGAAATCGGTTCCACGAAAGTGTAGCCATACGTTGTAGCCCCAAGTCACGGACGATTTCTTCTTCCACAGATTTATTTATTATATTTTTTAGGTTTTTTTGCATACAACTGTCTGTTTGAGGTTTATCAACAAATGGAGCACGAAGTCTTGAACTGACAGTACTGACTCAGATGCAATTATCTGTGAAAGTGACTCAACAGTGTGGAAGTTACCGGCACTCTTTTTTTTATTCCGAAACTGACATTGAACTGTAACTGCGATGTGCGTGTAGAATTAATTGATCATGAAAACCGTTTTAGTTGGACATAGGGATGCGGCATCAAAGGTCAATAGAGAAGTACTGTGAGCTGTGGTAAATATTTTAAAGTAGATAGTAAATAAGTTTTGTTTCTACGCGTTTCTTCGCTTGATTGCAGAGCTCACAGTTTTTTTAATTTAATTTTTGCTAGTTTTTTTAAAAGGGCATTTAAGCAATGATACTATCGCTGAGAAATTTTCTTAATTCTAAAACTGATACGTTTTTGACACTTGTGGGGTCAGTTATTGCATTAATATAATTTTATATCTTAGTGGACTGTATAAGAACAAATACATTAACAAAAATATTAAATGTTCTTGTTTAAGTGCAACTAATCGATCTTCTTACTTCTTTTAATAAAGGCAATACTGGAATGGCTTACCTTTAACCTCTTCTGAATAATACTTGAATAATAAGTCAACACTCAAAAATTTAGTTCCATGCATGTATCCGTAAAATGCATTTAATAATTGACTTCATTTTAACACAAAACTGTTGAATTCATGACACTGAATAACCCTTTGGAATTAGGTTTTACAAAATGAATAATTGACTGCAAAATGTCAACAGTTTGAACAGTAATCTGCACAGAATCTTTACCAAAAAACCAAAAAATCAAAAACCAAAAGTAAAACAAAACAAAACGGAATCGCATCCAACATAGCGATTTTTTAATTCATACATGAAATTGCTTAGAATAAAATATACACCACAACAGATTAAGCATTTCTTAGCCATTTTCTTGCCATTACTTAGAATCGAATGTACAACAAAAATAGAAGAAAAAACATTTTAGCTTCAAGTAAAAAAAAAGTTATATAGTGATGCTATCTGTTGACCAGAACCACAATTAGAATACAAATTTCAAACAATATGGTGAATAAAATGAAACAATTATTATAATGAATTATTTAAAAATAAAAATAGTAAGTATTTTTATGAAGACTAAACAACACTTTTAAAATCCATTTGGACACTTACTTTCAGGAGACAATTAACAGTATTAGAAAATACCCTTTACCATTGTGTCACTTGAAAAGGGTTTTTCCCAAGACTTTTGGAGATTAGTTTAGTATTCTTGAGAACGACTAATGATGGAACAAAAATGCTGAGGAGAAAGCCTTTCTCATTACCACATGTATGTCTTTGAATTCCGATTTTACTCGTGGTCATAAATATTTTAATGCAGAACGCTTTCTTTTGAAAATGAAAAAGAAGGTAATCATTTTTAAAAGGAAACTAATTTTTTAAACAGCCGCATCATCGGCTGGGATGAAAAGCTAAAGATTAATCAAATCTTAAAAATTTGAAAAGCACATTCTTTGTATCGAAGCATTAATTTTCATTTGTTTAATGAAGGGTTTAAAAATGCACAATTTATTTCGTTATTACAAAAAAAAAAGAAAATTTTTTTTTTCCTGTAACTTCAGATCGGGTTTCAAGATTGTGAGGTCAACTGTAGCAAGTCATTAAAACCTCCAAGGGAAAGCTTTTTTCCTTATTGCTCATTAGCGAATGGATATTTTTGAATACTGACTTTTGCTTTTATCCGTGAAAATGGATATTTAAATACAGAACAAGAATTTTTTCAAAATTTCAAGAGGGTATTTATAAAATCAATATAGGTTTTTAGCGAGAAGAGTTGGTTGTTTATATATCCTGCAAAACAACTGGAAATTTTAAAATTTTAAATAAACTTTCTTTTGAGTATCTATTTTAATATGCAGAGAACTGGATTCGAAAACTTGCATTATTTTAACATGGGGAACGTTAGTTTCCCATTAACTTTAGATGGGGTATTCAATTCTGTAAATTTAGTTGAAGCAGGTCATTAGGAACTCAGAAATAATATTTTTCAATGACATATCAGTAAATGTACGTACGATGTGTATAGTGACTTGTCTGCACAATTGTTTTCCCTGTAGAGTTGGACTGTATGGCATCGGAGTTCCAATTGTATCCCCTTTTAATAAATTTTAAGTGCATAAATTGGCATCTCCAAATTAACAAGAATTAAAGGACTGAAGTTTAGATCATTTCATACTCTTAGCCCGAGATAAGCAGTGAGTACTTTCGAAGACTGAGTTAAAGAACTTATCTTATATCGCTGTGTTTCTCGTATTATATATGGAAAGTGATCCTCTGGTGTTTGTCATAAGTTGTAGCAAGTTGAAGTTCATTATGAAGCATGTGGCTAGGCAGGTTTAGTGACTATGTAATGAAATGAAGAAAATCTTAAGAAAACCCCAGGGAATTCGAGAATAACAGACAGAGTTCCCACCCTGGTTTAGTCTTATGAGTGGTAGAATCTAAGACTAAGAAATCACTAATTGGTTGAGAACCGAAGTTCTCAATCCGTTTAAAAAATGACCAGATAATGACGTGGTTAGTGAGAAGATTTGGAAACTTCTAATGAGAATAAATGAACTGGGATGAAAATTAGAGTGTTAGAAGAATAAAGGTAAACCTGTACAAAGTTTGAAAATTAGTATTAAAAGAGTATTAAAAAGATGTTAGTTAAATAAAACTTAAAGAAACCCCTATTCTCCAATCTTTTAAATTCGTATTTGGTGTAGGAATTTCATTGGACATTTTCAGTATCTAGGGATAATCTAGAGACTTTTATTGATAAGTAACAATCTCCAAGCAAATATTTTCACCTTCAGCATTCACAGCTGTCTTGGACTTAAGTTTCGCCCTTGGCATAAGGTCCTCAACAAGGCATAGCAGGTATGCACGCTACAAGAGATACCCATTTGGGATATTCCGATATAATAATTATATTGGAATACCCCAAAATCTTTAGTAGTGACAGATAAAGCGTAATCATTCAGCCCAGAACGGAAAGAACGATTGTCTATCAAGAACTACTGTTCAAAATTTCGAATGTTTGAAGATGAAAAAAATGCATCGCCCACACCCTCATGGGAAGAGCCACTAACGCAAACATTTACACTTCCCATTTAGCCATGACTATAATCTCCAGTCAATCCATCCTATGCAAAGAACAAAGCGTCAAAATGTTGATAGCTTAAAGTTGCTATGTACTAACCCCATTGGATTCGTTCACCTCAATGTTAACCTATGGAGGAAATTTGTCCACGGATTGCCGACTTGGATTCAAAGATTTTTTTTAAAAATTGTACTCCGTCATAGAGAAAGAAATTTTACATTTGTGTACATTTTTCGCTTTTTTAAAATTGCAATTAATATTTTAAAATTTAAATTATTCGGGGAAAATCTGGTATAGTGTGTCTTAAACGCTCATTAATTCCTTCGGTGGACGAAATTTATAAAATGAATCCTGTAGCGCTTTGCAGAAAAGTTCAGGCTATCTGACAATACCAATTTCATCTGATTATCAGCATTTATGTACCTGTAAATAGTTGACAAAAATATATTTTAAATAAAAAATTTGGGGGCAGCGCTTAACCCCCCGTATAGAGAGAAAGCCATTACAATCCCTCAAAATGTCACTCCTAAGGGGGGTGGAATTCTCGAACTGTTTACTGGACTCCTCCCACCACAAGAGTCTTCAAAAAGAGGAAAAGGGAAATACGATTTTTTTTCTTAGTACATAGCAGCCTTAATGTTAACAAAATTTCATGAAACATACAAGTAACTTTGTAGCTGGTATCTCCACCTTGTCCAATAACGTCGAATCAAAGTATTGCCTTCATTATGTATCCTAAATAAAATATGGTAAATTTAAGTCAATCTACTGATTCCTTTATACTTGCCTATATATTTTTCTGTCAAATATCACGCGGACTTAGCGAATTGCTGACCTCCCACTCCTGATTAATCGAGAGATGCTTATAAACTGCGCTTTTGTCACTGATTTCAGTAGGAACATTTTAAAAATTCTTATACTTTTCTTATATTACGGATTTAATATATTTCATGTCTTCTGATGGTGTATTATAGTTGATTATATACCGTATCCACATAATTGTGTCTTTGAAATCAACAACTCATCCGAAAGTCCAGCTGAATTTAGAGTTTTATTTTCTTCCCTTCTGGTTTATCTAGAGTTAACATACTTGCCAAGACTCGAGTGAATAACCTCTTCTTCAGTTCACATCATCTTAGTGGGACTTATTGTCAGTTGTGTGAAGAAAAGTAATTACGCGACGCTTTTCGGGAGTAGTTAAAAGCTGTCAAGGAGGTATGCCGTATCATCTCATTATTAGGTAGATTTATGAAGTGCGTGCTAGCCGGGTTTGACAGTAAGATACGGTGAATATTCATGATAATAATTTATTTCTCATCTACCTTGCAGAGGAAAAAATAAATAAACTCATTATCTGCGCTTGTCTATTCTTAACTTGCGATGGGAATCACTGGCAGACAAATGGAGAGATAAACTAGTATCTCCGAAGGCTCATTTTGCAGCTCCTGATTACCGCCTATGGCACAAAAGCTTCGGTACTTTAGCCACTGTTCATCCTACGACAGTGCCCAAAAATATTTTTTAAGTACACGTATTTTTAATTCAGTTTTACCAGCTGTTGGGTCAGGCATAACTTCAAGACTGAGATTTGAAGTTATACTACATTTTTCTAAAAGAAAAGTAGAAAAAATCCTTCTGAATTAATTTTTGGAACTTTTTTTTATTATTTGAAAATAGCATTTTTTAATTTTTAATTCAGTTTCTATTTTTAATTTTATATCACCTTTTGGGGTCAGACATAACTTCAAAACTAAGATTTGAAGTTATTCTACTACATTTTTCTAAAAGAAAAGTAGAAAAAAAAGCCTTCTGAATTAATTTTTGAAACTTTTTTTAAATTTGAAAATAACATTTTTTAATTTTTAATTCAGTTCCTATTTTCAATTTTAATTCACCTGTTGGGTCAGACATAACTTCAAGACTAAGATTTGAAGTTATTATAGTACTTTTTCTAAAAGAAAAGTAGAAAAAAATCCTTCTGAATTAATTTTTGGAACTATTTTATTTGAAAAAAGCATTTTAATTCAGTTTCTATTTTTATTTTTAATTTAGCTGTTGTGGGTCAGACATAACTTCAAGACTAAGACTTGAAGTTATTATACTACATTTTCCGAAAAGAAAAGTAGAAAATGCCTTCTGAATTAATTTTGGAAACTTTTTTTTTATTATTTGAAAATAGCATTTTTAAATTTTCAATTCAGTTACTATTTTCAATTTTAATTCACCTGTTGGGTCAGACATAACTTCAAGACTAAGACTTGAAGTTATTCTACTACAGTTTTCAAAAAGGAAAATAGAAAAAAAGACTTCTGAATTAAATTTGGAACTTTTTTATTTGAAAATAGCATTTTAATTCAGTTTCTATTTTTATTTTTAATTCAGCTTTTGGGTCAGACATAACTTCAAGACTAAGATTTGAAATTATAAAACTACATTTTTCTAAAAGAAAAGTAGAAAAAGTCTTCTGAATTAATTTTTGGAACTTTTTTTATTTGAAGATAGCATTTTAATTCAGTTTCTATTTTTATTTTTAATTCAGCTGTAGGGTAAGACATAACTTCAAGATTAAGATTTGAAATTATTAAACTACATTTTTCTAAAAGAAAAGTAGAAAAAAAGCCTTCTAAATTAATTTTTGGAACTTTTTTTTATTATTTGAAAATAGCATTTTTTAATTTTCAATTCAGTTTCTATTTTTAATTTTAATTCTCCTTTTGGGGTCAGACATAACTTCAAAACTAAGATTTGAAGTTATTCTACTACATTTTTCTAAAAGAAAAGTAGAAAATAAAGCCTTCTGAATTAATTTTTGGAACTTTTTTTAAATTTGAAAATAGCATTTTTTAATTTTTAATTCAGTTTCTATTTTTAATTTTTATTCACCTGTTGGGTCAGACATAACTTCAAGACTAAGATTTGAAGTTTCATACTACATTTTTCTAAAAGAAAAAAGTAGAAAAAAAGCCTTCTGAATTAATTTTTGGAACTTTTTTATTTGAAGAAAGCATTTTAATTCAGTTTCTATTTTTATTTTTAATTCAGCTGTATTGTCAGACATAACTTCAAGATTAAGATTTGAAATTATTAAACTACATTTTTCTAAAAGAAAAGTAGAAAAAAAGCCTTCTAAATTAATTTTTGGAACTTTTTTTTATTATTTGAAAATAGCATTTTTTAATTTTCAATTCAGTTTCTATTTTTAATTTTAATTCTCCTTTTGGGGTCAGACATAACTTCAAAACTAAGATTTGAAGTTATTCTACTACATTTTTCTAAAAGAAAAGTAGAAAAAAAGCCTTCTAAATTAATTTTTGGAACTTTTTTTTTAAATTTGAAAATAACATTTTTTAATTTTTAATTCAGTTTCTATTTTTAATTTTAATTCAGCTGTTGGGTCAGACATAACTTAAAGACTAAGATTTGAAGTTATTATACTACATTTTTCTAAAAGAAAACTAGAAAAAAAAGCCTTCTGAATTAATTTTTGGAACTTTTTTTAAATTTGAAAATAGCATTTTTTAATTTTTAATTCAGTTTCTATTTTTATTTTAAATTCAGATGTTGGGTGAGACATAACTTCAAGAGTAAGATTTGAAGTTATTATACTACATTTTTCAAAAAGAAAAGTAGAAAAAAATCTTTCTGAATTAGTTTTTAGAACAGTTTTTAATTTGAAAATAGCAAAATATTTCTTAAGTTGATTTCATTTTCCCTATTTAAATCAACCTTTTATTTTCAAATTCTCGCATTACAGAATGGAACCCTCGATTTCGGCCATCTGAAATTCACTGTAATATGTGTTAAAATTTTTCGATTATTGGACAAGCGAATCACTTAAAATATGTCATACATTTTGAATGCAATCTTCTTTTAAGAAACTGATACGAGTTAATGTATAATTGCTAAAAATGTGTTTTTAATAATTAAAAAAATTAGTCGTCTGCATAAATCTATTTTCCTTGATATTGGTGGAAATAAAAATGAAAAAAATACAATATTTTTGAAAAGTTGGAGAGCAGGCATATGGGGACCCTAAAAAAAAGTTTTATTGCTTGGGTTCCGAAAAAGTCTTAATCTAGGCTTAAAGGACACTAATATTTTAATTGAGGAAATACTTGTTTGATTCTTCCTTTTTGCAAGAGATTAATCATAAACGGTATTTTAAAGTGTAGACGTAAAAACAAAATCCTTAAATATATTTAGTACTGTTGAATGGCCACATGTTATCAAACGTAGTTCAAATTTGACTCCGCTGAAATTTTTTTTCAGTTTACCTCAGAATATATCCTAGGTTTTGTTGACTGATAATACAGCTGAAATTACGAGGAACTATAATGCAAAATTTTAGATTAATAAATAAAAAAATCAGTTATTACTATCAATTAGAAATACAAGAAAAGAAAATATTTTTCAAAATTGTAATGTCAGTCTCTTGAAATTATCTAGCCTCGTTGAAATGGCTTTGAGAGGTCATCTTAATGAGAGGCGTTTAAAAAATCTGTCGCAATTAGTAAATTTTTCTTTCGATATGTTGTCAAGCCATCTACCGGCTTATGTGGAAGTTATTTAAGGTTTAAAATTTTCTCGTGTAAAACTGTTTTAAATTGTCTTTCCAAGAAAACAATAATCATGTACGTGTTTTTTTTCAAACACGAAATGCGCTCAATTATTTTGGACCACCCTGCATATATAGTTTTGATTTCTATTATATGTAAGGTAAGCTTATCTTAAATTATATCTAGGTCTGAATAAAAGTCGCTTAAGTTTTATAAGATCTAATGAAATATCATCTACACACATTTAGTTTATATTAGTTTACATTTCTTTTGCTTTACTCGTATAAAAATGTAAGAAAAAAATGGAAAACAGAAAAAAACAGTTTTGTGAGTGGATATTTACGAGTAATCGCACAGCAGGGTACTCAAAGAAACTGCTGAAAAAAAGCTTTATCTGGCGTAGTAACCATCTTCCAAATATCCCTCTAAAAGTAGAAGTATCTGAAAGAATCCAAATTTTCCCCTTCGAAAAAAGATAATAAACGATAGTTAGACGCGTAATTGACCTATTTGACATCTACTTGCGGTTCGAAAATGCTTAACTACATGTTAAAATGCCCATTTTAATAATTAGGGGCTCTTGATCTGTAATCTTCGTTCATTATCTTGACTTAAATGATTTCAGCTGCTCGTATAAGAATGATGCTCTCTAACAAGATGGGCTACTGCTTGAAAATCGCTTCTTAAATCTAAGTTATAGAGCCACGATTGTCTTTTCGCATAATTTAAACATAAATAAACCTTTAACTTGACTATAATTAACTTGACTTTAACATTTTGAATTGTATTTTACTTTTACTAGTGTTGTATGTAAAACCATAGTTATGTTTTCGGGGTATTGATATAAGGTGACACAAGTGGTAAGGAAATTCAGTATGATTATATGTATGATTATATGCTTTGCAACTTCATTATAGTTGACCTGGCTTTTTCGTAGTAAAAAAAAATTGATAAATAAAATTGACTTCTTGATAGGTTCTAAATAGTTAACAATGTTATTTAATGGCCTTAAATGTATCGTAAAGACTAATATAAATTGATAAAATAATAAATATAAAGCCCGAATATAATCACTCATTTTAGAAACTTCCTTTAAAATTTATTCCATTTGAGAATCTCGCTACACTGAAAATCTTGTGAACGGAATTAAGTCATGTAAACGTAAACATATGAGACTATTGAATGTACACTATTTTTGAGAATTTGAAACGTAAAGTTTTGAAATAGGTTCATTTTGCATCAACGAAGACGGTTATTGTAAAGATAGATAAAACGAAAAAATTTACTCACATCATTTTTTTAATCCATTGAAAACCATACAATTAATTCTTAATTCCCACGAGAAAAAATGAAAGGGTTAAAATGTAAGTGACATAAAAGAAACTCTAATTTGTAAAGATAGTTAAAACAATATTTCCGAAATTTAAAATTTCATAACTTGTGAGGATTTATATTTGTTTGGCATTTCATATAGCTCACTGAACTGTAAAAACATCCATAATACCACTCTATACAAGTTTGTAGTAAAAAGTAATTTTTTTATTTTATTTGCAACGATTGGAACCTTTTGTGTGTTACACGTCCTTGAAACTATAATCCCTATTGTACAAAATGGAGTGCTTTCCATTTTTAAGATCCATCTGTCAAAAATTCTTTGATATGCAGGAATTGATTTTATACCCATGAGACCTACCAGCGTAATTTACAACTCTAAGACAAAACTTTTAAAGCCAAAAAATGAGTAAGAAAAATTGATGTTACATGAATTTGATTAAATTAAATTTTTGACAATGGAACAGATTGTTCCGAATTTTGTAAATATTGCATTTTGTTTCGTTAAAATGGTTTCTATGGAGGAGCTCCTACAGCTATGTATTTAACATGGATGTCTATGGGAATCTCGCCATATATGAGAGTTATCGCCAAATTGGCGATGAGTTTTGTGATTTATTTTGGTCTCCAGATTTGGCGATAATTCGCCAACTTGCAGACTAAACCTTTCTGGAGGCTTCTAGAAATATCTAGCTGTGACTGATCTATAGAGGGCGCTTTGGAGATCTATAAATATACCTGACATTGGCATTGGAACTCAGTTCTAGAGAGAATTGAATGTGTTGTAACTGCGTTAATTGGCGTGTATTGTATTGAAAATTCTGTTATCCTGACTTGTGTTTTTAGAATTTTCTGCTGTATAGATGACAGTTGTTACGTCTTTTATGTTTGAATTTGTGTATACGCCTGAAGAATTTACAAAATAATAAATTTTTTTTTGTGTGAACTTTCTGAAGAGATTCTTATTCAATCCTAACGAACCCAGGAAACGGAACATTATTTTTCGTCACATGGGAATTGATTAGCTAGTAAATATCTATCAAAATCTAAGTTCTGGTGAAAACTTTATAAATTTTCGCAATATGCGAATTAATGAGCAAATCAGTGTCTCGTAAAGTCAAGGATTTAGAGAAAATTATGTTAAATTTGGAAGAGCGATTTCTTTAAACAGAAGTGTTCGTTTTATGAGTATTCCACCGAACTTAATTTTTGGACTAGGCAGGAAAACGTGAAGATGCACAAAGCTGAAAAATCACAGTTATGGGCATAAAACGTTTGACATTATTCATATTGCAGCTACGGGAAAAAGATATTTTGGTAGGGAAAAAATTTAAACTAATAATTTCAGGTGTTTAATCCTCAAGAAATTAGTATAACAGAGGAAAAGTTTCATTATAAATTTGTAAAATTTACTTGTTTATTGAATACTAGCTGAAGTACCCGGCGTTGCCCGATTTTCAAAAAATAATATGCCTATGTTTTAATCTGAACTATCAGCTATATCGATACAAAATTTTAGCTCAATAGAAGCAATACTTTTTCACTTATAAAGGAAACTATAGACCTATTCGAAATAATCAATAAATTTCACAGTTTCAATGAACACACACTGATTTTTGAACAAAGTTCAATAATTCAAGTTCGATTTAAGCAAATTGTGCATATTGTACATAAATTCAAAAACATAAAGTTTATAAGTTAAATAAAGTTCTGTAATATTATAAAACAATAAAATTTCCAGTTTATAGCCAATAAATTGTAAATATTTTTTTACCTTAAATGTCCAATAAAAAGTGTGGTTCCAAATGTAATTTTCTTCAATAAACCCTTACACGTTGCCAATTTCAAAAATCTTTTTTGTATTTATCAATACCTCCTCCACTTGAATCTTTAAAATATTAAATGTTTTACTGATAAGAAATGAAAATATCGTTTGATGTGTTGCTATGGTTACTTGACTATGGTTGACAAAGGAACAATTGTAAAGGTGAAGCATCGGCTCAACATTTAGGCCCCAAACTTTCTTTCTACTGATCAGATATACATAATATATAGCCTATGTCCATCTGGAATAATGTACCTTTCAAATAGTGAAAGAATTTTTCAAATAGGTGCAGTAGTTCCGGAGATTACCCACCACATACAAAATCCGCTCTCTTTATATATTAGTATAGTATCTCTTTATATATTAGTTTATTAATTATCATAAATGAACGCCATTTAAATTCTAAGTTGTGCTAAAAAGCTTCGTTAAACTGAAAATTTTACTACATAGGCGTTTATTATACAAGGACTCGAATTTTATTGACATTTGTACAAGACACAGATTGGGAATCATGAAGAAAAGAAATTCAACAAAATTAACTAGATAAATCGTTTGAGAGCAATAACACTGCAACAGCAGTAAACAGGTATTTTGGTGAAATATATTTCTGCATTGAAAAATTCGGTTATTTAAAGTGACAGTGGACGTTCAAATTGAAAAAAAAATATGTCCCCAAAACGATTTTTTTTTCTTTCAGAAAATGATTCTGCAACTCACCAGCTTTAAATTAAAAAGAAGTACGTTGATCCAATCATTATTAACCGAGTTATATGCATTTTTTCAAACGTAAACAACGGAAATCTTACGTTAAATTAAAACTTTAAATGCCATTTTCTCAAAACATGTTTTCATGTCGTTTCGGTAAGTTCAAAATGTTCCATGCGTCATAATTTTTCTTGAATTTTCATAAAATTTCATAAAATGATTATTTATATATGTCAGAATAAAACTTACTAATAAATTCATTATACTATATTAAAACAACTTAAAATTTTTCCAATCAAAAAAAATTTTTGATAAAATTTTGCATAAAATGATCTATTTTTATCGATTTATTTTCTAGTTTTTATAAATATGACTGTAAATCAAATATTGCTAGTAACTTTTATTATAACTATATAAAGCTAGCTTAAGAAAGAAAATTAGATATCTGAGACAAAAATGGATGAGCATGGAGCATTTCTAAATAGAGTAATTAACAAACTGATCTTAATTATTATCTCAATTAATTACATTCTGTTTTTTTTTAAATTTAGAGTTTTCACCTCTAAACAACACTGTATAAGTATACAAAATTCCATAGCAATTGGTTGATAAATGAAAAAAAAGTTTTTCATGGTCCATTGTCGCCTTAGGGTCTGTTCACATAGGAGTCCGTTGCGTTGCGTTAAGGAAAAGATGACGTTGAGACGAAAATAAACCAATCATAGGCGTTAAAAATTTCATTGCTAATCGTTTGGAGGCCTATGATTGGTTTATTTTCATCTCAACGTCATCTTTTCCTTAACGCAACGTAACGGACTCCTATGTGAACAAGTCCAAAATCTGCAAGAAGGAATAAAACTGGAGGATTATGAATTGTAGGGTGACATTGTGAAATGTCATTTTATATAATATTTTTTCGTAATAGGAATTTTAATGTGCAAGTGGATGCCTTTTTAACCACTTAACCGACTCATTATTTTACTTGTTAGGACCTAAAAAAATATCCATTTTTTTACTGCATTTTTAGAAACACCAGATGATTTCAAACCACAACCACTCTGAGAACTTAATTTATCTTAAGGAAACAAGGGACCTTCAATCTTATTATTTTTTAATTTCTAATATTTTACACTATATACCACATAAGTATAATTGGTATTCTTTTCTACTACATTGAAAATGCTTGGAATTCCCAAATAATTATTCTGTGGAGGAATTAGACCTGTTTATTCAAAAATTCTTCAAAAATGCTAGAATTTTTCAAAAGGCTCCATGAATATTCATCTTTTTCAAATATATTCCAAATTTCTCAGAATTGTTAATAGAAATGTTCGTCACAAAACTGAGCATAATTCTTTGAAATCAAACATATTTTTCAAATCTATAGACATAAAATAAAATAAAAACATAAAAAAATAACAGGCAGAATAGAAAACAAATATTTAAGACTTTAAATTCCTAAAAAAAATTAAATGCACATTTATATTAATATCCATATGGTAAACTTATAATAAAAAATTTAAAGACTTTAATTAATATAGAATGCGCATAGAGAATTTTGAAAAACGTTAGCATTCTTGAAAAAAAATTTGAAAAACAGTCATTATTCTGCAAAACATTCCTTATTTTGAATTCTAAGGGTTTTTAATGTCGCAAAAAAGAAAATTAATTATTCTCATTTCGTATATAGAGTTAAGAAATTGAAAATTTAAAAACTCCAGTTTGAAGGTTCCTTGTCCCCTAGGTGACTGCCTACGTTCGGAGCCAATTTTTTAAAAAAATTGTTTTTTTAAGGATTTTTTGGTCTCATATGGTAAAACAGCATTTAAAAATAAAAAATTAAAAAAAAACTTTTCTGTAAACACCATACTTTTTTATAAATTGGTCAATTTGAAGTAATTTTTAATGAAATTTAGCTAAAACGCTTATCACTCTGAACAAAATTCTAATGCTACTATTTTAATTTCCTTCTCACACATGATACATATAACAGTTATCTTCAAAATGACCTACAATGTAAGAGAAATTTTGAAATGCAAAAATAATACAGACAATTTTATGTTCCAATATGAAAATTTTCCCCAATTCGTCATTCCTTTCCTTATAAAAACAGCCCAAAACAAAAAACTATTTATTATACATCAATTATTGTACGTCATTTCATTAACAATAGCATCTAAAACATTTCCTGAAAATTTTATCAAATTATATACATTATTATCTGAAATATCATGATAACGGTAGAGATTTTTGCTAAAAAACATAATCCTGAGAAAAACGCCTTTAAAGTTGTTTGTCACTTCAATTTTGTATTAGACGATGTTTTTTAAAATAGCTATAACTCTGCTTCTAATTGATGTAGAATGAAAATCTAAGCGGTTTTGAAAAGAGAAAAGATTGAATGACAAGATTCTTGCAAAAAATAAAATTGACCAAAATGGTCAAAAAATGGTCGCAATTAAAGTTGTTCGTCACTTAAATTTTGTATTAGACGATGTTTTTTAAAATAGCTATAACTCTGCTTCTAATTGACGTAGAATGAAAATCAAAACTGTTTTGAAAAGAGAAAAGATTGAATTACAAGATTCTTGCAAAAAATTAAATTGATCAAAATAGTCAAAAATGGCATTTTCAACGTAGGCAGTCACCTTAAGGAAATAAAGCAGTTTTGAACGAATTTGTATTAAAGTATATTTCACTCATTGTTGGCCTTTTTTCGTGCACCTGTGTCAGCAGAGAAATAGGTTTTAGCGATCTTGATATACTGTTTTGAATAGAATTTTCAGCAGGGCGATTTGTTTCAGAAACTATGGGACCAATCATGCTATTATATAAAAAATCGTTTAAAAAAGAATTATTCTCGATTAACCATCCACGTCCATATTGATTGACGGCAGAGGAATAGGTTTCAGCCATCTTCATATACTGTTTTGAATAGAATTTTCAGCAGGGCGATTTGTTTCAGAAACTATGAGACCAATCGCTATTATAAAAAAATTCTCTTAAAAATAGAAGTATTCTGGAGGAATCATCCATGTCCATATTGATTGAAGGCAGAGAAATAGTTTTCAGCCATATTGATATACTGTTTTGAATAGAATTTTCAGCAGGGCGATTTGTTTTAGAAACTATGGGACCAATCATGCTATTATATAAAAAATCGTTTAAAAAAGAATTATTCTCGATTAACCATCCACGTCCATATTGATTGACGGCAGAGAAATAGGTTTCAGCCATCTTGATATACTGTTTTGAATAGAATTTTCAGCAGGGAGATTAGTTTCAGAAACTATGGGACCAATCATGTTATTATATAAAAAATCGTTTAAAAAAGAATTATTCTCGATTAACCATCCACGTCCATATTGATTGACGGCAGAGAAATAGTTTTCAGCCATATTGATATACTGTTTTGAATAGAATTTTCAGCAGGGCGATTTGTTTCAGAAACTATGGGGCCAATCATTCTATTATAAAAAATTCTCTTAAAAATAGAACTATTCTGGAGGAATCATTGTCGTGTTGTCTGTCTTAAAATTATTTATGTTTTTGGGCGAGATTCGTATATTATTTGGGTTAGTACAAATTATTTATAATTTATAGGTATTTGGGTGCGTTGTGTTTTTTTTATTTATTTTCTTGAATACAACCCAAAATTCTAGACAGGTTTGCAACCGAACAGGCCAAATAAACTTTGCTTCTAAAACCTTCCTTTAGGTCAACTACACAAAACAAAGATGACTGACTCCAATGTAACAAAATAAAATTGATTTATTTACAACCCTATCTATTTACAAAAAAAAAAACTGAATTACCAAATCTTCGCACACAGTTTACACATTTTACTAATCTTTTAGCATTTTCTCCTCGATTCATATCGAATGACATGTATTTAATTAAATCTACACCTTTTGGATTCAGGGAGCATATAATTACTAAACTAACTCATAGCCAAGAACTCCTATTCATCAAAATTATCTTTACAAAAACACTGTTCCCGCACTAATCTTTCATTTAGCTCGGTGGGGTCTGAACAAAACAAAATGATTTTCACTCACTCAGTTTGATGATGTCGCACTGGGACTCGGGTGTCGAAGCTCTGCTTATGCTTGGGGTATCGCTCCTTCCTTCTAGGTAGTGGGTGCGCTGCGTCTCTAGGCTGTCGTGGGTATTCTTCTACTTTTTTTCAAAATGATGGGGCACTCATCAGGAAAATGATGACATCGACTTCTCTTGATCCAAAGTCACGCTCAATTCCGGGAAGACTCGACCAGATCTCCAACATTAAGGAGCATCCTCTCTATAACCCCGTTTCTATTCTCTTGCTCCAAATCACTCTCAGCTCCGGGAAGACTCGTCCGGATCTCCAATATTACATCGCATCCTCTTTGTCACCTCGTCTGTATTCTCTTGATCAAAAATAACTCTTAGTTCCGAGAAGACTCGACCGGATCTCCAATATTTAAAACTGCCAATCTTTTCATCACTTTCGATGCTAAGGCACTAGGAAAGATCAACCGGTCTCCGGAAAACGAAACCTCTTTCTCGTACAGTCGGACAACTCCCGGGAATGCTCAACCGGTCTCCGACGTTTTGAAATTCCAATCTCTTCATCCCCCTGCAATGCTAAAGCACTGGGAAAAGTCAACCGGGCCCGCACGCAGAAGAGAATCTTCGAAAAAAACTCTAAGTCTTCTATTTATTTATTTTTCTATAACAAAGTCCACACCTTCTCGTTACTCCTAATCCATTCAGGAAAGCTTTCAAAAATCCACCACTTAGCATCAATTTTCATTTCTTGGATTGGATAATCCCATACTTCATGCCCGCCTTAATTACGTCATACAACAGACCACCCAAAGTCCAGTCCACGTGTTTTGCGGTCTACATGTCCAATAAATTCTTTACAATAGGGTATTTTACTTTAATGTCAAACCCTGGTGCCATCTCCTTATCTGCGTCTGGAATCACCTACCCCCTATCGGGCACCGCCGCTTTTAAATTGGCTGATGCGTACAGACGACTGTTCCGTCCTCTAATCAAAGGCGGCTTCCTAGCATTCTAACCGAAATGTGATGAAAACAGCCTTCGATCACTTTATCTCTCTAAAAATTTTAATTTTTTTTTAAAATCGAAAGCGCTTCATCACAATCATCCATGTACATATTGATTGACGGCAGAGAAATAGGTTTCAGCCATCTTGATATACTGTTTTGAATAGAATTTTCAGCAGGGCGATTTGTTTCAGAAACTATGGGGCCAATCATTCTATTATAAAAAATTCTCTTAAAAATAGAAGTATTCTGGAGGAATCATCCATGTACATATTGATTGACGCAGAGAAATAGGTTTCAGCCATCTTGATATACTGTTTTGAATAGAATTTTCAGCAGGGCGATTTGTTTCAGAAACTATGGAGCCAATCATTCTATTATAAAAAATTCTCTTAAAAATAGAAGTATTCCGGAGGAATCATCCACGTCCATATTGATTGACTGTAGAGAAATAGGTTTCAGCCATCTTGATATACTGTTTTGAATAGAATTTTCAGCAGGGAGATTAGTTTCAGAAACTATGGGACCAATCATGTTATTATATAAAAAATCGTTTAAAAAAGAATTATTCTCGATTAACCATCCACGTCCATATTGATTGACGGCAGAGAAATAGTTTTCAGCCATATTGATATACTGTTTTGAATAGAATTTTCAGCAGGGCGATTTGTTTCAGAAACTATGGGGCCAATCATTCTATTATAAAAAATTCTCTTAAAAATAGAACTATTCTGGAGGAATCATTGTCGTGTTGTCTGTCTTAAAATTATTTATGTTTTTGGGCGAGATTCGTATATTATTTGGGTTAGTACAAATTATTTATAATTTATAGGTATTTGGGTGCGTTGTGTTTTTTTTATTTATTTTCTTGAATACAACCCAAAATTCTAGACAGGTTTGCAACCGAACAGGCCAAATAAACTTTGCTTCTAAAACCTTCCTTTAGGTCAACTACACAAAACAAAGATGACTGACTCCAATGTAACAAAATAAAATTGATTTATTTACAACCCTATCTATTTACAAAAAAAAAACTGAATTACCAAATCTTCGCACACAGTTTACACATTTTACTAATCTTTTAGCATTTTCTCCTCGATTCATATCGAATGACATGTATTTAATTAAATCTACACCTTTTGGATTCAGGGAGCATATAATTACTAAACTAACTCATAGCCAAGAACTCCTATTCATCAAAATTATCTTTACAAAAACACTGTTCCCACACTAATCTTTCATTTAGCTCGGTGGGGTCTGAACAAAACAAAATGATTTTCACTCACTCAGTTTGATGATGTCGCACTGGGACTCGGGTGTCGAAGCTCTGCTTATGCTTGGGGTATCGCTCCTTCCTTCTAGGTAGTGGGTGCGCTGCGTCTCTAGGCTGTCGTGGGTATTCTTCTACTTTTTTTCAAAATGATGGGGCACTCATCAGGAAAATGATGACATCGACTTCTCTTGATCCAAAGTCACGCTCAATTCCGGGAAGACTCGACCAGATCTCCAACATTAAGGAGCATCCTCTCTATAACCCCGTTTCTATTCTCTTGCTCCAAATCACTCTCAGCTCCAGGAAGACTCGTCCGGATCTCCAATATTACATCGCATCCTCTTTGTCACCTCGTCTGTATTCTCTTGATCAAAAATAACTCTTAGTTCCGAGAAGACTCGACCGGATCTCCAATATTTAAAACTGCCAATCTTTTCATCACTTTCGATGCTAAGGCACTAGGAAAGATCAACCGGTCTCCGGAAAACGAAACCTCTTTCTCGTACAGTCGGACAACTCCCGGGAATGCTCAACCGGTCTCCGACGTTTTGAAATTCCAATCTCTTCATCCCCCTGCAATGCTAAAGCACTGGGAAAAGTCAACCGGGCCCGCAAGCAGAAGAGAATCTTCGAAAAAAACTCTAAGTCTTCTATTTATTTATTTTTCTATAACAAAGTCCACGCCTTCTCGTTACTCCTAATCCATTCAGGAAAGCTTTCAAAAATCCACCACTTAGCATCAATTTTCATTTCTTGGATTGGATAATCCCATACTTCATGCCCGCCTTAATTACGTCATACAACAGACCACCCAAAGTCCAGTCCACGTGTTTTGCGGTCTACATGTCCAATAAATTCTTTACAATAGGGTATTTTACTTTAATGTCAAACCCTGGTGCCATCTCCTTATCTGCGTCTGGAATCACCTACCCCCTATCGGGCACCGCCGCTTTTAAATTGGCTGATGCGTACAGACGACTGTTCCGTCCTCTAATCAAAGGCGGCTTCCTAGCATTCTAACCGAAATGTGATGAAAACAGCCTTCGATCACTTTATCTCTCTAAAAATTTTAATTTTTTTTTTAAATCGAAAGCGCTTCATCACAATCATCCATGTACATATTGATTGACGGCAGAGAAATAGGTTTCAGCCATCTTGATATACTGTTTTGAATAGAATTTTCAGCAGGGCGATTTGTTTCAGAAACTATGGGGCCAATCATTCTATTATAAAAAATTCTCTTAAAAATAGAAGTATTCTGGAGGAATCATCCATGTACATATTGATTGACGCAGAGAAATAGGTTTCAGCCATCTTGATATACTGTTTTGAATAGAATTTTCAGCAGGGCGATTTGTTTCAGAAACTATGGAGCCAATCATTCTATTATAAAAAATTCTCTTAAAAATAGAAGTATTCCGGAGGAATCATCCACGTCCATATTGATTGACTGTAGAGAAATAGGTTTCAGCCATCTTGATATACTGTTTTGAATAGAATTTTCAGCAGGGAGATTAGTTTCAGAAACTATGGGACCAATCATGTTATTATATAAAAAATCGTTTAAAAAAGAATTATTCTCGATTAACCATCCACGTCCATATTGATTGACGGCAGAGAAATAGTTTTCAGCCATATTGATATACTGTTTTGAATAGAATTTTCAGCAGGGCGATTTGTTTCAGAAACTATGGGGCCAATCATTCTATTATAAAAAATTCTCTTAAAAATAGAACTATTCTGGAGGAATCATTGTCGTGTTGTCTGTCTTAAAATTATTTATGTTTTTGGGCGAGATTCGTATATTATTTGGGTTAGTACAAATTATTTATAATTTATAGGTATTTGGGTGCGTTGTGTTTTTTTTATTTATTTTCTTGAATACAACCCAAAATTCTAGACAGGTTTGCAACCGAACAGGCCAAATAAACTTTGCTTCTAAAACCTTCCTTTAGGTCAACTACACAAAACAAAGATGACTGACTCCAATGTAACAAAATAAAATTGATTTATTTACAACCCTATCTATTTACAAAAAAAAAACTGAATTACCAAATCTTCGCACACAGTTTACACATTTTACTAATCTTTTAGCATTTTCTCCTCGATTCATATCGAATGACATGTATTTAATTAAATCTACACCTTTTGGATTCAGGGAGCATATAATTACTAAACTAACTCATAGCCAAGAACTCCTATTCATCAAAATTATCTTTACAAAAACACTGTTCCCGCACTAATCTTTCATTTAGCTCGGTGGGGTCTGAACAAAACAAAATGATTTTCACTCACTCAGTTTGATGATGTCGCACTGGGACTCGGGTGTCGAAGCTCTGCTTATGCTTGGGGTATCGCTCCTTCCTTCTAGGTAGTGGGTGCGCTGCGTCTCTAGGCTGTCGTGGGTATTCTTCTACTTTTTTTCAAAATGATGGGGCACTCATCAGGAAAATGATGACATCGACTTCTCTTGATCCAAAGTCACGCTCAATTCCGGGAAGACTCGACCAGATCTCCAACATTAAGGAGCATCCTCTCTATAACCCCGTTTCTATTCTCTTGCTCCAAATCACTCTCAGCTCCGGGAAGACTCGTCCGGATCTCCAATATTACATCGCATCCTCTTTGTCACCTCGTCTGTATTCTCTTGATCAAAAATAACTCTTAGTTCCGAGAAGACTCGACCGGATCTCCAATATTTAAAACTGCCAATCTTTTCATCACTTTCGATGCTAAGGCACTAGGAAAGATCAACCGGTCTCCGGAAAACGAAACCTCTTTCTCGTACAGTCGGACAACTCCCGGGAATGCTCAACCGGTCTCCGACGTTTTGAAATTCCAATCTCTTCATCCCCCTGCAATGCTAAAGCACTGGGAAAAGTCAACCGGGCCCGCACGCAGAAGAGAATCTTCGAAAAAAACTCTAAGTCTTCTATTTATTTATTTTTCTATAACAAAGTCCACGCCTTCTCGTTACTCCTAATCCATTCAGGAAAGCTTTCAAAAATCCACCACTTAGCATCAATTTTCATTTCTTGGATTGGATAATCCCATACTTCATGCCCGCCTTAATTACGTCATACAACAGACCACCCAAAGTCCAGTCCACGTGTTTTGCGGTCTACATGTCCAATAAATTCTTTACAATAGGGTATTTTACTTTAATGTCAAACCCTGGTGCCATCTCCTTATCTGCGTCTGGAATCACCTACCCCCTATCGGGCACCGCCGCTTTTAAATTGGCTGATGCGTACAGACGACTGTTCCGTCCTCTAATCAAAGGCGGCTTCCTAGCATTCTAACCGAAATGTGATGAAAACAGCCTTCGATCACTTTATCTCTCTAAAAATTTTAATTTTTTTTTAAAATCGAAAGCGCTTCATCACAATCATCCATGTACATATTGATTGACGGCAGAGAAATAGGTTTCAGCCATCTTGATATACTGTTTTGAATAGAATTTTCAGCAGGGCGATTTGTTTCAGAAACTATGGGGCCAATCATTCTATTATAAAAAATTCTCTTAAAAATAGAAGTATTCTGGAGGAATCATCCATGTACATATTGATTGACGCAGAGAAATAGGTTTCAGCCATCTTGATATACTGTTTTGAATAGAATTTTCAGCAGGGCGATTTGTTTCAGAAACTATGGAGCCAATCATTCTATTATAAAAAATTCTCTTAAAAATAGAAGTATTCCGGAGGAATCATCCACGTCCATATTGATTGACTGTAGAGAAATAGGTTTCAGCCATCTTGATATACTGTTTTGAATAGAATTTTCAGCAGGGAGATTAGTTTCAGAAACTATGGGACCAATCATGTTATTATATAAAAAATCGTTTAAAAAAGAATTATTCTCGATTAACCATCCACGTCCATATTGATTGACGGCAGAGAAATAGTTTTCAGCCATATTGATATACTGTTTTGAATAGAATTTTCAGCAGGGCGATTTGTTTCAGAAACTATGGGGCCAATCATTCTATTATAAAAAATTCTCTTAAAAATAGAAGTATTCTGGAGGAATCATTGTCGTGTTGTCTGTCTTAAAATTATTTATGTTTTTGGGCGAGATTCGTATATTATTTGGGTTAGTACAAATTATTTATAATTTATAGGTATTTGGGTGCGTTGTGTTTTTTTTATTTATTTTCTTGAATACAACCCAAAATTCTAGACAGGTTTGCAACCGAACAGGCCAAATAAACTTTGCTTCTAAAACCTTCCTTTAGGTCAACTACACAAAACAAAGATGACTGACTCCAATGTAACAAAATAAAATTGATTTATTTACAACCCTATCTATTTACAAAAAAAAAACTGAATTACCAAATCTTCGCACACAGTTTACACATTTTACTAATCTTTTAGCATTTTCTCCTCGATTCATATCGAATGACATGTATTTAATTAAATCTACACCTTTTGGATTCAGGGAGCATATAATTACTAAACTAACTCATAGCCAAGAACTCCTATTCATCAAAATTATCTTTACAAAAACACTGTTCCCGCACTAATCTTTCATTTAGCTCGGTGGGGTCTGAACAAAACAAAATGATTTTCACTCACTCAGTTTGATGATGTCGCACTGGGACTCGGGTGTCGAAGCTCTGCTTATGCTTGGGGTATCGCTCCTTCCTTCTAGGTAGTGGGTGCGCTGCGTCTCTAGGCTGTCGTGGGTATTCTTCTACTTTTTTTCAAAATGATGGGGCACTCATCAGGAAAATGATGACATCGACTTCTCTTGATCCAAAGTCACGCTCAATTCCGGGAAGACTCGACCAGATCTCCAACATTAAGGAGCATCCTCTCTATAACCCCGTTTCTATTCTCTTGCTCCAAATCACTCTCAGCTCCGGGAAGACTCGTCCGGATCTCCAATATTACATCGCATCCTCTTTGTCACCTCGTCTGTATTCTCTTGATCAAAAATAACTCTTAGTTCCGAGAAGACTCGACCGGATCTCCAATATTTAAAACTGCCAATCTTTTCATCACTTTCGATGCTAAGGCACTAGGAAAGATCAACCGGTCTCCGGAAAACGAAACCTCTTTCTCGTACAGTCGGACAACTCCCGGGAATGCTCAACCGGTCTCCGACGTTTTGAAATTCCAATCTCTTCATCCCCCTGCAATGCTAAAGCACTGGGAAAAGTCAACCGGGCCCGCACGCAGAAGAGAATCTTCGAAAAAAACTCTAAGTCTTCTATTTATTTATTTTTCTATAACAAAGTCCACGCCTTCTCGTTACTCCTAATCCATTCAGGAAAGCTTTCAAAAATCCACCACTTAGCATCAATTTTCATTTCTTGGATTGGATAATCCCATACTTCATGCCCGCCTTAATTACGTCATACAACAGACCACCCAAAGTCCAGTCCACGTGTTTTGCGGTCTACATGTCCAATAAATTCTTTACAATAGGGTATTTTACTTTAATGTCAAACCCTGGTGCCATCTCCTTATCTGCGTCTGGAATCACCTACCCCCTATCGGGCACCGCCGCTTTTAAATTGGCTGATGCGTACAGACGACTGTTCCGTCCTCTAATCAAAGGCGGCTTCCTAGCATTCTAACCGAAATGTGATGAAAACAGCCTTCGATCACTTTATCTCTCTAAAAATTTTAATTTTTTTTTAAAATCGAAAGCGCTTCATCACAATCATCCATGTACATATTGATTGACGGCAGAGAAATAGGTTTCAGCCATCTTGATATACTGTTTTGAATAGAATTTTCAGCAGGGCGATTTGTTTCAGAAACTATGGGGCCAATCATTCTATTATAAAAAATTCTCTTAAAAATAGAAGTATTCTGGAGGAATCATCCATGTACATATTGATTGACGCAGAGAAATAGGTTTCAGCCATCTTGATATACTGTTTTGAATAGAATTTTCAGCAGGGCGATTTGTTTCAGAAACTATGGAGCCAATCATTCTATTATAAAAAATTCTCTTAAAATAGAAGTATTCCGGAGGAATCATCCACGTCCATATTGATTGACTGTAGAGAAATAGGTTTCAGCCATCTTGATATACTGTTTTGAATAGAAATTTCAGCAGGGAGATTAGTTTCAGAAACTATGGGACCAATCATGTTATTATATAAAAAATCGTTTTAAAAAAGAATTATTCTCGATTAACCATCCACGTCCATATTGATTGACGGCAGAGAAATAGTTTTCAGCCATATTGATATACTGTTTTGAATAGAATTTTCAGCAGGGCGATTTGTTTCAGAAACTATGGGGCCAATCATTCTATTATAAAAAATTCTCTTAAAAATAGAACTATTCTGGAGGAATCATTGTCGTGTTGTCTGTCTTAAAATTATTTATGTTTTTGGGCGAGATTCGTATATTATTTGGGTTAGTACAAATTATTTATAATTTATAGGTATTTGGGTGCGTTGTGTTTTTTTTATTTATTTTCTTGAATACAACCCAAAATTCTAGACAGGTTTGCAACCGAACAGGCCAAATAAACTTTGCTTCTAAAACCTTCCTTTAGGTCAACTACACAAAACAAAGATGACTGACTCCAATGTAACAAAATAAAATTGATTTATTTACAACCCTATCTATTTACAAAAAAAAAACTGAATTACCAAATCTTCGCACACAGTTTACACATTTTACTAATCTTTTAGCATTTTCTCCTCGATTCATATCGAATGACATGTATTTAATTAAATCTACACCTTTTGGATTCAGGGAGCATATAATTACTAAACTAACTCATAGCCAAGAACTCCTATTCATCAAAATTATCTTTACAAAAACACTGTTCCCACACTAATCTTTCATTTAGCTCGGTGGGGTCTGAACAAAACAAAATGATTTTCACTCACTCAGTTTGATGATGTCGCACTGGGACTCGGGTGTCGAAGCTCTGCTTATGCTTGGGGTATCGCTCCTTCCTTCTAGGTAGTGGGTGCGCTGCGTCTCTAGGCTGTCGTGGGTATTCTTCTACTTTTTTTCAAAATGATGGGGCACTCATCAGGAAAATGATGACATCGACTTCTCTTGATCCAAAGTCACGCTCAATTCCGGGAAGACTCGACCAGATCTCCAACATTAAGGAGCATCCTCTCTATAACCCCGTTTCTATTCTCTTGCTCCAAATCACTCTCAGCTCCGGGAAGACTCGTCCGGATCTCCAATATTACATCGCATCCTCTTTGTCACCTCGTCTGTATTCTCTTGATCAAAAATAACTCTTAGTTCCGAGAAGACTCGACCGGATCTCCAATATTTAAAACTGCCAATCTTTTCATCACTTTCGATGCTAAGGCACTAGGAAAGATCAACCGGTCTCCGGAAAACGAAACCTCTTTCTCGTACAGTCGGACAACTCCCGGGAATGCTCAACCGGTCTCCGACGTTTTGAAATTCCAATCTCTTCATCCCCCTGCAATGCTAAAGCACTGGGAAAAGTCAACCGGGCCCGCACGCAGAAGAGAATCTTCGAAAAAAACTCTAAGTCTTCTATTTATTTATTTTTCTATAACAAAGTCCACGCCTTCTCGTTACTCCTAATCCATTCAGGAAAGCTTTCAAAAATCCACCACTTAGCATCAATTTTCATTTCTTGGATTGGATAATCCCATACTTTATGCCCGCCTTAATTACGTCATACAACAGACCACCCAAAGTCCAGTCCACGTGTTTTGCGGTCTACATGTCCAATAAATTCTTTACAATAGGGTATTTTACTTTAATGTCAAACCCTGGTGCCATCTCCTTATCTGCGTCTGGAATCAACTACCCCCTATCGGGCACCGCCGCTTTTAAATTGGCTGATGCGTACAGACGACTGTTCCGTCCTCTAATCAAAGGCGGCTTCCTAGCATTCTAACCGAAATGTGATGAAAACAGCCTTCGATCACTTTATCTCTCTAAAAATTTTAATTTTTTTTTAAAATCGAAAGCGCTTCATCACAATCATCCATGTACATATTGATTGACGGCAGAGAAATAGGTTTCAGCCATCTTGATATACTGTTTTGAATAGAATTTTCAGCAGGGCGATTTGTTTCAGAAACTATGGGGCTAATCATTCTATTATAAAAAATTCTTTTAAAAATAGAAGTATTCTGGAGGAATCATCCATGTACATATTGATTGACGCAGAGAAATAGGTTTCAGCCATCTTGATATACTGTTTTGAATAGAATTTTCAGCAGGGCGATTTGTTTCAGAAACTATGGAGCCAATCATTCTATTATAAAAAATTCTCTTAAAAATAGAACTATTCTGGAGGAATCATTGTCGTGTTGTCTGTCTTAAAATTATTTATGTTTTTGGGCGAGATTCGTATATTATTTGGGTTAGTACAAATTATTTATAATTTATAGGTATTTGGGTGCGTTGTGTTTTTTTTATTTATTTTCTTGAATACAACCCAAAATTCTAGACAGGTTTGCAACCGAACAGGCCAAATAAACTTTGCTTCTAAAACCTTCCTTTAGGTCAACTACACAAAACAAAGATGACTGACTCCAATGTAACAAAATAAAATTGATTTATTTACAACCCTATCTATTTACAAAAAAAAAACTGAATTACCAAATCTTCGCACACAGTTTACACATTTTACTAATCTTTTAGCATTTTCTCCTCGATTCATATCGAATGACATGTATTTAATTAAATCTACACCTTTTGGATTCAGGGAGCATATAATTACTAAACTAACTCATAGCCAAGAACTCCTATTTATCAAAATTATCTTTACAAAAACACTGTTCCCGCACTAATCTTTCATTTAGCTCGGTGGGGTCTGAACAAAACAAAATGATTTTCACTCACTCAGTTTGATGATGTCGCACTGGGACTCGGGTGTCGAAGCTCTGCTTATGCTTGGGGTATCGCTCCTTCCTTCTAGGTAGTGGGTGCGCTGCGTCTCTAGGCTGTCGTGGGTATTCTTCTACTTTTTTTCAAAATGATGGGGCACTCATCAGGAAAATGATGACATCGACTTCTCTTGATCCAAAGTCACGCTCAATTCCGGGAAGACTCGACCAGATCTCCAACATTAAGGAGCATCCTCTCTATAACCCCGTTTCTATTCTCTTGCTCCAAATCACTCTCAGCTCCGGGAAGACTCGTCCGGATCTCCAATATTACATCGCATCCTCTTTGTCACCTCGTCTGTATTCTCTTGATCAAAAATAACTCTTAGTTCCGAGAAGACTCGACCGGATCTCCAATATTTAAAACTGCCAATCTTTTCATCACTTTCGATGCTAAGGCACTAGGAAAGATCAACCGGTCTCCGGAAAACGAAACCTCTTTCTCGTACAGTCGGACAACTCCCGGGAATGCTCAACCGGTCTCTGACGTTTTGAAATTCCAATCTCTTCATCCCCCTGCAATGCTAAAGCACTGGGAAAAGTCAACCGGGCCCGCACGCAGAAGAGAATCTTCGAAAAAAACTCTAAGTCTTCTATTTATTTATTTTTCTATAACAAAGTCCACGCCTTCTCGTTACTCCTAATCCATTCAGGAAAGCTTTCAAAAATCCACCACTTAGCATCAATTTTCATTTCTTGGATTGGATAATCCCATACTTCATGCCCGCCTTAATTACGTCATACAACAGACCACCCAAAGTCCAGTCCACGTGTTTTGCGGTCTACATGTCCAATAAATTCTTTACAATAGGGTATTTTACTTTAATGTCAAACCCTGGTGCCATCTCCTTATCTGCGTCTGGAATCACCTACCCCCTATCGGGCACCGCCGCTTTTAAATTGGCTGATGCGTACAGACGACTGTTCCGTCCTCTAATCAAAGGCGGCTTCCTAGCATTCTAACCGAAATGTGATGAAAACAGCCTTCGATCACTTTATCTCTCTAAAAATTTTAATTTTTTTTTAAAATCGAAAGCGCTTCATCACAATCATCCATGTACATATTGATTGACGGCAGAGAAATAGGTTTCAGCCATCTTGATATACTGTTTTGAATAGAATTTTCAGCAGGGCGATTTGTTTCAGAAACTATGGGGCCAATCATTCTATTATAAAAAATTCTCTTAAAAATAGAAGTATTCTGGAGGAATCATCCATGTACATATTGATTGACGCAGAGAAATAGGTTTCAGCCATCTTGATATACTGTTTTGAATAGAATTTTCAGCAGGGCGATTTGTTTCAGAAACTATGGAGCCAATCATTCTATTATAAAAAATTCTCTTAAAAATAGAAGTATTCCGGAGGAATCATCCATGTCCATATTGATTGACTGTAGAGAAATAGGTTTCAGCCATCTTGATATACTGTTTTGAATAGAATTTTCAGCAGGGAGATTAGTTTCAGAAACTATGGGACCAATCATGTTATTATATAAAAAATCGTTTAAAAAAGAATTATTCTCGATTAACCATCCACGTCCATATTGATTGACGGCAGAGAAATAGTTTTCAGCCATATTGATATACTGTTTTGAGTAGAATTTTCAGCAGGGCGATTTGTTTCAGAAACTATGGGGCCAATCATTCTATTATAAAAAATTCTCTTAAAAATAGAACTATTCTGGAGGAATCATTGTCGTGTTGTCTGTCTTAAAATTATTTATGTTTTTGGGCGAGATTCGTATATTATTTGGGTTAGTACAAATTATTTATAATTTATAGGTATTTGGGTGCGTTGTGTTTTTTTTATTTATTTTCTTGAATACAACCCAAAATTCTAGACAGGTTTGCAACCGAACAGGCCAAATAAACTTTGCTTCTAAAACCTTCCTTTAGGTCAACTACACAAAACAAAGATGACTGACTCCAATGTAACAAAATAAAATTGATTTATTTACAACCCTATCTATTTACAAAAAAAAAACTGAATTACCAAATCTTCGCACACAGTTTACACATTTTACTAATCTTTTAGCATTTTCTCCTCGATTCATATCGAATGACATGTATTTAATTAAATCTACACCTTTTGGATTCAGGGAGCATATAATTACTAAACTAACTCATAGCCAAGAACTCCTATTCATCAAAATTATCTTTACAAAAACACTGTTCCCACACTAATCTTTCATTTAGCTCGGTGGGGTCTGAACAAAACAAAATGATTTTCACTCACTCAGTTGATGATGTCGCACTGGGACTCGGGTTTCGAAGCTCTGCTTATGCTTGGGGTATCGCTCCTTCCTTCTAGGTAGTGGGTGCGCTGCGTCTCTAGGCTGTCGTGGGTATTCTTCTACTTTTTTTCAAAATGATGGGGCACTCATCAGGAAAATGATGACATCGACTTCTCTTGATCCAAAGTCACGCTCAATTCCGGGAAGACTCGACCAGATCTCCAACATTAAGGAGCATCCTCTCTATAACCCCGTTTCTATTCTCTTGCTCCAAATCACTCTCAGCTCCGGGAAGACTCGTCCGGATCTCCAATATTACATCGCATCCTCTTTGTCACCCCGTCTGTATTCTCTTGATCAAAAATAACTCTTAGTTCCGAGAAGACTCGACCGGATCTCCAATATTTAAAACTGCCAATCTTTTCATCACTTTCGATGCTAAGGCACTAGGAAAGATCAACCGGTCTCCGGAAAACGAAACCTCTTTCTCGTACAGTCGGACAACTCCCGGGAATGCTCAACCGGTCTCCGACGTTTTGAAATTCCAATCTCTTCATCCCCCTGCAATGCTAAAGCACTGGGAAAAGTCAACCGGGCCCGCACGCAGAAGAGAATCTTCGAAAAAAACTCTAAGTCTTCTATTTATTTATTTTTCTATAACAAAGTCCACGCCTTCTCGTTACTCCTAATCCATTCAGGAAAGCTTTCAAAAATCCACCACTTAGCATCAATTTTCATTTCTTGGATTGGATAATCCCATACTTCATGCCCGCCTTAATTACGTCATACAACAGACCACCCAAAGTCCAGTCCACGTGTTTTGCGGTCTACATGTCCAATAAATTCTTTACAATAGGGTATTTTACTTTAATGTCAAACCCTGGTGCCATCTCCTTATCTGCGTCTGGAATCAACTACCCCCTATCGGGCACCGCCGCTTTTAAATTGGCTGATGCGTACAGACGACTGTTCCGTCCTCTAATCAAAGGCGGCTTCCTAGCATTCTAACCGAAATGTGATGAAAACAGCCTTCGATCACTTTATCTCTCTAAAAATTTTAATTTTTTTTTAAAATCGAAAGCGCTTCATCACAATCATCCATGTACATATTGATTGACGGCAGAGAAATAGGTTTCAGCCATCTTGATATACTGTTTTGAATAGAATTTTCAGCAGGGCGATTTGTTTCAGAAACTATGGGGCTAATCATTCTATTATAAAAAATTCTTTTAAAAATAGAAGTATTCTGGAGGAATCATCCATGTACATATTGATTGACGCAGAGAAATAGGTTTCAGCCATCTTGATATACTGTTTTGAATAGAATTTTCAGCAGGGCGATTTGTTTCAGAAACTATGGAGCCAATCATTCTATTATAAAAAATTCTCTTAAAAATAGAACTATTCTGGAGGAATCATTGTCGTGTTGTCTGTCTTAAAATTATTTATGTTTTTGGGCGAGATTCGTATATTATTTGGGTTAGTACAAATTATTTATAATTTATAGGTATTTGGGTGCGTTGTGTTTTTTTTATTTATTTTCTTGAATACAACCCAAAATTCTAGACAGGTTTGCAACCGAACAGGCCAAATAAACTTTGCTTCTAAAACCTTCCTTTAGGTCAACTACACAAAACAAAGATGACTGACTCCAATGTAACAAAATAAAATTGATTTATTTACAACCCTATCTATTTACAAAAAAAAAACTGAATTACCAAATCTTCGCACACAGTTTACACATTTTACTAATCTTTTAGCATTTTCTCCTCGATTCATATCGAATGACATGTATTTAATTAAATCTACACCTTTTGGATTCAGGGAGCATATAATTACTAAACTAACTCATAGCCAAGAACTCCTATTTATCAAAATTATCTTTACAAAAACACTGTTCCCGCACTAATCTTTCATTTAGCTCGGTGGGGTCTGAACAAAACAAAATGATTTTCACTCACTCAGTTTGATGATGTCGCACTGGGACTCGGGTGTCGAAGCTCTGCTTATGCTTGGGGTATCGCTCCTTCCTTCTAGGTAGTGGGTGCGCTGCGTCTCTAGGCTGTCGTGGGTATTCTTCTACTTTTTTTCAAAATGATGGGGCACTCATCAGGAAAATGATGACATCGACTTCTCTTGATCCAAAGTCACGCTCAATTCCGGGAAGACTCGACCAGATCTCCAACATTAAGGAGCATCCTCTCTATAACCCCGTTTCTATTCTCTTGCTCCAAATCACTCTCAGCTCCGGGAAGACTCGTCCGGATCTCCAATATTACATCGCATCCTCTTTGTCACCTCGTCTGTATTCTCTTGATCAAAAATAACTCTTAGTTCCGAGAAGACTCGACCGGATCTCCAATATTTAAAACTGCCAATCTTTTCATCACTTTCGATGCTAAGGCACTAGGAAAGATCAACCGGTCTCCGGAAAACGAAACCTCTTTCTCGTACAGTCGGACAACTCCCGGGAATGCTCAACCGGTCTCTGACGTTTTGAAATTCCAATCTCTTCATCCCCCTGCAATGCTAAAGCACTGGGAAAAGTCAACCGGGCCCGCACGCAGAAGAGAATCTTCGAAAAAAACTCTAAGTCTTCTATTTATTTATTTTTCTATAACAAAGTCCACGCCTTCTCGTTACTCCTAATCCATTCAGGAAAGCTTTCAAAAATCCACCACTTAGCATCAATTTTCATTTCTTGGATTGGATAATCCCATACTTCATGCCCGCCTTAATTACGTCATACAACAGACCACCCAAAGTCCAGTCCACGTGTTTTGCGGTCTACATGTCCAATAAATTCTTTACAATAGGGTATTTTACTTTAATGTCAAACCCTGGTGCCATCTCCTTATCTGCGTCTGGAATCACCTACCCCCTATCGGGCACCGCCGCTTTTAAATTGGCTGATGCGTACAGACGACTGTTCCGTCCTCTAATCAAAGGCGGCTTCCTAGCATTCTAACCGAAATGTGATGAAAACAGCCTTCGATCACTTTATCTCTCTAAAAATTTTAATTTTTTTTTAAAATCGAAAGCGCTTCATCACAATCATCCATGTACATATTGATTGACGGCAGAGAAATAGGTTTCAGCCATCTTGATATACTGTTTTGAATAGAATTTTCAGCAGGGCGATTTGTTTCAGAAACTATGGGGCCAATCATTCTATTATAAAAAATTCTCTTAAAAATAGAAGTATTCTGGAGGAATCATCCATGTACATATTGATTGACGCAGAGAAATAGGTTTCAGCCATCTTGATATACTGTTTTGAATAGAATTTTCAGCAGGGCGATTTGTTTCAGAAACTATGGAGCCAATCATTCTATTATAAAAAATTCTCTTAAAAATAGAAGTATTCCGGAGGAATCATCCATGTCCATATTGATTGACTGTAGAGAAATAGGTTTCAGCCATCTTCATATACTGTTTTAATTAGAATTTTCAGCAGGGTGATTTGTTTCAGAAACTATGGGGTCAATCATGCTATTATAAAAAAATCTCTTAAAATAGAATTATTCTGGAGGAATCATCCATGTCCATATTGACTGACCGCATTTTGAGAAACGGAAATTAACATGGCTGAAGCCTGTGTTCATATCATCGAATTAAAGTTCAGGAAAAATTAAAAACAACGGCTGCAAATAATCATCTGGCACTTGACGACACAAGGGGGCGTCCATTAATAACGTGAGGCTTTTAGGGGGGGGGGCACGGAGTCGAGCCGAATCTCACCCAGTCTCACGTGGGGGAGAGGGGGGGTCTCGGCAAATATCACGTAATTTTTTTTCCGCAAGAAACAGTGTAAAATTGGGAGAAAACTGGGTTATATTAAATAAAACATGTTTCTACACTAAAATATGGCTAAACCCTACACAATAGTTCCAGTAGTCACTCTTGACACCACACACAAGTCCCCGTGGACTGAATTAGAATGAATATTCTTTTACGAATTTTAGTAGTTCCTATTTAAGTATTTTATTGTTCGATTTTCTCACTGTGATTCTAGACTACTATGTTCTTAGTAGTCTTAAATACTAGTCTTCACTAGTCTTAAATAAAAATAATTAAGCAAATTATGTTTTTTTAAATAAATCCAACGCAATCAAGCACAGATTAACGTATTTACACTAAAATTACGCATTTTGAAAAATCTAACGTGAGATTAGGGGGGGGGGGAGGGGGTCGAGCCAAATCTCACGACATCTCACCAGGGGGGGGGGTCGAAATATCGCCTCACGTTATTAATGTACGCCCCCCAAAGACAAGGCACTTTAATTCACACGTAGACAGAAGTCAGAGCAGCACCGCAATGCTGTTCTTAGCACGAAGCTAAACAGAACACAACCGTCTTATTTCGAAGCAAAACTAATTCTGCAGAAAGACAAAACATTACTAGGAGCTGCTAATCTATGAATACAAAACTATTCAAAATTACGATTACATTGGACTGACATCTAGGGGGGAAAGAATAAACTATAAGTACTCTCAAACAGAAATGTTGGTGGTGGTGCGGAGAAATAATGTCAACATCTTCGGGACTAGACATTTCATCAAATGACTTTGAACAATTTGAACAACTTTAAGAACAATCTACAGAAATTTCTGATTAAGAACCATAGAGTCATCCATTTTATGTGTGGGGAAAGAATAAAATTGATAGTTTCGATTGGGAAAAAAAAAAAAACACAAAAGGAACAAAACTCAGTAAAAGTAGCATGAAATTGTAGGATTATTATAACCTATGCAAAATTTAAAAGAACAGAATAATATGGAGCTGGAAGAACAAAACAAAACATTTTGGAAACAAAACAAAGTTTTTGAACACAAACTTTTGTTTTTGGAACACAAAACAAACAACATGGAGCTGGAAGAACATTACAAAACAAAAAAAAGACCACATGCGAGAGGAACAATTTTAATTACACGGTAGAAACTCGTCACGCACCTTCAACGGCCAATAACAAGCCTGAGAATAATTCGCCGACAGTAGACAGCTACTTTCAACTATCAGAAAAAATAATATTAATTGCAGCGTACGATGTTCTACGAGCATATAAACAAAATATGGAGCGACTCCCGTGTCTGGCGCTGTCCAAACCACGCGCAACTCGTCTGCCTGTACCACACACGCGCAAATCAATTAATGGGACAAGAGCCTTTTGACCTTTTTTAAAAAATCTATACTTATATATAAAGAGAGAACGATTTTGTACGTGGAGGGTAATCTCCAGAACCATGGCACCTATTTTAAAAATTATTTCACTGTTTGAAAGGTACATTATTCCAGATGGACATAGGCTATATATTATGTATATCTGATCAGTAGAAATAAAGTTAGGGGCTTAATCCTAACAATCTCCATTGTTACCGCTACTGTCCTCTACCGCTTTTTGTACCACGTTAAGTCGTCAACGATCCTTAACGCGGTGCTATCGCGGTGGGTTTCTGTTCTGACGTTAGCGGTTCGAATCTAGCCGTTCTCCGGCACGCCTTATTCTTTTAAAAAATTAACTTTAATTATTAACTAACGTAATATTAACTTAAGGTATTATTAAGGTTATTTTTAAGGTAAAAAAAGATTTACAATTTATTGGCTATCAACTGGATATTTATTGGTATAATATTTTGTTCAACCCGGACAAAGTCGGGACGGGCCGCTAGTATTATATATTTTACTCTACATACAAAAGGAGAATAATTAAGGGGACAGCGGACCTTCAACCTCGATTTTTTTAACTTTCAATTTTTAACTGTATATACAAAAACTAGCTGAAAACCCGCACTTCGCTACGGAGTACATTGAAATTAAATACAACGGTCAATGTATGCAATTAATTAAAAAAAATTAATATAAATATATATATTTATAATAAATGCGACGATCAATGTATACAATTGATGTAAAAAAAATATATATTTATAAAAAAATCGTAAGGTATATTTTTATAAGCAAAATAATATAGAAGAAAATATTCAAATTAAATCTAATAGGACATACTAAAGAATATAGTACGGTTAATATAGTACAGTTTGAGGAACATATCTTTTACTGTATTTTAATATTTTTTTTGGATAATGTCCAATCGTCTGCCGCATTAGAAAGAAAAATAAACATTTTTTTGTCTATTTCGCACGTGACGATAGACACGATAGACATAAATTTATTTAAAGTGCCAGAAAAAGAAATCACGTGATCAGTATTTAATAAATTAAATTGTAAAGATTAATCTTTAGAAATTCACCAAAAATCAGAAAATGGAGGTAAAGATTGGAAAGAGATTTCATTTTAAAGGAATCGTGATATAAATTTCTCGTGATATAAATTTTATAACCCTCAAATTATTATTTTAAATGCAAACCTGAAAAAAGTTACTAAAACAGCTTAAAAATTTAATTTAAAAAAAAATCTAAGAAGAATTTTTCAAGAATCTTACTTAGTGCACCCCTACACTATAAGAAGAATTGCCATGCAAAATTTCAGCTCTTCAGGTCCAGCGGTTTGGTCTGTGCGTTGTATGTCAGTCAGTGAGTCAGTCAGTAACGGAACTGTTTTATATATACAGATGAAAATAATTTTCTCTTTTTCTACATTGAAGATTCTTAGAATCCAAAATAAGGATTTTTTGGAAGAATGCCTGTTTAAAAAAAAAAAAAATAAAAAATCCTAACATTCTCAAAACGCTCCATGCGCATTCTCCATATCAATTAAGAACTGTAAATTGTTTATTATAAGTTTACCATATATGTATATATATAATTGTGCATTTTTTTTGTATGACCTTTTTTAAAAAATATTATATATTTTACTCTACATACAAAAGGAGAATAATTAAGGGGACAGCGGACCTTCAATCTCGATTTTTTTAATTTTCAATTTTTAACTGTATATACAAAAACTAGCTGAAAACCCGCACTTATGAACCTAAAGTTTTAAATATTATTTTTTCTATTTTGCCTGTCATTTTTTATATTTCTGTATGTTTTCACTTAATTTTATGGTCTTTAAATTTGGAAAATGATTGCGATTTTAAAGAATTATGCACAGTTTTGTGGCGAACACTTTAATAAACAAAATTGAGAAAATTGGAAGAAATCAGGAAGAAATTAAATACGCATGGAACATTTTGAAAAATTGTAGGATTATTGAAGAACTTTTTGAAAAACAAGTCTTATTCATACAAAATACTTATTTGTGAATTCTAAGTATCCTCAATGTATTAGAAAAGAGTATTAAATACTCTCATTTTTATGTACAATAAAATATTGAATATTTAAAAAAGACAATGTTAAAGGTCTCTTCTCTCCTTAATATAATTTTCTAGTACATTGAGGACGCTTGCAATTCACAAATAAGTGTATTGTGAGAATAAGACCTGTTTTTCAAAAGGTTCTTCAAAAATCCTAGAAATTTTCAAAATGTTCCATGTGCATTAATTTTCCCTAGATTTCTTCCAAATTTCTAAGGATTGTTTATTGAAGTGTTTGTCACAAAACTGTGCATAATTCTTTAAAATCACTAATATTTTTAAAATTTAAAGATCATAAAAAAAGTGAAAATATGCAAAAATATAAAAAAAAAATAACAGGCAGAATAGAAAAAAAAATTATTTTAAACTTTAGATTCATGCATAAAAATTAAATGCTCAATTATATTTATACATATATGGTAAACTTATAATAAACAATTTAAAGTTTTTAATTGATACGGAATGCGCATAGAGCATTTTGAAAAAAGTTAGCATTTTTGAAAAATTTTTTGAAAAACAGGCATTATTTTGCCCCAAAATCCTTATTTTGAATTCTAGGAATCTTCAATGTAGTAAAAAAAATGAATTACTCTCATGTTGTATACAGAGTTAAAAATTGAAAATTAAAGTATTTTGAGGAAGAATAAGATTTGTTTATCAAAAAATTCTTCAAAAATGCTACATGCGCATTTCTTTTCTTCTGATTTCTTCCAAATTTCGCAGGATTGTTAATTGAACTGTTTTCCACGAACCTGTGCATCATTATTTGAAACGAGAAATATTTTTCAAATTTATAGACCATAAAATAAAGCGAAAACCTAAAGAAAACATAAAGAAAACAAAAGGCAGTTTTAAAAATTATTAATTATGGCTTTAGAGTCATACAAAAAAATAATAAATCCCTGTACAATTATGTATATATAGTACGGCAAATTTATATTAAAAAAAATTAAGTTTTTTTTAAATTTGGAATGCACTTAGAACATATTTTGAAAAATGCTAGAAAATTTTGAATTTTTTTTCAAAAACAGTCAATATTTTGCCAAAGAATTCTTATTTTGAATTATAAGGATCTTCAATGTAGTAAAAAAGAATACAAATTATTCTCTTTTTTGATATAAAGTTAAAAATTGAAAATTTAAAAATTCGAGGTTGAAGATCCTTTGTCCCTTTAAGCGGTTAAAGTCAAGGTTGTGGAAAGAAAATTTAATCCAATTGAAGATTTTATTTTAGATGGAAATTTGTTATTTGAAGACACTCTTCCGAACAAGACAAATATTGGGGACGATGATGAAGATACAAAACTCAAACAAAGCTAAGGAGATGAAATATTTGGCAGGAACTGTATTGCAACAGCGGAAAACTGATATTTTGACGGTAAAAACGTTTCTGATCATAATTTTATGTATTTTTTTAGCCAGAGATCAGCAAAATAAAAGAACTAAAGGATCACGTTACACTTTTAAAGAAATTCAGTCTGAGCTAGAGCAATAAAAGTAAAATACGGCCACAAGTCAATTACCAGTCTTTGAAAAGTCGATGGCCACGAACGAAAGTTCAAATCCACCCCTGAGTCCCGGATGACACATGAGATAGCTTTAAAATGGCAGCGGAAGGGGGTAGTGGGAAAGCCAAAAAATTATGAAAGTGCATCTTTTTCTTGATCGCAAGAGATCAAATTGCGGCGATACCACGTGTCCTTCAAGTATGAGTGCTTTTTGAGAAAACTTATTCATATTCACTGAGGATTCATTTGTCCGATAAGCAGAGAGATCAGAGGAGTTGTTTGTCCCGATAACTCCCACAAAGCAAATAAATTTGTAAAATGCCCTCCGAATCTCAAACAGCGAGCGCGAAAACAAACCTGTCGTAATGATAACACATGTTCGGGGTCAAAAGAGCGTAAGGTCCCGACAAGGAATATTCTCGTAGAATGCATAATGCAGGATGTGAACTGTTCCTGCTGTAAACAGTAGTATATCACAAAAAATTCCGCATTTAGATTGTCACTTGGTTAGATCATCGGACATGTATAAAAGGATCTGTATCAGTGTGTTAACACATGTGTGTATATGTGCCTGTACCAAATTTTTCCTTCATATAACAAAATAATTACAAGATAAAAAGAACTTTTTATATACCATGTTTTGAATCATATAAATTTGACAATTTTATGTATTAATAAAAAACTTTTAACATTTTTTTTTGATGAATTATCCCATCAACTTGAAAGAAAATGAAGTTAATTGGAAGCTGCGTTTAACTTTTCGTTCCCGTCCCGGCCGATAGATGGCTGCACCAGTCTACAAAACAAAATTAACTGAAAATGAATTCAATATTGCTTAAAGATGGCTAAAAGTATTAAAATAATGCATTGTCATCGTGTTCTGAGCTATTCTAGAAGTTTCAAATGTCTAGCTAGTCGGGAAGTTAGTTAAAAATCGATTGCAAGATTTGTACTGGACAAACACACACACAAACAAGAAAGCGAGAAAATAAAAACATGGTAATTAATAACGTTCATGTAATATTTATACATGCATGCATACTTGAAGTAAAAATTACAAAATATGTTTAAAAAATTTAATTAAAAATTTAAAGTTTAAGTTTCTTCACCCTTTATTTTGGTTCGCTAATTATTTATAAATTTTATTTTTAATACAGCCGATTCCGGTTAATTGGACCACATCGGGACACGATCATTGTGGTCCTAATAGCCTAATGGTCCGATGAAACGAACATGCCTTATGTTACAAGACGGGATTCGGTCCGGTTAACCGGTTGTCCAATTAACAGGAATCGTCTGGATAAACTGGACTTATAAGGGATACCCCCATGAAAATAATAATATTTGCAGTTTTGAATATAATATTATGTTATACATCTGTACATTCGCAATTGTGTTTATTTTTTAATTTCAATCTTTTCTAGCTTTCAGTTCTAATAGCAATTTCTAACTCTAAATCGACCGCGCTTTGCGACATTTTATTAAATTTATCGAATGTTTCTTTGTTTATAATACAACTTAATAGTATGGACTTAAATCAGCACCGTTCCGCTATTTCGACAGAAATGCTCATTACATTACCTGAAGAGAGTGTCACCATCTTTAGGGGGCGTCCATTAATTTCGTGAGGCGATTTTGGCGATTTTTCGACCCCCTCTCCCCCCCTGGTAAAATGCCGTGAGATTTCGCTCGACGCCTTCCTCTACCCCTAATCTTATGTGAGATTTTTCAAAATGCGTATTTTTAGTGTAAATACGTTAATCTGTGCTTGATTGCGTTGGATTTATTCAAAAAAACATAATTTGCTTATTATTTTTATTTAAGACTAATTAAGACTACTACGAACGTAGTCTAGAATCACAGTGATAAAATCGAACATTAAAATACTGAAATAGGAACTACTAAAATTCGTAAAAGAATATTCATTCTAATTCAGTCCACGGGGACTCATGTGTGGTCTCAAGAGTGACTACTGGAACTGTTGTGTAGGATTTAGCCATATTTTAATGTAGAAACATGTTTTACTAAATATAGCCAGTTTTCTCGCAATTTTACACTGTTTCTTGCGGAAAAAAAAATTACGTGATATTTGTCGAGATCCCCCCCCTCTCCCCCACGTGAGACTGGGTGACATTCGACTCAACCCACTCCCTCCCCTAAAAGCTTCACGTAATTAATGGACGCTCCCTTACTTGTGAGATACTCAACCCATTATTATAAATGCCCAAAGAAAATTATTTGTTCTCACCTACACCAAAGTTCGTATAAATAATATGCAAAAAAAACCTGCCGAATGCGCAAAAGAAAACATTGAAGCATTACTCAAGCTTATTTCCCCCGGGACTTCATTAATAAAGTTATTTAGAAATAATTTATCGGCAGAGCGCACACTCCCACGGGATTTTCGCCTGACGCATTTTGTTTTCTTTTCCCTTCTTTCATTCCTGACAATCCGGAATCATTACGAGTCATTATTTTATCGCAAACTAGTTCACGTGATTAATCGGTCTTAAACTAATTACAGACATGCATTGGCCGACTCCAAACTGCCAATTTAGTGCTACAATTACACGTTACCGTAATATAAACAATGCGAGTTTACGCCCACCGGACCGGTTCGGGACTTGCAAGGTCAAGTTTGCGAGAGGCGGCCCGTCGCGCGTTGTTATATAAGGTTCAAGGCAGAAGTGTATCTTACTGCTTTTGAACCTTTATGGGTTAGTTCATTACTCTTTACTAGCAAAACAAGCAGATTCTTGTGGTTAACCAATATCCACTGATTTATGCTCGAGGAGATAAAAGTGTCCAGTTTCCGATAAACAAGCCCATTCTCGATTAGGTCCGGGATGATATAAAAAAAAATTTATTGACTGCTGAATTGCAACACTAGTGCTATGAGCAACATCCACTCAGAACAGAGAAGCCCAGTGGTTTAACCTTTAGCTTACGGGGCCAATTTTTCCGATTCCCTCGTTAGAACAGGAAATTTCATACACCCTCTGTAAGAACGGTCATTAAGGGGGTTATATATATATATATATATATATATATATATATATATATATATATATACTTATATATAAAGAGAGAGCGATTTTGTACGTGGAGGGTAATCTTCAGAACCACTGTACCTATTTGAAAAATTCTTTCACTGTTTGAAAGGTACAATATTCCTTATGGACATAGGCTATATATTATGTATATCTAATAAGTAGAAATAAAGTTAGGGGCTTTATCCTAACAATCTCCATTGTTACCTCTACTGTCCTCTACCGCTTTTTGTGCCGAAGTCTTCAACGATTCTGAGCGTGGTGCTATCTATACTTATATATAAAGAGAGAGCGATTTTGTACGTAGAGGGTAATCTTCAGAACAACTGTACCTATTTGAAAAATTACTTCACTGTTTGAAAGATACAGTATTACAGATGGACATAGGCTATATATTATGTATATCTAATCAGTAGAAATAAAGTTAGGCGCTTAATCCTAACAATCTCCATTGTTACCGCTACTGTCCTCTACCGCTTTTTGTGCCGAAGTCTTCAACGATCCTTAGCGTGGTGCTATCTATACTTATATATAAAGAAAGAGCGATTTTGTACGTGGAGGGTAATCCTCAGAACCACTGTACCTATTTGAAAAATTCTTTCACTGTTTGAAAGGTACATTATTCCAGATGGACATAGGCTATATATTATGTATATCTGATCAGTAGAAATAAAGTTATGGATTTAATCCTAAGAATCTCCATTGTTTCCGCTACTGTCTTCTACCGCTTTTTGTTCCGAAGATTTCAACTATCCTTATCGTGGTGCTACCGCGGTGGGCTTCTGTTCTGACGCTAGCGGTTCGAACCTAGCCGTTCTCCGGCACGCCTTTTTCTTTTAAAAAATTTATTTTAATTATTAACTAGTATAAAATTAATTTAAGGTATTATTTAGGTTATTATTAAGGTAAAAAAAGATTTACAATTTATTGGCTATCAACTGGAAATTTATTGATATAATATTTTGTTCAACCCGGACAAAGTCGGGACGGGCCGCTAGTATATATATATATATATATATATATATATATATATATATATATATATATATATATATATATATATATATATATATATATATATATATATGAAGTTTCCCGTTCTAAAGAGGGAATCGGAAAAATTGGCCCGAAGCTAAAGGTTAACTGCAAATTACATTAAATGCTAATAGAACTGACTGAATTACTTGTCTGACGTCGCTCATGTAGTACGGATATTCGCAGTTGCGGCAAATATCAAGAATCTCGCTGCACACTAAAGTGCCGTGGCACAGTGGTTAAGAATCACTGATCTAATGAGCAATTAGAATTTTAATAGGAAAATTAATGAAGTTACCCAAAATACGAATAAAGGACCCTCAGTTTTTTTAATCCAGTGGTTCTTAACCTGCCGTTTATCAGGGACCACTTGTCGAAAAAAATTGTTTGGGTACCCTCTCCCAACAAACTATTTAAGAGGCAAAAATGGGTTTGATTTTCTGAATAAACAAACTATTTGTGATATACAATTTTAATGGGGCGCACTACCTTTGGCTACACTGAAATAACCGTAAACATGATCAAATCCGAGCTACTGAAACTCCAATAATATTAATACATATATATAGAATTTTTTTGTTTTATATCAAAATTACAATTCTTCAATTATATTTTATACAAAAATAGAACTTGTAAATCCATAAATAATTTTTAGATTTTATTTTTAAATGTGCACATTACTAAAAAGGGAAAAAAATCATTGGATGTTTCTCGCATCATAAAATTGAGAAATATGCATACAAAAACTATTTTTCGGTCAAATTAAATTAATAATATACTCAAGTTTAATGTAAAACCAAAAAATTTACAAAAATATAATTTAAATTGAAAATTTATACAAAAATTAAAAAAAACTTCAAATTTAGCAATTTTTTTAAAAACATTTCCAACTGTGAAAAATTTTTTAAAAATTTATTTATATATTTTTGTTTTAGTATGTAAAGAAGCTTAAAATACAAATCTGATAAAAATTTTGTGTGTCTAGCACACATAGTTTGGGAGTAACAGTGCGCGTAATCCAAAAATTTACATATTTGAAAAAACTGGAGTTAAAGTCCGAATATGCATGGCCATGGCAACAGAGTGAGCTTTACATAAACTCTCATAACCCCAGAAATAATACGAATTTTTTTATGTGGTTTTTTGCATATTGTTCAGAAATGTCCCAAAAATCAGTGTATGAAATTATCTATTCTATATTTTCATTTAATAACCAGATTCAGTTTCAAATTCCGATTGTATTACTTGTATTGACCACATATGGTGGTGATGGTGGGAGGGGGGGAGGCGTGACCTCACATCAGTGTTCAAAGGGGGGCACAGAGCCTGAAAGGTTGAGAACCCCTGCTCTAGATGGTATTCCTTGATCCTACCTTAGTTTAGTTCCAAAATTGAAGTGATAAACAAGCTTCAAAAAGCATTCTAGGCCTCATAGACGCAAGGTAATCACTCGTGTGAGTTTTGTTCACCATGGAGCCCGTCTACTTCGAAAATGGTTATCAATTTACAATGTCAAGGTGATGTTAATCTGTATAAAACAGTTCCGTAACTGACTGACTGACATACAACGCACAGACCAAACCGCTGGACCTAAAGGGCTGAAATTTTGCATGCTGATTCTTCTTATACAGGGTGGCTAATAAATACTGTGACAAATATCGAATCATTTAATTACACACAGATGAAATAGAAAATGGAAAATACAACAATATTATGAACATTATACATGACAGTTTACCATGAAATAATTTTACTCGAATCGACCGCCATCTTTATCGATTACTAAAGATAATCTTTTACGCCACTGTCCTATTGCGGCACGAATCATTTTATGAGGTAATTTGTCCCATTCACTCCGTATGGAAGCTTTGAGGGAGTCCAAACTTCTGTGCTGCTTAGCATTTACTTTAGACTCTAAACTCCCCCAAATGCAATAGTCTAAAGGATTTAGATCTGGTGAAGAAGGTGGCCAATCTTCTTGCTTGATAAACTTCGGGCAATTGGCATGGAGCCATTCCTGTGTTGTTTTGGATCGGTGGGACGGTGCAGAATCTTGCTGAAATATCCAATTCTTTTTGGGATACAATCTGTTAGCATGTGGTAATAAACGTGTAGCCAATACTTCCTGTTTGTAATATTCAGCATTGATTTTTACCCCTTTATCGATGAATTTCAGAGACAGTTTTCCATTGTGTGGCACTGCAGCCCAAACCATAACAGAATTCTTGTTCTGAAAGCGTTTAACAGTTCGAAGATTTTCAGGTATATGCTCGAAGGTTGCTGAATATACAACATCATTTTTAGCATTATAACTTTGTTCTGTACAAAACAGCTTCTCATCAGAGAAAATTATTTTTTCAACACTTTTGCTACCGTGCCGGTTCAGCAATTTCTTACATCTTTGTAACCTTTTTACTATTCGTGCAGTAGTCAAACCTTGAACTTTTCTTTTGCGATAAGGGCGAAAACCCAGGTCTTCATTTATGATAAGTTGCATAGTTCTGCGACTGATGTTCTCTTCTGCAGCCATTTTATTTGCAGAACGTTGTGGATTTCTTCGTATCTTTTCACGAATTCTTTTGATACGTTCTTTTGTACGAACAGTGCGTGGACGACCGGACCTTGGTCGATCTTTACAGCTATTGGTATCCAATAATCGATTTATAGTCCTATATATAAACGTCCTATTAAAACCAAGGCATTTTAATTGCTTAAGTATTTTACCTGCAGAAAATCCGCGATCAAAAAGCTGTTTAACCATTAACCTTTTGGCTTCCATCTTTAAAAATATTCTACATGTTTTACTTTAAACAAAAATCGTCTGCGTTTACAAAAAGTTGCCAATCACACAAATAGATAGATATATTGTTTTTCCAAACGATTAAAATTAACTCTTATTTTTTGGAGTGTTACAGTATTTATTAGCCACCCTGTAGTGTAGGGGAGCACTAAGTGAGATTTTTGAAAAATTCTTCTTAGATTTTTTAAAATTAAATTTTTAAGCTGTTTTAGTAACTTTTTTTAAGTTTGCATTTAAAATAATAATTTGAGGGTTATAAGATTTATATCTCGAAAAAGATCATAAAAATTCCTTTAAAATGAAATTTTTTTCGAATCTTTACCTCTATTTTATGAATTTTGGGGAATTTTTAAAGATTAATTTTTAGAATTTAATTTATTAAATGCTGATCACGTGATTTCTTTTTCTGGTACTTTAAATAAATTTATCGTCACGTACATAACAACTAAATAGACAAAAAAAAATAATTTTTTTCTTTCTAATGCAGCAGACGATTGGATATTATCCAAAAAAATGCATATCCCTTACGATTTTTTTTTATAAATATATATATTTATTTATATTTTTTCCATTAATTGTATACATTGATCGTCGCATTTATTATAAATATATATTAAACTATTGGACATTATTTAAAAAATATTAAAATGCAATAAAAGATATTATGTTCCTCAAACTGTACTATATTCTTTAGTATGTCCTATTACATTTAATTTGAATATTTTTTCTACATTATTTTGTCTAAAAAAATATCCCTTACGATTTTTTAATAAATATATTTTTTTTGTTTTTTTACATCAATTGTATACATTGATCGTCGTGTTTATTATATATATATATACACTGCTGGCCACCCAAATTGCAACACCAAGAAAGACAAGAGATATGACAAAAATATTTTTTTTGTAGATAACATGTTGACCAAGTATCAAATGATTAAATTTATAGAGTTCTGTGAAGTGTGGTTCCTGCCAAAATCAGTAGCCAGAGTAGCCGCCATTGATGGAGATCACCGCTGCCACACGCCTCGGCATTGATTCAAAGAGACTTTGGATGAGTTCTTGGGGTACAGCAGACCAAGCAGCTTCCACACGTTGTCAAAGTTGATCTGCTGTGGCAGCTGGGGATGGAATCTGGGTCAATCGTAGAGCAACCATGGACCACATGTTTTCTATCGGTGAAAGATCCGGAGAGCGGGGCGGCCAGGGAAGCAATTCAATCTGGCGATTGCGAAGAACCGTTGGACAATGCGTGCCACGTGTGGTCGCGCATTATCCTTTTGAAATATGGCTGTGGGCAAGGCCTGAAGGTAAGGAAGGACAACTGGCTCCAACACCTCGGAGATGTAGCGCTGGCTGTTTAAAGTACCGGCAATGCGTACTAGAGGTGTGCGAGAGTGATATCCAATACCACCCCATACCATAATACCCGGTGCAGGACCAGTGTGGCGGTGCATAACGCAGCTGTTCAGCATCCTCTCTTCACGGTGTCTCCAGACTCGAATGCGACCATCGTGGTGTTGCAGACAGAAGCGTGACTCGTCAGTAAAGACAATTTCATTCCATTCTGCCGTCCACATCCTTCTGTCACCGCACCATTGGCGGCGGAGACGTCTGTGGTTCTGCGTCAAGGGTAGACAAAGCAATGGACGTCTTGCGGACAGACCACTCTGCTGTAAACGGCGTCGAATGGTACGCGCAGACACTGGATGATGTGTTACAGACTGCATGTGCTGTGCTATGGTTCGTGATGTGACTGAGCGATCCGTCACTGCCATGCGCACAATTTGCCTGTCATCACGTGAAGTGGTGCGCTGAGGTGGATGCGATCGAACACGCCGGTCCGTCGTACCCTCCTGCATCCAACAATCACATATCGCATTACAGATGTTTGGTTTCGTCCAACACGACTACCGATTTCCCTGAAAGATAATCCACAATCTCGGTAGGCCACTATCCTTCCTCTGTCGAACTCGGATACTTGATCAAAAGATGATCGCTGTTTTCGACGAGGCATAATTGATCGTTTTTTTGAAAAAACCACATAAAAACCCAATTGCCGAAATCGTCGAAATCTCCAAGCCTTAAATAGCGCTTTGAAGTGGCGCCACAGGCGCGCGTGATGTGCGTCTGCGCTGAAATTCTAATCACTTGCATATCTCACCTCCGCTAATGCATGTTGTAAATTTCATGTTATTTGCATGTTTCCTTCAGGGTTTTGCAATTACAGTGGCCAGCAGAGTATATACATTTATTTTTGTTTTTGGCATTGATTGCATACATTGACCGTTGGATTTGATTTGAATGTACTCCGTAGCGAAGTGCGGGTTTTCAGCTAGTTTAGTTCATAAACTTTTACAACAATAATGTTTGGAAATGAAATATGTCTGAGAGTGATGATGTAGGTACATATTCTAATTTTTACGTAGTTAGTGATCATGATTCGGAAAGTGAAGAAGAGTTGGATGAAATAAGTGAAAAAATAAAATAAAATTGATTTCCTTCATTTAAGACTTAGTATGCTTTATTTGATGTCCTAAAACCATTTTCAATGATTAATTAGAATTTATGTATTTTTGAATTTGTTTTAATTTCCTGGGCCTGGCAGTCCCACAGATACCACTGGCGTCTGATAATTTTCAGGTTACTATTGAAGGGTTAATAGCATTAGCAAATTAAATGTTAAAGTAAACTTAATAAGAAACATAAAAGCCTTTGAAAACTTAAAATTGGATGAGAAAAAAAATTACTCAAGGACTATATAGGAATTTTTAGCTGAACAGGGATTTGTTTTCAGTACTCGAAACGTCGAGAAACAGAATACATACAGGAATATTAGAATTTCAAGAAAAAATTCAGAACAAAAAATTATTTTGGTCTCAAATTTTATAAACTTGTTAAATTTGCAGTTGTTTTGAAACGATGAAATTAATTATTTTTATCACTTCGGGCTTCACGAACCACTTCTTTCCCGAACCACCGGTTAAAAACCACTGTTTCAATCACAGCATTAAAAGTATAAACAAAAATATTGTGAGAAAGGGATAATCCAATGAGTTATAACAGTTTTAACCAGAAGGTACAACACAAATTTACTTGAAAACAAGTGCATAAGAATTTTCCTGAATTTCGTGTAACTCAATAAGCATTTTATACATGTATAATTTTTAGTGCTATACAAACTTTGCGAAAGTGTGCTGAAAAGTTTGCAAAACTTATTTGGATCCCAAATTAGAAGCTAATTTATAAACTGAAGTGTGCAGATTTTGATTTTCAAAATATATATCTTCATTTTCAGAAACCATACTTTATATTTTGAAATCTTTTATACATTAGTTTTCTTTAAAATGTTATTACAAACGATTTGTTAATTACCATGTTTTTATTAACTCGCTTTCTTGTTTGTTTGTTTGTGTGTTTGTGTGTTGTCCAGTACAAATCTTGCAATCGATTTTTAACTTACTTCCCGACTAGCTAGACATTTGAAACTTTTAGAATAGCTCAGAACAAGACGACAATGCATTCTTTTAATCCTTTTAGCCCTCTTTAAGCAGTATTGAATTCATTTTCAGCTAATTTTGTTTTATAGACTTGTGCAGCCATCTATCGACCGGGACGGGAACGAAAAGTTAAACGCAAGTTAACTTTCAATTAACTTCATTTTCTTTCAAGTTGATGGGATAATTCATCAAAAAATTTTTAAAAAAGTATTTATTAATACATAGAATTGTCAAGTTTATATGATTTAACAGAAAATTTAAAAACATGGTATATAAAAAGTTTTTTTTATCTTGTAATTATTTTTGAAAATTAACACAGTTAAAAATTTCAATAAGCGATTAATAACTACACATTGAAAATATCAACTTTTTATAAGGGGTTTTAAATAACTAATGAAATAAATAATAATTTTTTATATATAGCTTTAATTCACTTGAAAATTATTCTTAAAAACTGACCTGAACTTTAGGTAAGTTTAGTTTACCAATTTCGTTTACTACGGCACAGAGTTTAAGAAAGGCCTTTTCTCTGCATTTTATGTAAGATATCTGGATCCCAGATTATCAGGAAAAAATATAATTTTATAAATGAAGAAATTATTAGTTTTTACTCTTAAAGTCTGATTACGTTTGTAGTAGTCAGAAATTAATATTCCTAAGATATTTTTTTGTACATCGAAATACTTAAAAATGCCTTTTAGAAACTTTTGAAGGAGGTTCTGAAGTCTTTTCATCTCCAAAAGTTAATTTTTGTTTTTATTTTCTCCCTTCCACAGACAATATTTTTTTGGGGGGATTGCTAACGTTACTTAAAACCGTTGTAAAAGTCGTTATTTTTCTGAAAAGAAGCTGAAGTTTTTGACGGCTCTTTTCATGACATGTATTTTTGTCGGAAATTCTTAAGAGCTGGTAACTTGGAGTTTTTCTGAGGCTCCTATGTTAAAATATATTGACTCTTGCATACTAAAATAACGCTTTGCAGTCGCTGTAGAACTTTCAACGCAGGCAGCTAGTATACTAGTAACAAGGCAAAGCAAGAACTTTGTTTCGTGGCGTGCCTGATCGATATAGGTTTGGTAAAAAGTGAATTTCGAAGTTCAAATCATTAAAAAGTTTACTCAAATCTGTTTATGGGAAATTAAAAATAAATTTTTCTTTCTTGGAAGGGAACATACGATAATCAGCTTCAATCTGATCTTTTGAAGTTAAAGTTAAAACTGTAAATTGACGTAATAGCCTTAAACTTTTATTGTGTAGCGTGCAATTAATTGTTTCAATTAATTTTTTAGGTTTCCTTGAATTTTTATATGTTTTCACTAGTTTGTGCACTTTTATTTATATATTTCTCGTGTCCCATATTGTTTAAGAATGCACACGGTAAAGAAAGATACGTGTTAGCTATTATACCACGTTTATCTATTTACTAGGGTTTCCAAAACGGATATATCCGTAACCGTTATACGCGGTTTTTTAATTCCTAAACGTATCAGATATGCTTCCAATATTTTCCGGATATCCGCAAATTTATTTTTTTTTAAATTTCCATATAACATAGGCGTTGCAATTTGAATTTTGACAAATTATTTTTCAATTTGTGAGAAATTTGTAAAATCAGTGTGAATTAAAACAAAAGGTTTATTCTTTTTTAAGCGGAGGCACTTGTTGTGAAGACATTCGCCTATAATTCACCGTGGTTTGCTGGCCTTTTATTATGGAGGCACCATACATATGTGGACCAGTATTACCCCCTATGAAGGGACGACACAAACGGAGGTATTTTAGTGGAGCGACGCCGGGATTCGATCGGAGCACCCTCAGCAAGCGCGTTGTACAACACGGCCACCACAAGCCCTTTAAAACAAAAGTTAAAAAACAAAAGTTTCCATTAAATCCCTATATAGTTGGAAACAAAATGGAGAATGAAGACGAGATTTTGTGTGAAGAATTCACATTCCATGGTGAACCAAACAAAATAAAAATAATTATATGAAGAACTTAACTCATACATTTCAAACGTGCCCAACATTAAACATGAAGGAATATAAACTGATAGCGGCACTTTAAAGCAAGAATTTAACATCTTCAGGAGAACTTCTAACAGAACACAAAATCTTGAATTGCTGTATCAGGCACTGAAAACAACGAAACCGACTTCAACGGATTCGGAAAGTCTTTTCCGTCTCTGGAAATCACTGTTCAATAATTACACGATAAAAAAAACTTTTTATATACCATGTTTTTAAATTTTCTGTTGAATCATATAAAATTGACAATTCTATGTATTAATAAATAAATTTTTTAATTTTTTTTGATGAATTATCCCATCAACTTGAAAGAAAATGAAGTTAATTGGAAGTTAACTTGCGTTAAACTTTTCATTCCTGTCCCGGCCGACAGATGGCTGCACCAGTCTAAAAAACAAAATTAACTGAAAATAATAAAAACATGGTAAAAATCTGCTTATAGATGGCTAAAAGTATTAAAAAAATTTATTGTCATCGTGTTCTGAGCTATTCTAAAAGTTTCAAATGTCTAGCTAGTCGGGAAATTAGTTAAAAATCGATTGCAAGGTTTGTACTGGACAAATACACAAATAAACAAAATCGCAAACAAGAAAGCAAGTTAACATGGTAAAAAATGAATCAAATTTTGTATTTTAAAATTTAAAAGCAATAAAAGTTATTCCGTCGTTGGATCTGCCCGAATGCAGAGTGTCATTGGTAAAAGCTCTGTGGTCTCTGTGCCGCAAGGTTCGTCATGAGAGGAAGAAGACGCTTCTGCGCTGTGAATAATTTTCCTGATTACACTAAAAGAAGAACGGATGTGAAGTGAGGAGTTTTTCATTGCTGTTCGCTGTGTTCGTTTGCTGATTCGTTCGTTACAACGTTCAGCAGTCCATGGCCGTTTCATGATGCAGAAGCTTTTAAAATTTCTAATGTGTGTTCATTTTAATCGTTACCATGATTTTATTAACTCGCTTTAACTCGCTTTCTTGTTTGTTTGTTTGTTTGTGTGTTTGTCCAGTACAAATCTTGCAATCGATTTCTAACTTCCCGACTAGCTAGACATTTGAAACTTTTAGAATAGCTCGTAACACGAAGACAATGCATTCATTCTTTTGATACTTTTAGCCGAAAAAATCCGCAAGGTGGCGCTTCGATAGAATTCTGTGCTTGCACTTTTGCGTAACGGCGTTTGACGATTTTGAAAAGAGAATACATGTTAATTTAGTTTGTTTACAAAAATATTGTGCAAAAAAATTTTAAAAAAATTATAAAAATTAAAGTTTATAAAGTCTGTAGATAGTGGAAACGAGTAAAAAGTGATTAAATTTAAATAAAAGAAAGTGAAAAAGAATAAGTGAAAGTTTGTGCAATTAAGAGAGAATTGTCAAGTTTATATGATTGAACTGAAAATTTAAAAACGTGGTATATAAAAAGTTCTTTTTATCTTGTAATTATTAGTATGATTAAACATTTGTTTAAATTTTAATCTTGAATTGTTTTTTTGAATTTACTATTAGCATTTTGAAACTTGAACTAAGCTATCCCACTGTGAACCTTGGTAAGGCATGAAGCATTGACATATCACAAAAGTAATATATATATAAAGTTCAGTAGTATTTATTTTTATCTGGTTTTCGGGTATCCGCCGGATAATTTTAAAATAAATATTCCAGAACCGAGTTTGCAGAAAATCCGGATTTTTGGAATTATTTACTTTTATGCAGTAAATGATAACCCTTTTTTTCACTCTGATGTGCAAACACGTATTTTGCTTTAACTTGCGCAATCTTAAAAAATATGGAAAAATATAAATAAAAGCTCCAAAACTTGTGAAAATCTAAAACAATTCAAAACAAGCCTAAAAATTCCTTGTTGAAACAAAAAAGAAAGCAAAAACAACAAAAGTTTAAGGATATTACGTCAATATACAGTTTTTACTTTTAACTTCGAAAAATCAGATTGAAGCTGCTTATTCGGTGTTTCAAAGAGGAAAAAAAAATTGTGCCTTACTGTCTAGAACACATTTTGTGAAAGGACTTACCTCAGTTTTAAGTACAATCCAAACCTAATAAAAATTTTTGAATTATTATTTAAAAATTTTTGTCATGTGAAATGCCATTCCATAGAGATTCTTTAATTTTAATCTTGTTAGATTTTCTAAAAGATGAAAATTAAGAAATATTGAATAAATCTTCCAGATATCGTCCGTTATTTTGGGAAAATCAATATCTGTCAATATTATTCAAACATAACTTAGTAAAATGTTAAGCGTATTAATTTAGTTTTCATTTCCAATTATCTATTTATATATAACAGTTCCGTAACTGACTGACTCACTGACTGACATACAACGCACAGACCAAACCGCTGGACCTAAAGGGCTGAAATTTTGCATGGCGATTCTTCTTATGATGTAGGGGTGCACTAACAAAGTTTTTTGAAAAATTCTTTTTAGATTTTTTTAATTAAATTTTTAAGCTGTTTTAGTAACTTTTTTAAAGTTTGAATTTAAAATAATAACTTGAGGGTTATAAAATTTATATCATGAGAAGATCATAAAAATTCCTTTAAAATAAGACCTTTTTCGAATCTTTACCTCCATTTTCTGATTTTTGGTGAATTTTTAAAGATTAATTTTTAGAATTTAATTTATTCTTGCTGATGTAGCAGACGATTGGACATTATAAAAAAAATATTAAAATACAGTAAAAGATATTATGTTCCTCAAACTGTACTATATTAACTGTACTATATTCTTTAACATGTCCTATTACATTTAATTTGAATATTTTCTTCTACATTATTTTGTCTATAAAAATATCTTACAATTTTTTTGTAAATATATTTTTTGTTTTTTTTTACATCAATTGTATTTAATTTGAATGTACTCCGTAGCGAAGTACGGGTTTTCAGCTAGTATTCTCATAAAAAGGCTAAAGTGAATACGCTACCCATTACTATTCGAGCCCATTTCAAATTTGGTTGAATAACAATGTAAATAATATGTACTCTCAGCTTTTTCCTACTAATCCGAAGCTGTTATAAGCCTTTGTTCGAATGTTATTGGGTCAGGGAGGTAATTGCAATCAGTATGTGAATGATCGAAATATTTTAAATTATAAAATATTATAATTTTGGTTAAAAGTTAGAATAACTGTAAATAACAGTTATATTAAATGTTGTTTTTATGTTACATATAAAAAATGTATTAGATATCGATGTTAAAGAGCTCTAAAATACAATTTACAATCGCTCCGTCAAAATAGGAGTAATTATAAACAAGTGTTTTGTTAGGTTTTAAACAATACACAGATGCAAAAATGGAGGTAATTGTAAATACGTTGACATTGTATTGCTGTATGTTGTATTTCAAAACTTAGCCGGGAACAACTTTGTCAGACGCACCTTCATTGGCGAAAAGTTGACGCCAAAAATTTTTTGCGCCAAAGCACCTAAGTGGCTCCAACTTTTCCCAATTCCGCACACCTGTTAGGCTTAAAGTGCTAAATCTAAACAAAAACATCAATAGCGACCAAGAAATAACAAATAAGTTGAGAACAATTTTACCGCTGGCTGTATTAAACTTCCAAAAACATTACAGAAATCCCCAGCCGGTGGTTTGTAGCTGTAAACGCAAATTCCCCATACACAAACATATTTCACACCTGTTTCCCATAAAATACAAATTTGACAACAACCTCAATTCAATCATGTCACTCATTTTGCCAGAAACTATACTCTAGAAGGCACAAAACAACATTTCTCTTGAAAGGGTGAAAATTCATGAATCTAATTTCGGGAAAAAGGAAATTACAGCTGGCTGTATTAAACTTCCAAAAACATTACAGAAATCTCCAGCTAGGATCAGTTAGCAAATAAATTCCCTACATTACAAAATAGCAATAACGCATGTGCGAAAAAAAAAACCACAACAGAAATAGCAAAAATAAACAAACAAAATACAAAACATACTCAACTCTGAGCTAAAAAATTAAGAAAACAATCAAAATTATGAATCTCACTATTTATTATTAAATTTAAGCTCTCAATCTAATTACTGCCACAACCGCACACGAATAAATCCGAAAAAAAGGAAAGGAAAAACTCGCCAAAATCGCATGGTTACCACTCCATACACAAAATAGCCAAACTTGGCAGGGAGTTGCGCCTGACAAAGCACCCTTAGCCGCACGTTTACAATTATAATTTTAAGTGATAGGGTGGGATGGCACTGTGAGAAGCAATAGTACCAATCAGTTCCTGAAACACCATATTTAATGTGATTGTTCGCTTTAACATATTAAGCAACAATATTAGTAATATCCTATTTATAACAATATTGATAACAATATGTTATTACCCTTATAACCCATTCGAACTCTAACTTTATAGTTGTTCACCAACCAAATCAACCAATACTATCCCAGTGTATCGCCACGTCTGGAGTAGGCTTGGTCTACTGCCTTCACCAAGTACACTTTCATCTTGATGCGATAATGCTGTAGGACGGCCAGGGCCTAATCTATTGATTAAACGTTCCTATCTTTCATTCGATGAAAAATAACACTTAACAGGCACCCCATAAAGTTCCTGGGTTTGTGATTATGTGCATTCTTGTTTCTCTCTATCGCTGACTGTTCTTATTACATCCTCTTCGGAGTAAGAGGGTCTAGATTTCTAGATAATCAAAAATATTCTACGGTTTTATGTACTGCCTTTGAACGTGGGATTACGTTGATCCATACCGGTCCTTCGGAAAGCAAAATTTCAGACGCAAACCGTCCGTCCATCCGTCCTCACGAATTATAATTTTGGCAGCGTGCCAAACCTAGTCTCTATCGCTTCGACAAGCAGTAAACAGTTAAACAGAAGAGTACCAAAATGCGTTAAAATTTTGACATATATATATATATATATACATATATATATATATATATATATATATATATATATATAATATATATACATAACACATACATACATATACACATACAAAAGAGGTGAGCAACGATAAGTAATCCTACGTTAATAACCCGCGGTAGTTTCGTTAGAAGAGACTACATGAATTTTTTTAATAGTAATATTGAATTTTAAATATTTATTAATATTGAAGTACCCTATCTTACTAATACCTTGACATAACATTATAACTAGTCAATAGATAATGTTATATTTACCTTGATATTGTTTTGTGCCAGTATTATCTGTATTTGTTCTTATAAAAAGGATTTCTCCAAGCCTTGCAAAACCTTTTATCAAACTTTTAAAAATTCAGTTGTAAATATTAATAAATAACCCCAAACAAGAATTCCAGTAACACGCTCTGCAGTCACGGAGGGAAGTTAAAGAGATTGTGTAATGGCAATGTAACAAATATCCCCTGCTTTAAAATAGAAATGTCCATTCTGTTTATAGTTACCCCACCTGATCCAATACTTATGCAATTTTATTGCATGGAACCCCATCGGTTCATCAGAGGTCCTAAGGTGATGTGGTTTTTATCAACTAGAATCCTGTGAGAGTTTTTTTTTGGGGGGGGAGGGGGGCTCAATTTTAGAGATGAAAAACTGTTCACGAAGTAAAAGATTGACAATTTTTGTACAAGTCCAACTTGTTTGTGGATTGCTTAACATGAAAACCTTATGTATCTTAAGCAATGGGCTTCTTTAAACTGGAGAAGAAAAGAAAACACTATTAACTTCCATGAAAATGAACTTTTGCATCATCATGATTTCGTTTATCAGGAGTTTATGTATTTGCTACAAAATCTTGAGTGTCAGCAAATGGCTCATTTGATGACAAAAAAATGTCCATGACACGTAATGCCAGCATCAACGTAGTTTTGACAACGTGAGCCTGCTACATTGTGCTCATATCAGTTCCATTCCATGTGGTTGGTTGGTTCATTGAGAGCCCTAAGGTCAGATTTTTCCAGACTAGAGAGCAAATCAGAACAGAATATTCGGGACGTCAGATGTGAGCCTCCACGTGGTTTTCACAACATTATGTGAGTTGCCACGTCATTTGATAATTAGTCGGTAGGTTGTGAGAGAGAATAAAGTATCTAATGTAATCAATAAAAGTTCTTGAATATTTACATCTTTTTTGAATAATTTACGTACATCAATCCGATTTGCAATATATGTAAAAAAAAGCACAACACTGATTAAATGTGTAAAATGATTTGATTATCAACAGGCCAAAAATTAAACACACCGCCGCCTAATATAGTTGGAAATAATCATAATTGTTTATTGTCAGGTATATATATATATATATGTAATGCCATAAAGAGTGATTAAACTAGTTGAACTGACTTAATTAAATTTATTATCAAAACTATAAAATTTACAGGTTTTCAAAGAATAGTTAACGAAAAAATACCAATAGTTGACGGCACCAGACGGGACGTTATGGATTGAAAAAATGTACTATGTGTTTTCAAAACTAACTCGCGACGGAGAGCAGGCGATTCTGGTTCACCGATCATAACACCGTGAGTCCTCGCTGACGAATAGCCACGCGCTTTGGGAGAGTGAAACATACCATGGGGTTTTAGTAGAAGAGCAGAACAATGTAGATATCGGAAGCGCCAGGACGCGTTTGTTTCACGGATGAGAGATTGATGGTTTTGAAAGGAAATATTGAGATGAACTTTCTGGAACTGAAATGATATTAATCTGGATTTAATAAATATCTTAGCTCCAATTACGATTTGATGTATTCCTGTGTTGGACTGACTCTCTCGGCGATAACTACGGACTGCAACGCGATATGGATTCATTGAATTATTTTAGGATATTACGCAGAAGCATTACACACACACGCACACACACACACACACACACACACACACACACACACATATATATATATATATATATATATATATATATATATATATATATATAGAGAGAGAGAGAGAGAGAGAGAGAGAGAGAGAGAGACAGAGAGAGAGAGAGCAGGGGCGTGCTTAGAGTTTTAGCGGCCCTGGGCGAAACACTTTTACTGGCAATCAAATTTCTCTACGTACTGAGTAATGGATCTTGTAAGACAACCCCCCCCCCCCCCCCCCCGCCAAAAAAACTGCATCCACCACTGATTTTACTAATTATTACTTTCAATGCATTACATTTCGATACTAAAAAACCTACATTCTAGCTACGTAAAAGGAAATTATACATGAAATTACAATTGGTCGTCTAAAATATAAAATTAATCAATTTGTATGAATAATGAAACAATGGAAAAATCATTTACACGATTTAGAAAATGTAAGTTGTTAAAAACAAATACTTACATGTATGAATTTGTTGGTTATAAAGCAATTTTTCTTGCTTTCTGAGCAGCAAAATTATCTATTATAAGAGAAAAGTCCAAAGATGAGAGATCATTTTCATTAGATATAAGTGCCAAGGAGGACAGGTGTACAGTCCGTATTCAAAGCATACTGATTGTACCTGCTTTGTAATATTTTCAATTATTTGAGAAGGGGGAAATAAAACCCATTATAATGATAGAGAGAACAAGTAAAAGCCATTTTTTGTTTACCTCACTCCTTCAGCCTTCAGACCCCTTTCTTCCCAACAGGTTTGGAGCGCATTTACTTACTTGTCTTGCACTCCCTAGAGAAATGTCTTGTCTATTGTTTGCTTTTAACAGATACAAACATTTGACCAAATGGCATTAGTATCCGTTCACAAAGATACGTTCACGTTTTTCTCAGTTTGCAACTATTCCGTGAAAACGGACAGATTCCAACAAAACGGTATATAATTCTTCAAATGCCTTTATTTAGGGACTGGCAGATAGTAGAAACTGATATTGAAAAAAAGGATTGATAATCAAGGTTTTACTATAGCTGAATTGAAGATAAATCATGTTTTTCTAACCGGAAAATTTCTCGAACTAAAAGGGTTTGTCAATTCAGATTCCTTCTACGATGCTTTTCAAAAAATCGAAACATATATTTTTTTTTATAAGTTGAATTATAGAAACAGCAAAAAATGAGGGATTTCTTAACAAACCCGTAACATCTAGAAAAGTGTTGCGACGAGGAATAAAAATGGCGGCCCTAAATTTTTGGTGGCCCTGGGCGGTTGCCCAGTTTGCCCACCCCTAAGCACGACCCTGAGAGAGAGAGAGAGAGAGAGAGAGAGTGAGTGTGTATCAAAAGAAAAAAAGTTCCATGTTCTAATATGTACTAAATATATTTATATGTGAATAATAATTTAATAGTAGTGACAAAAAAAAACTTAAATATTCTATTAGAATGTCGTTTCAAGATTGAAAAAAAATGTCTGGTGTATCTGAAGATTATTAATTAACGGGTAAAAATTAATTTAAATGGTTTAGGTATAATTAGGAGGGTTGACAAATAATTTTAATGGAATATACCATATTATATGTAAAAGATAATGGGGCGTAATTTTTCTTTTTAATTTGCGCTCTTTTGCTCTGTTTTGTCCTCAGTGTTCAGAAAAAACTGATTGACAATCAAATGACATTATATTGTTTCAAACACATGAATACAAACACAGTAACGAGTTGAATATTCTCATTTTATTGCATTTCCAGCTTTCTAATTTTGTTTTTAATGTCTTCTGTTAAAACAAAAATGACGCCCTCAGATTTGGCGATGTTCCGAATTAAACAACTAAATAATAATATAATATTTGGGGAAAGCCACCAAGGAAGAAAATGGTGACAAATTACTCTCTTATAGAATTATCCTATTTCTTTCACAGAAAAGCATTTAGAACAACTAGACTGGGCAGAGTAACTATCAGCCGAAAAAAAATGTAAATTATGTGATTAATTTACTGACTCGCTAAAAGAGGGCAGCACTTTATGACTGTGTGAAGTGGCTGCATACACTGTAACCAGAAATAGATTATTACTTCATTTAACTTTAATCCGGTGTTTAAATAATAAACGTTTGTTAATGGAGATTTATTTCAAGGCTGCTTCCTACAAGAGTTTGGTGTCAGGGAAAAGTGGGAAAGATTTTATATGTATATGTGTGTGTATTTGAAATTTTTATTACGTTTTCTTAGTCACAATTTCATCAATACATTCAACGTTTCTGAGTTCAGCGCCGACTCACATCTCTAAATCAAAAGTCCTTCTCTAATCCTTTTCAATCTTAAAAACGAATTGTGTTGTCACTATTCTTCATCACGCTTCTTCGGTACCTTTTATTTGACCCCCTCTAGCCGGAGATATCAAATTTGCTTTGTTGTTAGCAGGGCCAGTTTCGATCCCATATGACCAGGGCCGGATTTACACTTGCTGAGGCCCTTATCTATACAAACCCCAGAGGTCCCCCGCTGTTTTAAATTACGTCAGCTGGTCACAGAAAAAATTTAAATATGTGCGCCTTTTTAATATATGAAAATATATTGTCTTTTATTTTTTATTGAAAGATAATAACGGATGTGTTTACAAAATCACAGAAATAATTATATAATTAAAGAGTTTTAAAAACGACAAATAAGGCTCATAGAACAGAAAGTTTTAAATTAAAATATTAAAATAAAAGGTAAAAATTAAATTAATATAACAACATAATTGGTAGTATATAAAATCTTATTTTATTAAGGTGAAAATTTAGTCTCAATGAATTTTACAATGCGCTTAAATTATTTTAATGTTGTATTTTGCATATTTAAAATTATTAAGAACTCATCGGGATATGTCTGACTTCATTTGAGTGATTTTTCTACGAGATATTTTTATATAAATTTTTATATCAATTTTTATGTATATATATATATATATATATATATATATATATATATATATATATATATATATATATATATATATATATATATATATATATATATATATATATATATATATATATATATATATATATATATATATATATATATATATATATATATATATATATATATATTTATTTGAGGCCCCCGGCAGGTTGCGAGGCCCTAACGTGTAGCTTTTTTAGCTTATACGTAAATCCGGCCCTGCATATGACGCCTGAGGCAAGTTTTATAAACGGCGCTTTTTAAAAGTTCGGAGAGAATGCATTGCTATTAGAAATACTCTACTTAGTGGAATAACAGACAGTTTGGAACAATATGTACTATATAAAATTGAAAGTTTTGTTTACTTAAAAAAAATAAAAATGTAAAATACCAAACTTAAAAAAAGGAGGAAAAGTAAATAAATTTTAATATAATTTGTTATGTAATAAAAGTAAATACAAAATCCTCCTTTGAGCCTTTATTGCAGCCAGTGGTTCGATTATATCTATAAAATATTGTTTTGTTTACCGTCTTTTGTATACAAATTATTGCTAGATCATTCAGTAGCTCTTGCGTTGTTGTTGCTCGTAGATAATTCTTCAAAATTTTTCAGTATAGGCTCAGCTGCTACAGTTACGGATAATGATAGTAGAATTATTAGATCTACAAAAACGGCCAAAATTATGCATCCAAAATCAAGTTTACATGCAAAATTTAATACTTCTTGCGCATTTTTTTACATCATTTGATAAAATAAGATATATTAATAAGCTCCTCTTTTACATTAATTTTATAATTGTGTACTTTTAAGAATTTAAAAGCTTCTGATAAAATTTACAGCTACTTTCAGGTTTCTCAACAAAATCATCACTTTAAAGGAGGTGAGGAAATATAAAAGTAGTAAAATGAGGTGCAAGAAAATACCGTACAACGCTATGAATATCCTAACAAAAATTTGAATTAAGTTGTGAACACTACTGCATAAATACCTATGGACACAAATATCACATTATGACAATTTTTGTACAAAATACTTTCCTTAGTCGTAAAAAAACTTAAGAGCCAAAATTTTCATATTTTTGGCAAAGTTGTCTTTTATATAAATGGTTCAATATAATCCTCTAGTGCTTGTTTCAACTTTTTTCATCTAGAATTATAATTCACGTGATGTATATTTCCTCACAGCATAATTATACAACACATTTCTGGAGCACTGAGAAAAATAAAGAACACAAAAATAATCAAAACTGTATTTTTAACAGTTATACTGCAGTTATTTTATATTCAATAAATATTTTTTACCACTTGGAGGAGGGGGGAGGATACATAAATACTAAAAAAAAAAAAACCTCAATTTCATTAAGACTTGTCTTAAGAATATATCAGATTAAGGGGACATTGGACTTTCAAAATTGTGAAATTTGTCCAAAAATTCGATTTTTTTTATTTTATTGAATTGTGAAACTACGGACGAGTAGGAATGTGTTGCAAAAAGAATTTTTAATTTCTGTGATTACTTTCCTAGTTATAGGCATTTGTATTTAATTTAGATATTATGTGGTTACTGATAGCAATAACTTTAAATGTGTTTTTCTCAAAATAAAAATGTTCATGTCATACGAATATTCAAACTGCTCCGGGCGCATTTCTAATTATCGTATTGCTTTGAAATTTAAGTTTTATATACTTAACTGTATATCAAATAAATCTTATTGAAAAAAATTATGCTTCGTAGCTCAGAATTTCTAAGTTTTGTACTTGAAAAGACGATTTATAGGTATTTTGCGTAATAAAATGGGTATTTTCACTAATATTATTTTTTCTCTTTATATTTTTAATGAATGCTTAAAATAAGCAATAAGTTTCATTGTTAGTTCTATAAGGTATCCTGTAAATAAAAATTACCATATTATATGCAAAAGAAATGCGCATGGAACATTTTTAATTAGGCCAATTTTTGATATAATTCATAATTCATAAATTATTAATATTTTATCTTTAAATTTTAACCACTTTTACATATCTATGGTACTAATCACATATTCAAATTTCAAGCAAATCCATTTAAAACAAAAAAAGTTAGGTTTGAAGGTCCACTGTCCCCTTAAACTATTAATATGTTTTTCGTCATATGTTGAAAATTTCATATTTTTACTGTCTCAATTTTTTCCTTCATTTTTACTAAGTCGATTTATACTTCATTTCGTCGCCTGAGGCAGGTCCCACACCTATATGACCAGTCATGGTTATCAGCAAATATGTTACTTCAGTATTCCAAATTACAATTTTTCAAAGACTGCGGATGTCTAAGATTTTGGCTCTTTATACCTAACTAAGTATTTTCTATTACCACTGCGCTATATCCTGTTTATTTAGTTACTACTCAAAACATTCTCTGCATCACTGTATCCTCCATATATTTTTTTTATGTAGTTCTCCTGCAATTTTGGAAACCCTTAGTCTCAGCTTTTTTTTGTCAGTAATGGGATTTATTCCACCGTAGCAGCACAATTTTTTTTATACCTTTTCCCTTTTTTATAAATGTACATTAAGAACTAACCATTGAATTTCTAAAGACTTTCCGTTTTTGAATCAGCCATTGAAAAAATTACGTTGAAAGGAATCTTCATTGAATAAATGGAGAGGATTTTTTCAAAACTTTCAATCCAAAATGAACACTGTCAGAAGACTTTTCTGATTTTGTTAGCACTTTTTAAACTGAAGACATTAATACAATATTTTTAGTTTTGAAAATGAAATTAGTCTATAATTACTTTATAACAAACAAGCTGAATACTCGTGCTACGAAGTACATTCAAATTAAATACAACAGTCAATGTATACAGTTAATGCCAATAAAACCCAAAGAAATATATTTATAATAAATACAGCGGTCAATGTATGCAATTAATGCTCCAAAAAACCAAAAAATATATTTATAAAAAAAAATAGTAACGGATATTTTTATAGACAAAATAATGTAGAAGAAAATATTCAAATTAAATCTAATAGAACATACAGTACAGTAAGTATATAGTACAGTTAATATAGTACAGTTTGAAGAACACTTCTTTTACTGTATTTTAATATTTTTTTGGATAATGTCCAATCGTCTGCCGCATTATCAAGAACTATTTTTGTGAATTTATTTCGTTGTTATGCATGTGACGCAAAATAAATTTATCACATATAGAAAAGAAACCAAGTGATCAGCATTTAATAAATTAAATTCTAAAAATTAATCTTTAAAAATTCCCCAAAAATCAGAAAATGAAGGTAAAGATTCGAAGAAGATTTCATTTTAAAGGAAAATTTATGATCTTTCTCGGGATGTAAATTTTATAATCCTCAGATAATTATTTTAAATGCAAACTTTGAAGAATGTTACAAAAACAGCTTAAAAATTTAATTAAAAAAATCTAAGAAGAATTTTTCAAAAATCTTTCTTATTGCACCCCTACACTATAAGAAGAATCTCCATGCAAAATTTCAACCATTTAGGTCCAGCGGTTTGGTCTGTGCATTATATGTCAGTCAGTTACGGAACTGTTTTATATATATAGACTACATAGACGCAAGGTTCAATGAAAGAAGTGTCTTAGAGTTTCGGTAAAATGTATTGCTTTGTTTTGAAGTTGAAAAATGTATGATCACTTCTGTGATACTGTATTAACAAAAAAAAAAAACCACAAAGAAACAAAGAAAAAACACTTGATATGACTAAAAGTTTTTTAGCTTTTGTGTTTTCTAAATAAAATAAAATATTAAAACATTATTTAATATGGAGGATAAAAATTTATACAGAAATCTTATTATAAGACAAGACGCAATTTTAGACCGACTTCGATTTCATCTGCGTCTCTGAAAACGTCCGTATTACAATATAAATCATATTTTAAGACTGACACCTGAGAAAACACATATATGTTATCTTGCGTGACACTTTATTTGAATAAACTTTCGGGGTCTAGACATTTATACATATATTACAAAACGGATTTCCAGATCAACACCGATGAAAATGACAAAGTGAAATATGTGAAAAATAGGTTTTCGCAGTTGCTCATGAATAAATGCATGCACCCTAAAGTGGAAAGACAGTTCAATGATGGTACCCGATAACCAGACTGTAAAGTTTCTGGGCCTCTAATAAATAAAAGAATGACGTGTTGAAGATTCCATTAGACGATTGCATTAATATTTCAGAATACCTACAGCATTTTATGTCCACTTGTTTGCAGATATAAAAACTAGGACATAAAATAAATAACTATATTTAATGTTCAATAAATGTTCCAAAGTCATCCGTTAAAATTAGTCTCGTGAAAGAGATTTCGAGACTAGTCTGTACAGCTGCAGTTTTGAATAAATTGTTCTGGTGTTACAGTCGTTTCTAGATGTACGATGGGGCTACGTCTAGACAAACAGATCTCAGTGGAAAGAATCGGTGATGTATTGTTTGCTCTTACAAACAAACAAAATACTGATATATTAATCATTGTTTAAATTTTATTTGACGTGATTCATGGTTTCAGATTCCTCAGGGGATTTGATTTGATATAATTATTCTGAAATAATACTAGTCAATTTCAGTTCATCAATTTTTAAACACTTTATTAACACTATAATAGACCATCGCCGGACGATGCCCGAATGTCTAGGGCTCTGGCTTTTGGTACTAGAGTCTGTGGGTTCGAATCCCACTCGTGGCATGGGCGTTTGTAGACGTTCGGAATCGGAATTAAGACATAGGTTCCAGTCTAATTAATCCTCGTGTAGCAAAAAATGACCTCAGCAATCCAAACCTGGTCACTGAAGATTTCGTTGAATGTGATATTGGGAATGCTTCTCCGATGAAGAAAACCACCATAAAAATTTTTAATTATGAAATACGTTTTGAAGTTTCTTAACAGAAAGTTTAATACCATCAATTTTTCCCCTTATTTAATTTTAGGCGCAAATCGAATTTGTATACAAATAATTGCATGTATTGCTTTACGTGATGGAAGATTACGTTAGCTTAAATCTTCCTTATCATTTTTTAAATCTAAGTTACGTATTAATTGTACATCATCATATCAAGAGGTTAAAAAATTTTCAGTGTAAATATTTTTTGCAAAACCATTCTTATGTGCTGGACATATCAAGTTTCACAAGAATAAAACCCCTCGGGACATTCTTTTTGTTTTGAAATATTAAATATAGGAGAGCTACTATCGTTATCTCAAAGAAATGTCTCCTGAGAACCAAATGCATCTTTTATGTACATCGGCAACCTACAATAAGCAAAGGGGAAACAATTTTAAATGAAAAGGAAAATTATATAGGGTGATCCAACTCCAAAAAACTTTCAAATTTGGTTATTTCGTTGA